>VDFB02076275.1:0-69751 GCA_007258455.2 Sequoia sempervirens
TCCATTTATGGAGTAAATGGAATGTATACAGAGAACATTCAATAAAAGCCTTTAAATGATATTAATATGTTTTTAGAACAGACTTTATAAAGAACATATGTAAAGTCCTTTGAAGAGCAGGAACAGATCTGAGCAGTTCTTTGAAAAGCATAAACAAATATAAAAGAAGGCTCTATTAATATGGAGAAATAGTATTTATGGAGAGTGCAGCATCTATTAATATTTATTTTAAAGAGAAGCATTTAAAAATAAACAGCAGTGATCAAAATTTCCTGTGCGGCACATAAGACAAAAGTCATCTAAGGACAAAAAAAAAAACAAATAAGACAAAAAAATAGAAGACAAAGGCAACGATAAGATAAGAGAAAGGACAAAATCAGATAAGGTCAAATTGCTCCATGTTTGAATTAATTAAACCACCCTAAGTCAACGATTAATATATAAGACAAAAGTTATATTAGATAAAGATTTGTCACAAAAAGCTGCAATATAAGACAAAAAGGTATAGACATGAAGAAGCAAGCGACCCATATTTAAAACAACAATATGTTAAAACAAACAAAATATATCAAAAAGGGTGCGATCATATTCCTAATATGTACGACTTCATGGAAGGGCACGACTTAGTGGTGTGTGTTTATATCAATTATTATATTGATTAAAAAGGCAGCGATTTGTAAAGAATAAAATGTCTCTTCAAAGAAATGGTTATTTCAAAAGGTATGACTTTTAGAAGATAAAGGTATAAATAGAGATGGAGAATAGGGGTAATGGTGTGGAGTGTGGATGGCTGTGTAAAGTGAGAACAGCAGTGAGCATTGAAGAAAATTCTTGCATCACAAGAAGGATAGGAGAAAGTGTTGAGAGTGTGAGAATGAAATATTTTCTGAGTGTAAGGATTAAATTAATTCAATGAAATATTTTCTGAGTGTGAGTATTAAAAATGTATATCAACTAGACTGAAGACATGGAACGCGTCATTCAAATTTCAAGTCAATTGGAGCTGTGGAGATATCAAAAGCAAGCAGTTACTATTTATGGCAAATCACCTTCAGAAATGGGCTAAAAATAGCAGGCCGGCTAAAAATAGCAGTGTCAACAGGGTAACAAGGTCGAAAGGATGCAGTGTTTAAAATTTCAAGTCGTTCTGAGCTACAGAGATGCAAAAATAAGAGGGCTTACTATAAATAGCAGGACGTTGTGAAGTTGGCAAAAGTCAGGAAAAATGACTAAGTCTGGGGGTTCATCCTTCACCACCTTCAGAATGCGCCCACATCAGTTGAAGTTGAGAAATTTCTACGGCACAAAGTTCATCCACCTGCCTGGGTAAAATGCGCCCAAGTTGATGAAGAAGCATGAAAAATTTTCTAAGTATAAACTTCATTCACCTGCCTAGGGAAAATGCGCCCACCCTCAAGGAGAAAGTTTTAAAATTTTCTAAGTGTTAAGTTTCGTCCTGCTCAGGGGGTAGAATGCACCCAAATGAAAGAAAGTCAAAGGAGTCAATGATTTTCATCCTGCTCTCATGCCAAAATGCGCCCAAGCTCAACAAGGAGGAATTAGCAAGCAAAGTCAAAAGGTCAACAATTTTCATCCTTCATGGGGTACAAAATGCGCCCAAATCAAGCCATGTAAGGACAAAAGAAAGGAAGTTGAAAGGAAGGCGTGGTAAGAGTTATATCCTTCATACATGGAAAGTCAATAGGTCAAAACAAGGTGGTGTTTGAAAAGTTCTCCATGCATGCTCAAATGCGCTCAAAAGAAGGCACATGAAGACAAAATAGTTAAGGCGTTGGAAGATGCTTATCCTCCTCACCTACTAAAATGTGCCCATCCACTTCAAGGGGTAAATGCGCCCAATGTGCCCATCCACTTCAAGGGGTAAATGCGCCCAAATAGAGATGAGGATAAGTGAAGGTTGTTGGGCGTTGTGCAAGATGGAATTATTTTAGTGTTGACTTTCCTCTCTAGCCTTTGAATGCGCCAAGTAAAGAGTGGACTTGAGTTGAAAGGTGGTGAATAAGGAGTGAAATACTCCTAGGCGTGGTTATTATTCCTCTTCAAGTGTCAAATAAGCCCCAAGGTGGTGATCAATATTGTTAAGGCATTGGAGAATAAAATGCCTAAGTGTTAGAAAATATTGCCTAGGCGTTGGAATTTAATACGTTCTCCATGAAGTATCATATGCGCCTAGGGTGGTGAAGTTAAAACAAACTTGCTAGGCATTGGAAATTGCTAGGTGAAGGGCGTTGGAATTTAAATCTTCCATGATATGCTTTCAAGAAAAAATTTCTAAGTGAGTTGAAACATAAAAAAAAATTTCACCACAGGAGGATGAAATAAAATTTTCTAAGGCAAAATTTTCAAAAATGTTGAGTGATTCAAAATTTTTCTAAGGCACAAAATTTCCTTCCTTAAGAAAATACGCCTAGAATTGCAAGATGATGAAATTTCCTGAGATGAGTAAAGTTTGTCGAAGATGAAGATGCTGGCATTGCAGGATGGATTTAAAAATATTTTCAAGTCAGAACAAAAAAATATTCATAGATGAAGAACGGGATTAAATTTTTTAAAAGTTATTTCTCCAAGGTTCAAAGTTCAAGAAAATTAAATGAACCCGTTCGTTGTGCACCCATAAGTTCGACGCGTTCTGAAGTAAATTTTCTTCTGGGTATTGAAAATTATCAACGTGGAGTTGATTTTGATGGGCACCGGGTTGATGAATTTCCTAAGGGAAATTTGAAAATTTTTCTAAGGCAAGGAATAAATGATGTTGTTGAAGATAAAATGCCTTGGCAGATGAATTTGAAGGTGATCGCCTAGATGATTTTTGATCAAATTCCTGATGAAGGGATTTTTCTCGACCCTGAGTTGGATGAAATATCAGAATGAAGTGCGCCAGGCAGAAGACAAGATGGGTTGAAAATTTGGCTAAGGCATGAAGAATCATGAAGAAAGCAGAAGTTGGCTAGTGGAGGCGATGAACGCTTGGAAGTTAGAGCGTGAAAATCAGGTAAGTAAAGTGAATTTATATTATGAAGTGTTTTGACGCTCTTCTCCTTGCTTGTTTTGCAGGAGGAACGTTGAGACCAAACGATGATGACTTAAAGTGATGAAGCAAGTGATTCAAGACGACATCTCAACCTCGAAGGAAGAAAGTTGCAAGAAAATGGCTAAGTGTTGAGACTTAGTATAACTCAAGATGAATAAAAGAGTGGAAGTTCGAGCAAGGTTGAAGAACAACGTCAAGAAGAAGATCAAGAGCAGTTGAACTCCAGATTCTATCAAATTTTATTATCTGAGGAGACAATCTTAGAGACTCTTTTACCCTCCTCCAAACGATCAACAGAATTGGCTGAATGCGAAGATCGAGAACAGTGTGAATGCATTTCAAGGATGGAATCTTCTAGAAGGATGATGGACATTATGGCTCATTTATTACCCCACTCCTCTTGGTGGCGGTTTTGAGGGCGAATCTTGTTTAGGGCTGAGGTGGCACAATCTGGGCCATCCAGTCGATTGTAATCTGAGCCGTCCGTTGGACTTGGCCAACTATAAAAGGGGGAGTCCTCCTCATTTGTATCTCATTAGAGATTAGAAATTAGAAGTAGAAGCAGAGCTTAGAGGAGTAGAGAGAAATTGATAGAGTAGAAAGTAGAGTAGTTAGATTGAAAAGGAAGGAAAGTCTTCCCTTTGGATACTTTGTAAGAAGTTGTCATGAATACTTTCATAATAAAAGAATTTTTCATTGATGGTGATCTCTTCTTTGTTGTGAGTAGTTGTTGAGGCTTCTTCGTCCTTCCAATTCACGTAGCATCTTGAAGTAGCTAAAAGTAAAGTAGATTTCATTTCATGCAAGTACTTAGTAATTGTGGAATGTGGTGCTCGATTTGAACAAGACTTCGCTTGTCCATACCACTAGCGGGCTCGCTGACGGTGGGTTCGCCTTGCATGGTCAACTGGAACTTTGTGAAACTTAACTTCGATTATGGTTTATATGTTGGCATGCATCGTTGTGATGGTGTCTTCATGCTAAATTGTGATCTGAACATCTTAAGTCACTCCTCTGAAGATTGCACCAGTTCTACGGAAGCTGTCTGAAGTGAGGCAAAACGGAGCTTGGTTGAAGTCTGTGAGAATTGATCGCCATGTCCTACGCCTTAGAGTAGAACATAAACTTCTTAGGCCCTATACCCATTTAATTTCAGTTCATTTCGGGTTAGAATTAGGAAACTCGTGCTCACTTGCCAAATCATTTGAATTACACGAAAGCCCTTAGTCTACTGTCTGTTGTCAGCTGTCGGACAATTGTGTAAGTCCCCTTGAAATACCAGCAATATCACATTGAGCCAACTGAGTCTATTCGCATTATCGGAACCTTGGAGTTGAAAGCATGAACTCACTCGCAATCTTAGCATGCTGAATACTTTGTTCAAGAGAGGATAGAGTACCCGTTGGAAAACTTTATTCTGTGTTGGTGCGGTCTCAAAAACCACGTCAACATGTATCTCCAATGCTAACCACATAGAAGTCATCCTTGACTTCATAGTTACCCAACTGAAGGCTGAGTTGGGGAATCATCTCAGTGCATGTAATAGTAAACCCATCAATAACCATCACTCTGAAGCCATCAACCTCCTACATTTGAAGCCCCCTGTGTGCTACATGTCCATCTATGAAATTATGTGTAGCACTTGAATCTATCAAAGCAACCAAACATCGCCCATTAAGAACTCTTCAAATGCTCAGGGACTCATTCTTTTGGAAGCTATAAAGTTTGGGCAAGCTTCCCCTCTGAAAATTAAGTGTGATCTCACCAAGGGAACATAGCCATTGAATACCCATCACAACATTTGTATCTCCAATGCTAACCTGTAATGAACCAGACTAATTTTTTTTTTGTTTTTTCCAATTTCAATTACAATCAACATGCACCCGTTAAGGTTAGCTCTAAACCAAAATGATGCGGAAAGCAACTCTAACTAGGATGTACACTAGGATCCTGATGTGGGCAAGGCGTAAGCATTTGGTCAGAGGATCTAATGCAGATGCAAACTGGCAGGGAACTCTAACCAAGAATGCGTCTAGGACAGATGAGCATATGGTCAGAGGATCTAATGCAAGATGAGCTAAAGTAACTCTAACCAAGGATGGCGTCGAGTGATGGCGAGCATATGGTCAGAGGGTCCCTACATCTTCTAATTGAAAGTAAATAGGCGGCAAGCCAGCCTCTTCCACTTATGCAGTAGGAAGTACAATAAAGTAAATGAAAGAAAGAGAGGAGAATTGTTGTTAGTACTACTAATCAGCTGACAATGTGTTAGAATGCTTGCCAAAGCCCAGTAATTCAAGTTCTTCAATGCTGCAATAATATATGAGACTTCCTCAATACTTAACAAACCTCTCTAGACTCAGACTCCTCACAAATTTGCATTTATATAGGACTGATATGACAGACCGGCAACTGAAATGAATCAATCAGCAACTCTAGAACCCACCAAAATACTCACAACTCACTCAATACTTTCCAGAATGACATGAGACTTGATGCAAACGAATGCTAGGATGATGACAATGGAATCTTGACTGAGAAATGACCAACAAAATGCAGTATTATTTTTATGCACACTTTCCAAGACAGCCCAGAATGGTACGGCCAAGGAGAAGGGCGATTTTTTCATATAAAATTCTAGACACCTCAAAAAAATATAAAAACTCCCAAGAAGAGTCGGCCCAAGCTGGAAAACACAATGGAAAACTACCCAGAATGATAATATTTTTATTTCCAAAGATATGAGCAATTCTTACAATCAGCTATGCTATTCAGCAACTCCAAAATATGTCTAAAATGCATGGAAATTGAACTAATATGCTAGGAACTCAAATGCAATGCTAGAAAAAAACTCACTACAATCTACCTCAAAAAAATGCTAGAAATGCAATGCTAGAAACAAACTCGCTTCACCATTTCGGCAGCATAACTTTACTGAAAATATGAGATAATCAATTGAAGAGAAGAGGTCTCCTTTTATAAGCTTGAAGAGAATCTCCAGAAGTCTCTAGAAGGTGCGCCAAAAACAGAAGTCAAGGCAATTCAAATTTTAGTTGACTCTTTTCCCTCCAAGTTGGCGTCCATTTTCAAAGAAGCAATAATATTCACTTTTTTCTTTAAAATAATCTTCCCCTCAAGTTGGCGTCCAACTCTCCTTATGCATTTTTGAACCTTTGATTTATTTAATCTTTTCAGATGAGGCATTCACCCATAAAGTCCCCCTTTTTAAAAACAACATAAAGTTATAATGCTAGGCCAAGGGGTATAATATTAAATATAACATTATAATATGAAAATAACTTATCTTTCCATAAAAATGCCCCAAAAATCCAGAAACATCAATACCAATTGAATCGACTGAAGGAGAGGACCAACTGAATTGAAACCAACCCGTCCACAGCCAGAAATAAAATTTACTAAAAATAGTAAATTCATGAAATTGCTCAGAACACCAAACAGTCTACACCACTGCGAATCTCTCTGAAAACCCAGAAAGAATCCGCAATCCAAATTCCAAACTTCAAGCAACCACCTCCTCAAAAATAGGAAACCCTAATTTCACCCTTCGAGTAGCCTACGGGTCTTCGAAATAGGCCAACGGTCAACTGAAGCGATCACATTTGAGAAGGGGACATTACATAACCACATAGAAGTCATCCTTGACTTCATAGTTACCCAACTAAAGGATGAGCTGGGGAATCATCTCAGTGCATGTTACATCACTCTGAAGCCATCAACCTCCTACATCTGAAGACCCCTACGTGCTACATGTCCATCTATGAAATTATGTGTAGCACCTGAATCTATCAAAGCAACCAAACATCGCCCATTAAGAACTCTTCAAATGCCCAAGGACTCATTCTTTTGGAAGCTATAAAGCTAGGCGAGCTTCCCCTCTTTAGCCTCTTCTTTTTTGGACTCCTCAAAAGACTCTTCTTCCTCTTTCTTCCTCTCTCTTCTAAATCAAATTACTAGTTTGATTTTTCTACTGAAGATTCCTTTGTTGAATAGTACTCAATCCTGTTTACTTTTCCCTTAGTAGCACATTTATGACCTGGGTTCCAAGGCTCCTTACACGAGAAACATAAATTCTTCCTCCTCAAGTCATTTAAGGTGTCACCATCAAGTCTCATGACTGATTTTTGTTGCTGATTAGTGTCTTTTGTAAATGGCCTTTTGTCTTTCTTATGTAAAAATGGTTTGAACTGAAATTTGGATTTAGAGGCAACCCACTCCATACTCCTTGCTTTTTTCAAGGCTTCTTGCAAGGTTGGAAGGTCAAATGCCTTAATCCACCCCTTCAATGGCTCTATAAGTCCCTCACTAAATAAAACCACCAATCTCCTCTCTGTAATCCCGACGACCATCCATGAAAGCCTCTGAAACTCTACTATATAGGCCTCCACTGTACCATATTGCTTCAACTGGGCCAACTCTCTGAAGTGTAACTCAAGATCCTTTTTGTTAAATCTCCCAATGAGCTTAGTGGTAAACTCATCATATGAAGTGATAGACCTATGACCCAAAGTGACAAGGCCATGGTAACACCACTCGTGTGCTACTCTAAGGTGTAGAGTAGCAAATGCTTCCTCCTCAGTCATAGGTCTAAGAGCTAGGTAGTTGTCCAACTTTTTGTACCCATGCCCTAGCTGTACACTTATCACTACCATCATAATGAGCAAGTGTTACCTTGCCTAATGCCTGTTGTAGGTCCCTCTGAATTGTTGGTCCCCTGTGATCAGCTCTACCACCACTCTATTTCCTCTTCTAGTCCATGAACTCATTGAAGGATAAAAGTTCTTTTAGAGCCTCTAGAAGGGTGTCATATTCAACGTAGGCATTTCTTAGCTCATCCACCAAAGGTAGGGAAGTGTCATGACCATTTTGTGGTGTCTTTTTCGGAGTAAATGAGGGTTGGAAGGATCTAGAAATAGTGTTTGACCCTGCAGTTACACATTGTCCACCATTTCCCCCTTGTTGATATGTGGAGCTGTTTACTATCAAATTTTGCCCAATATTCCACAACAATTGAGACATCATGTCCATCATTGTATCGAACTTCTTCTCTATTAATGCATCTCAATACCCCTTGGAGTTGTCTCTGTTTGAACCCTGTGAGGACTCCTAGTGTGCCTTGAGAACACCTGAAATTGTTTCACCTTCTGGAACCTGTGGGGGTTGCCGATGCCCTTTTCACAATTCCCTTTGATGATATCATTGTTCCCTCTCTCTCATAGAAAATATGAAGCTGATTGCATATGATAACACAAGCTCGTAGGAAAATTTTGCTTTGATACCACTATAACAACCAACCTTGAATTTTTTGTGTTTGCTTGCAATAAGAAGGTAAGGCAGGATGCAAATGTTTCATATTGCATTCATCATTTGATTGCATATATTGGCAACATCAAACATACAAAGAAACATCTTGATATAACATATAATCATGAACAACTTACTACATTCATCAAGACCAATGATTGTCAACTGAAATTAGAGAATTTGAATTTGAATTTCAGACCTGATAACAGTCCAGTACAGTGCCCTTTTCCAGTCATATATGAGCAGCCATTACATTCCAACTTGCACAAGAAGATAGCTAGAATAGGAGCTAACAAATGACAACACTCTCTCATCAATGAGCAGCTACATGGAACTTGGGAAAGGCAGATTTCAGACCATTACATCAGCAGATCTGACTGAGCTCCAACTCCAAAATGGCACGACTCCCTAGGAGAGGTGATTTGCCTTTAAAAATCAATACTTCACCAAATGTTACATATGACTACTCAAAATGAGACACCCAGCATCATGAAATCCATTGGTTCATTACCCAGAACAGCCCACTTCACACACAAAGAGTTCCCAACAGATTTGTACTTCCAGCTACACAGAAACAGTGATTTTTCAGAACTCAAAAAAAGCATATCAGGCCTCTGAAAATGAAACCAAGGAGGCAACTCTTATTTAAGACATGCCTTTTCATTATATTTTAAATGGGACGATTGTGTCCTTTCATGGGAGTGCACTTCTTAGGGGGTCAGCCCCATTAACCTTATTTATTTTATTTTAATTTAAACTTCTTTTAAAAAGTTGGCCACCTATAATTCCAGCGCTCACATTTTTAATCATTTCTTACCTTTCTTTGGGCAAATATAATTATGCCGGTAAGTTGGCTATGTGAGGAATTTGTTGTCTTCTTAATTATATCTGTTGTCTTCTTTAATCATTTGCTGCTTATAATTAATTGCTGCTACTCTTCAGTGTTAATCATTGTCTCTTTTTCTTATTAGTAATTGCTGCATATTAATTTGGCATGAGCATTTCAACTTTTACACATTAATATGTATGCCTTTGTTGGCTACTGTTCATCAAGGAATAGAATGAAGTCTAGGCACTATCATGTAAGGGTGACACATCCATCCTATGATCAAAGATTGAATCGATTAGCGGTCTTTGGCCTTTTGCCCCTACACCTTTAACATCAATGACAACAATATTGAATATTCCCAACACATGCTTCTATGTTTTCCATTCAATACATATTACATATATATAGGAGAATGTCTCCTATATTCTAGGATATTAGCTTAACCGAAATATCCTCCAAGCCTATTATAACAACAATATGTTAATCATACTGTTATGCTAACTATATGCTAATTCTAATATATGAGTTGTTTATAACAACTCATTTACATCCTAACACTAATGTAATATTATAAATATTACATTTACACATAATAATTACTACCACAATGTGAAGCACTAATGACAAATGACGCTGCAAATAATACAACACAAAATAATACATGCTTCTATGTTTTCCATTCAATACATATTACATATATATAGGAGGATGTCTCCTATATTCTAGGATATTAGCTTAACCGAAATATTCTCCAAGCCTATTATAATAACAATATGTTAATCATATTGTCATGCTAACTGTATGCTAATTCTAATATATGAGTTGTTTATAACAACTCATTTACATCCTAACACTACATTTACACATAATAATTACTACCACAATGTGAAGCACTAATGATATTTCTTAACAAACAAACTATTTTATTAATCTATTTGCTTTGTACAGGGTATATTCTTGAGGGAGATGTATGGTTGTGTACTTTCTCCTATCTAATTGTTGCTTTTGGTATGCCTATGCCTATCTATTTATAAATCAGATAGTACATGGCATGTTCATAAAGAAAAATGAGTTGTGGTTGAAGTTGAAATGGTATGCCCATGCATGACACTTCATCTTTGGACAGAATTTCTTATTGCACACTATGCTAACAAGTCCCGATCAAGAAAAGATATGTTGAGCTTCTACAAGAAAGGATTTTAACACCTTGAGAAGGCATAATATGGGAGCAGTCCAACTCACTCAATGATGCACAGACCTCAAATTATATTCCCTTCAAGTGAGTGGACCCATTACTCAGGCTCTTACAGTGGATCTGCCAAAATTCAAACAAACACTGCCCAATTTCCATTTGCACCAATTTCACTTTTGTTTGACTTCTAAAAATTCACTCTTATTAGGTCTTGAGAGGTTATTCCATTTCGCTTTAGTACTTGTGTTTTTAGCTGTTAGTCTACTACTATTGCAATCTTTCAACTTGTTACTCCATGCTTCTTAGGCATTTTGTTCTTATGATGTACTTCCAGAATGTTAGCCATGTAGTTATCTAATGAAAATTTATAGCCTATAACAGAAATTCCTCATTATTAGAAAAAAGGACACTAAATGATACAAAGGTTAGTTTTTTATAAGAAACAAAAAGAATAAATTTTTTTCGCTAAGAAAAGTAAAACAATGTGTTTGTAACATGCTGAAAAAAAAGATTCAATAAAATATAAAAGGGATAAATTTTACCTGTCCTGTCCGGAAAAATAACTTTGTGAAACCAACTTGGTACATCTCAGGAAAGATATTGAACTGGTGAAGGATTGCCACAGAGACACTGAGTACCTCTTGAGCAGCAATGTTAGGTGGCAAGAGAAACCCATATCTGCAAAAGGAACCAAAGGGAATAAGAGAAAATTGGAAATGGAAAGGATGCAGACTCAAAGATGTATTAAACATAAATAAACATTACCTTTTAGCAAATTGCTGGTGTGACATTCGAGTGGGATAACCTGAACGGGATATTCGTACTACTTCCAATACTCCACAGCAGCGCAACTGCTGTAGGACAAGTCCTTGCTCATAGACACCAGGAAGTTGCAGTTTGTTTGGCTTGATACATCGAATGAAATGAGGTGAAGTATTTTCCAGTCTTTGCATCAGCTTGAAAAGTTGTCCCTATCAAAATATTTTTAATTTTGAATTCCCCAGCAGACCAGATCAGTTCAAAGAAATCTGTGTATTGCTACACTATTATAATTGAATGTATAGAAATTGAAACAATTCCACCCACCTTAAATTTGGTTGCAACACTCTGTCTCTGGGAGTCAGCACCATTTGCTCGACCTCTAGGAGTTGTTAGAATCTGTGGTCCTTTGCTGAAATTGGCTGCAAATAATTGTGGCAGACCAGTGCATGAAGACATAAGCTGAATCAAATCAGAATGCAGCAAGTCTCTATTTTTCTCCAAAAATGTATTTGTATCATATACAACCTGCTTGAAGAAACCAAGTTATGAATTAGATGCAAATCTATATGTTATTACTGTGAACTTTCATATCTGTAATTGCCAAATTGCATATCTTTCCAGTCTATACCTCCCCAGCATAATGGCAGACACGGAATGCACTGCCTCTTTCTCCTTTGAAGCAAGAGTTTCCATTTAAATGCTGCTTAAGTTTATTAGCCAAAGTTAAATCAGTTCCCTTGGGGAAGGTGCACTCTTCATCCAACAAGGAAAGTAAACCTAACGGTCTCTGCGTGAAGCATTCCATAATTGAATCAGTGGAGAGCTCAGATATTGCATTTATGCAGCTTGCTAATAAACTAGTTCTTCTAACATCAATAATTTATTTGAGGGAGAATAGCATAATTTTGAAAAAAAGTAAGAGAATCAATACACTTCCTAGGAAATAAGCATTGTGTTTCATTGTTTCCAACAATGCATTGAGTACTTATGGCATTCATGTAATGAAACACAATATAGCACTCTCGACAAAAAAATGTTTTAGAAGAAAACTTACATCAATCTTACTGATTGATCATTAGCAGAAAATTAAGTTATTGTTTGGATTGCAAAAAGCTGTGAAGAGAACAATATGCATTTTCTTCACAGTTATAATGTCATAACATCTTTAGAGGCTAAGATAACATAAGAGCTCTTCCAATTAAACGTTGGCCAAGAATGTTGTTGATTTGTAAGTAATTTGCAAAAGAAGCATGAGAACAAAACTGGAATGAAATCATATTAATGTTCACAAATCACCAAAGCAGGTCAATGAGACTTGAAAGTACAGCAAATTACAATAAAAAGGATTAGCCCCAGGAGCTGAAAAGTAGCTAATGACTGAATAAGGTCATAAAAACCCTAAAGCATATGAACCGAGAAGCTGGTGAAGACCAAAAGAAAAAAGTCATAAGGTGGCAACACTATAACATAAATCTACACATTTGAAGCAAGCAAGCTAATGGCATCATCATCCACCACATGGAAGAGACCAATGCAAGACCTAATATGTCCAATGGTGAATGTCCAAGTGTAAGAGAGCAGTTAGAAGATTTAGCAGGTCCTCACTTTTAAAGCAAAGTAGGGTTATGCTTTCTAGGCTGAGAATCGGGAATCTAGGCAGCCCTCATAGCAATCCACAGAGTACTATAATGTCTCACTAATCTATCTTAATCAGTCTAGAAACTCTTCGTTACCAAAGGATGCTAAACTCCTCCAATACCTGCAATGTCCAAAATGGGCTAAAGAGCAGTGAAGCAGCATTCTTGGGGCTTGGATGATGTCCCCAATGTCTTAGGGACTACGGGACTTGAAGGGATCATCCCCTTTTCAGGACTGGACAGCCTGTTCCATTTGCTGCATAAAGATTTAAAAAGTTAACTTTGTAAGGAAAAGTACTAAAAACCCTTATAAAGCTAGAAGGAGAAGGATTGTCTTTGCAAATTCAGCATATTGTATTTAATTTTTAAGTATTTCAGCTGCTTTTAGTTTGTTTAAGCTACTTTATAGCTGTGTCCCCACTGTCTGCAAACTGTGAGTGAATTTTTGCCCTCCCCAAACTGCATCCCCACATCCCTGAATCCCAGAAACTCAGAGAAACACTGCTAAAAAGTAGGTAATCAGCCTAGTGGGTCAAGATATCTCCTGCAAGAACTTCTGCCTTCTGAAGGAAGAGCATCACACACCTTCGGTCAGGACAGCAAAAGACTGCAGAGAGCAGAGACAAGGGCACATTCTCCACATCCTAAAGAGAGCATACACAACAAATATATTAATGTCCATTGGTAATATGAAAGTCAACCCCCACATGAAGCTGGTTAAAACAAGACCTCAACTAGCGAAGGGAAATCCTCAAGTGGAAAGAAAGAAGGAAGAAATTATATTAATGCGCATGGATGACCAAAAGTAGATCAAAGGGACTTGAGAGTACATTAGTATGAAATAGCAAGTTCTATGAAGAGGAAATCCTAGAGAGGCCCAAAATAAAGGGAAGAACAAAAACAAAAATACAATACAGTTGTGGACCACTCACACATGTTACCAAGAAACCAATACAAGTTCTAGTAGGGGGGATAAGATCCCCAAATAGCATAAGTTGAGGACTACTAGAAAGATAGGATTCAAGTCTTATCAAATATCTTTGCCAAGGCCTAATATGGAAGAGCCATCAGTGTCATTGTTAATTACTATTAAAGGATCGGTGCAAGATTTGATAGTGCTCATCAAGGAGTGTCTTAAGACAAGAAGGGCCAAGATGGGGGATCTAAGAGGAAGCAAGGTGCTCCCTCTAAAAGTACAACATCCATGGCCAATGTAACTCGCCCAATAATGAAGAAGCTCATAATATGTATCTATCCTTGCGGCTACGGGGATAGCTGAAGAGAAGTAGATCTATGTTGTCGAGAAGGAATTTAGCCTCACCATTAAAAAGAAATAGAACTATGTTTCTGAGGGGGAACTTGTTGGGGCATAAGCTGTAAGAAATGACATTTCACAGGTTCAATGTGTGAAGTAGCGGTATTCAAAGGCTGTTTAGAGCCATCATCAAGAGTAACAATACCATTTAGGAAGTGCTCAGCATAGAAAGTATACATAGGATGGTCATTCAAAAAGCCATCTTAGGGCTGATTCGTTACAGACAAAGAAGAGACCACACATCAACTTTTACCATGCAAGAATAAGATGTATCCTTTCAACTCCTTTGTACTTGTATTTTGTGATACAGTAAGACCAAACTTCAATAAACTTCACTTTTCAGAGATATATGTTAAAAACCTTGTGATGCAGCAATTTGTTCCCTAAGTGTTCATCAAAGAGACAGAAAAAAATCCAGCTTTACACCTAAGATTCCGTTACTCTTTAGTACATAAGCAATCCAAAAAACTATAATCCTCTTGACAAACAAGGTTATAAATTGGAGCAGACTCTTTTCATCCCATTTTCTGTTTGCATAAAAAAAATTCGGATAATCCCTAATTCCTAAAGAATGGAAGATCCACAAGAACTGCAAAAGAATGCACAATTGAAAGAGATAATAATTATGATTGAATAAACAAGAAAGGTGCTCTATATTCACAGTTAAATCAAATAACCTCTATGGTTTTCACTTATGCTTGGCAGCTAGAACAAATAAATGATACCAGATAACATGACCTGTAGCATTTTTTCAGTAAAGATAAGGATCTTGCATTGTTTATAGCTGCTAAGAGACAACACCTAAGGAAAAGTGAACAAAAATGGCAAGCTCAAACTATTCCTGTTTAAAAAAATTGCATTTTTGAATCAAAAATTAAAATGACAAAAAAATAGTAATTGAGTTGTTATTCTTGTTACCAGATACCAAGTAAAATGTATTTATATCTACAAGACACCGTTAGTATCCAAAATCACATCATCCAGACAACAAGGTATCTTTAAGGAAATAATTGAGCTAATTCTCCATGCTTTAAATTGCTACAAACCTTTTCAATAAGATCTAAACACTCCTGATTGTCTTCAAATTCCACTCTTGTCCAATCAATGCCATCCAGGCTATATTCCTGAAATGCATTCATGTATATTATTTCCATCGCCAATGATATGATCCTTGCATTTGGTGTCTTAGATATAAAATAAAAATAAAATAATAAGCATAAAAGCTTAGCAGCATGCCAACCATGTTTTGAAATGCACTAGAAAGCATGCACACTTTCACATGTCTATTTATGAGTTATCCACAATACTAAAAAGATTCAACAACGTTGCAGAATATGTTTAAGGCAACTGATACACAAGCACGCTAAAGCCAAGACAGCCATCTGGGGTAACAACTATAATTCACCCAGGCTAGAATGTTTAATGCTTGCATTGAAGTAGTTAATTCAGATTTAAAGAATATGAAATGAAAAAGTTAATTTTGTACTTGAACCTCCACATTGTCAAACAAAGCATCATAAAATATCAAAGTCCTGTCCATGACAAGCACTGGAAATTGTAGTAAGTGGATAATTATTCTAAAAATCACTAGCAAAGATAATGCCAAGAGATCATTTTTATATTGATCATTTTGATATATAAAGAGCGATGGTTCGATACTATTTTGAATAAATGGAAAATTATATTAGAAATCCTTTTAATCTGGTGTTCAATTCTTGAATCTTAAAAATTCAGCTTGAGTTATTCCCCAAGAGGATCAAATACAACAAACAAACTTAGGATGGATTGCATGTATGGTGGACAAATTTAGGATGCCTTGCATATTTGATCCTTCTTACTATAATTTGACATGCACCAACAGCAACTCAAAATGTGCTAATAGAAACTAACAGAACAATAATAGCTTATGTTTCAGCTCTTAAGGTTCCTAAAAGTTGAGATATAAGATAAGATATTGATATCCCCTGAGTTAGCACCTAGTGCAAATTAAACCTCAAGACCTCTATGGTGAATTGCTTTCACCTACAAGGGCAATCCGTCTTTATTATTATGTGTTTTTGTTTTTATTTTTTTTGTTTCAGGTTTTTAAAATAAGAATCAAGCTTTAAATGAATTTGAAATTAGCCCTAGTAGCTTTATCAATTGGATCATAGAATTGCAATAGTTTGTATTTAGAAAATATTTAATGGATGTGGGAAATTAAAGATTAAAATAAACTGCAGACTGCTAAAAACCTTTATATTCCATAGAGTCTCGAGATGAGGGGATGGGGGACCGCATGGATGAGTCTTGGGGACAGAGGGACTATTTGCTGCTCTATCTAATAAATTATACATGAATTAATAACGGAGATGACAATGCATACTAGATATATGCATAAAATATATCTTTGTTCACTCATGAAATTATTACAAAAGAAGACCAAAGATGGTCAGCCAAGAATTACTCCCTTTGACAATACACAATGTATTTAAAGGACCCGACAATTGCCAAGAAGAACACAACTGTCAACCAACCAATGCTTAAAACTACCCGAAGCCAACAACCAATTAATACATAGTTGGATAACTAATATTACCGAAGCATAACAATAGACATTCTACACCGACTACATCCTCCCCCCCAAAAAAGAAAAAGTCAGTCTTCCAGACAACAAGTAAACATCAAGTAACATTAGGGAAGACTAATGTCCCCATTTTACGACATCCCCTGTTTAGTTTGAGTTGATTCTGATACACTTACTATTTTTACAAGTGCTTTTTTTAGCAGGGGGTCTGGTGATGTGCTTTTGTCCTCAGTGAGCCCTTTTGAACTTGTCAATTTCTCTCCAGCACAAGTTTTAGGGCACTACTTCCTATTTTTAGGACTTTCTAAAAATAGTAAGTCATTCAGGGTTAGTTGGACTTGGTCAGGCTCATCGTCGCAGCATTTTCAATTGGTAAAGTTACTTTGATAAAATCATTTAAATAATTGAATTAAGCCTCGAAATGTGTGCTTTATTAAAGTGACTTTGTATCTTTTAATTAAAGGGGACATATTAAAAAAGTGACTATGGCACCTACTATCACAACTTCAAGTTGTTTTTAAAGTTATATCTTATTATTTTCTCCTTGGGTGCCTAAGTGATGAAGGCAAAGTATTTAAAAATTAAATTAAATCAATTGCTTGAGGATTCACATGGGTTTTAGGGATTTCTTGGTCGCCCTAACTTGTATCTTTGGATAAAACTTCGTTTAGAGGCTTATTTTCATATGGATGTTTTTGGGTATGAACTTGGTCGTGCATTCTCTCTGAGCTTTGGAGGCTTTGAGGGTCTGAACCAGACTTTGCTGAGACGAAAACCTCATCAAAGATCTCTTCTTTGTGTGTGAAAGACCACATCAGGAAGGATTATTGGAGACTTCACACAGGAGCTTCATTTGTGCTTCAGTTTGATGTATTTTGGTTGTAGATTGCAGATTTAGAGACGAAGGTTTGGATCACTTTGCTGCAGGAGTGTGTTGTTTTGACTTGTAATATCTTGGAATCAATTTTGGTAAAGACGAATCATATTTTGTTGATGAAATTCCATGATTTCTGGTGCACTTACAGTCAGGATCTAAATATGAAGATTTTGTGTTGATTTATGATTTTTCTTAAAGCTGCTACAGTTCCGTGCTACAGTGCTAGGGCTTTGTTGCTGGTTCTAGGGTCGTGACTGCTCAGATTGAGGCATTTGGTCTCCAATCAGCATTTCATTAATTCCTGGCTTCTTCTCTGTGCATTGAAACTGGGTTAGAGGGGTCTGTGTCCTCATTGTGAGCTCACAGTTCTGAATAGTGAGTTTATATCAGACGGATTTCACAGTGGCTGTGTGGGAGTATTTGTGCCCAGTTAGCTTGAATATTGGTCGCTTGTAGTGGGAGGTGATGTGAAGATTGCTCAGTCCTACATTCATAAGCAAGGTGGTTTGAGTGACTATATGGTCCAGGCATGAGCATGCTCCAGGTCTGATCTGAGAAATTAATTTATCTATACTCTGTTATTGCTGCTGTTATTTATTCTGTTAGTAAACTGTTCTTCATTCATTGCTCTAGCTCATTCGAAGCCTCAAACATTTGCATATCTGCTTCATATTATTGCCCAGAATGAATTTGCTTAAAATATACGTTGCTGTAATAGTTTTCTGAGTGTCTATATTTACATATCAGTCCCATTTATCACTCAGATTTGGTTTTGCAAATAGGCTGTGGATGTATTAAAGTGAATATATCAGTGTATAACAGTCAAACATGAAGGAATGAAATTGTAGATGCTGTTTGCTAAATTTGTATTAGTGTTCTTTTCAAGTACCACATTTCATGCAAGGTTATAGGACGAGTTCGATAAAACAAATCACAGACCAAACTATAACATATTGAAAAAACCAAATGCACATGTAAAACCTTATGAAAGCATTGCAAAAACTTCACATAAACTCTCAGACAGCAAGCAGCAACACGGGAAAAACAGAAAAAAAATATTTGGGGTTAGTCATTAAAAAGACTTGCCTATCTGATGATGATGTTGTGGACAAAGATTGGTAACCAAACTTGGCAGCTCGGACTTGGAGTGTATTTGGGGATGGCGAGAGGATGAAATCAGGATGACAATGCAAATATATATAGTACTTAAAAAATATATATATAAAAATATACAAGAAATAACACATTAAACTTTGAAACAGTCAAATATATTTGATATTGCATTGAACGAATAATGAAAATACCAAATATAAATATATTTAGTTTATATTCAAAATGATGATTACATTCAAAAATACAATTGGCTAATGATCCAATGCCTCAAATCGTTATTCATACCCAAAGTCCACACCAAACTATAATGTCCCCTTCCTAGCCTTGTCATGAGATTGTCAGAGTTCGCCTATTCAGTCATTCTTGTAGGCTAACAAAGTGTGGTTAGGGAACCATGCTGACCATTTTTCCAGCATGGTGTGGTGGAAAGTTGTGTAACGACCTTTTCTAGAGTATTTTTGGTGTTTTCTCCCATACTTACTATTTTTAGTAAGTTATTTTCGGCCGTCTGAGAAGCCAGTTGTCAGTCTTGCTATTTTTGGCAGTGTTGGTGGGTATAGTTGGCATCAACATTTCAGCTAGGCCTCTTATGGCCACCTTTCCACCTAGAGTCCAACCCCAAGTTGGAAATGAACCCACCTTCAATGATTTATGGATGAGTTCTTACAAGATTGGAGGGATTTAGATCCAGAGATCTGTGCAAAGATTTATTTCAAAGACTATTGTGACCTTAGAATGAAGCATAGACCTCACAAGGGTGGATGAGCACATAACCATGATTTACAAAGGAAAGCTGGGAAGCTCATAATTTTGTTTAATGATGGCACTGAGAAGACTACTACAAGGGCTTGGTGCAAAAGTTAGACACTTATTTTCAGCTTAATCCCATGCCAGAAGATGAGGCCATCAAATATGTCACTATTCACTTAGATGGGATTGCTCACGAGTGGTGGCATCATGGGATGATTACCATGGGGAATAATCAAATTGATACATATGCAAAGTTCATGAAGAGGTTGATAGATAAATTTGATACGAAAAACCTTGAATTGCATTTTAAGGAGTTGGCACAACTCAAACAATGGGGTATTGTGGACCATTATGTTGCAGATTTCTAGAGACTTTCAGTGCTTGTTACAAATATCTCAAAAAGGAGATTGGTTGTTCTTTTCATTGATGGGCTTTCAGATCCCCTACATGGCTGGGTTAAGGGACTCAATCCAACTACTTTGCAGGAAACCATTAAGAGGGCAAACGGCTCAAAGAAACTTGATAATGATCAGCTTAATGAGCTTTGGAGGAAGAAATTGTACTTCCATTGCAGGGAACCTTGGGACTTATCTCATAAGCGCAGTGTGAAGGCTAAAGCCAAACAATTAGAGTACTTTTCTACTGAAGAATCTGCATCAGAAAAATCAGATCAGCAGACAGATTCAGAGAGTAGTGATGACGAGAGCTCTTCAGAAGAGGAGCAAACTGGAGATGGGACCATTGCCCAACTCTCCAGTATCCTGAAAGTAGTTACATTCAAGGTGAGAGGTGTTTTACAAGGGCAGTGAATCATAGCTCTGATTGACACAAGTGCCACACGTAACTTCATTGACAAGAAGTTTGTGGCTAGGAGAGGTCTAGAGACAAAACAATATGATGGATTTAAGGTAATGGTAGCAAATGGGTATAAACTTTCTTGCACCCGAAAGGTTTCAAATCTGAAAATTCAATTAGGTGAATATGAATTGATAGATGAATTCTATGTGGTTGTACTTTTCTGCTAAAGAATCTACATCAAAAAAAACAGATTCTAGTGATGAGGAAAGCTCTTCAAAAGAGAAGCAAACTAGAGATGGGACCATTGCCCAACTCTCCCGTATCCAAAAAGCAGTTACATTCAAGGTGAGAAGTGTTTTATATGGGCAGCGAATCATAGCTTTGATTGACATAGGTGCCACACATAACTTCATTGACAAGAAGTTTGTGGCTAGGAGAGGTCTAAAGATAGAAGAGCATGATGGATTTAAGGTGATGGTACCGGATGGGTATAAACTTTCTTGCACCCAAAAGGTTTCAAATCTCAAAATTCAATTAGGTGAATATGAATTGGTAGATGAATTCTATGTGGTCAATATAGGGGACACTGATATGGTCCTAGAGATGCATTGGATGAAATCTCTTGTGGAGTTCTCATTCAATCTTCAGAAGATAGAAATAAAATTTGAGGCCTATGGGAAGAAGATAGTACTGAGAGGCCTATCAGATGGGGGGCCTAGAGTGGTGTCCTTCAAAAGGATGGAGCGACTAATCAGACATGAGCAAGTTGAGTGGGCATTCCTCCTGGGTTGCCACCAGATAGAGGGGTAGATCACATCATAGAGTTGGAGGAAGGTACTAAACCAGTGATGACTACCCCTTACCAACATCCTAAAAGACACAAAGATGAAATAGAAAAAACAATTAAGGAGTTGTTAGAGATGGGCACATAAGACTAGCAAAAGTTCATTCGCATCAGCAGTTGTTTTGCTAAAGAAAAAAGATGGGACTATGCGAATGTGCATTGATTATAGGGCCCTTAATAAGAAGACAATAAAAAATAGGTACCCCATTCCTAGAATAGATGAGCTAATTGATGAGTTGCATGGAGCTCGGCATTTCTCCAAATAAGATTTGAGGTTAGGGTACCATTAGATTAGAATGAGGAAAGAGGATATAGAGAAGACAACTTTTAGGTGCCATTTTGGGCATTTTGAGTTCCTGGTCTTTGGTTTCATGAATGTCCGAGCCATAGTTTGCAGACTCGGCTAGACTCGGCAGACTAGCCGTGGACTCGAGAGTCCGTTGGCCAGCCGAGTCGACTCGCCACGGACTCGGGAGTCGAGTCCAGGAGAGTCCTGGGTTGGGACTCTCGAGTCCAGCCCCAGAACTCAGGCGAATCCTGAGGTCGGACTCGGGAGTCCCGACCCAAGACTCTCCTACACGGCTGGGAGCTAAAAAACCTGTTGATGTGATTTTCATGACCGCACCAATCAGCAGAACAAAGTTTCCAAACGAATACCCTATTCTCTCTTGAACAAAGTATTCAGCGTTCTAAGATTGCGAGTGAGATCACGCTTTCAACTCCAAGGTTCCTTTAATGCGAATAGACTCAGTTTGGTTGATGTGTATTTGCTGTGTTCTTACGAGGGGACTTACGTAGTTGTTCAGAATACGTACAGTAACAACCAATATATGCTTTTGAAAGGGATTTTGTGCGAATGATTTAGCTTTAGAGTGCAAGTTTCCTAAAACTAACCAAAAGTGTGCGGAATTTGAATGGCTGCAGAGATTTCTAAATCCTAGATTCTAACCTAAATGCAAAGGGTGTTATGCTCGATTTCAATGAACTTCTAACAAACGTTGTCTAGCCTCCAATTGGACAGCCTCGACAAAGTGAGTGCAATCTTCAAAGGGTAAAATGGATGTTCAAATCACGATTCAATAATGCAACCACCATCACAACGATGCATAACTACACATGAATCTCGATTGAAGTTAAGTATGAAATGTTCCAGTTGACCACGCAAGACAAGCTTACCATCAGTAAGAATGTTAGTGGTATGGATAAAAGAAGCTCACCTACATCAAACATAAGCAACCATATTTAACTATTAGCATGAAATTAAGTCCTAGTTGAAGTCAAAGGAAGAAGAAATCTCACGAACTACTCACAACAAAGTTCGAATTCACCATCAATGAAATGCTTTATTATGATTAGCCTTTTGTGACAATCTCTTACAAAATTCTCAAAGGGAGAATTCCCCTTCTTCTTCAACAATGCAATGAAAACTAATCTAACTCAAAAGTATCTACTCTCTATTTTGCTTCAAATCCATTATGCTGACTATTCTCTGATTCTAACTATTAGATTACAAATGAGGGGGGACTCCCCCTTATATAGCTGGCCAGTCTTAATGGACGGTCCAGATTGAATTACAACAGAGGGCTCAGGTCGAGCCACCTCAGCCCTAGACGAGTTTGCCCTAAAAACTGCCAGAAAGTGAAGGAGTGATGTCATAAATGCTCCCAAAAATAGCAGATTCCTCCTTGACCACCATGAGCAATTAATGCCTACTACCCTTCTAGAAGATTCTCGTCCATGACTCGGATTCCTTTGCTCCTCTCTCTGACCACGTACGCTACGAATCGCGCCAGCACCTCATCGACTTCCTCCTCATAAATTGATGGAGTAAGATTTAGCTGATATTCTAGGATTGCCACCATCTGCTCATGCTTTTCACAGGATTTTCCCCAAGCCTCGATAGAATCCTGCGTACTCTGAATAATCGTTGAAAACGTAGAAATGTTTTCAAAGTCCAGCTGGGAAAACGTCCTCATCTCAGAAAAGAAAGGTTGTAATCTTGCTTTTAATCCTTCCACCTCCACTTCCTCATGAGTTAGCCTTCTTGCGAACAAAGCATCCAACGTGTTGAGGATACCCTCGTGGATATTCCTCATTGCCTTCTTGATCCTGGTGGACTCCATAGCTGCTGTGTCGAAGAAACTCTTTCCAGTGAACGCTGCTGAATGCCACCCACGGAAATAGTACCTGTCGCCCGCCTGGATAACTCCCTCATTCACCAAGGTTTGCATGGGCACACGCATCAAAACAGCAAGGCGAGGGATAGTGTTGTCTTGAAAGATGTGGGTGTCTCCCCAAGCCTGCTCGACATCACCTAGGCGTGAGAGGATACCGGATGCACTCTGAAATGCTGAGACAAGATCAGCCATAAACTTTTCTGCCTCCGTGCGGACACCATTTATCCACTTGTCTCCTTCTTGCACAGCTCTCCTTATCTCCTCAAGCCCACTGATTGGCTCTCGCGGTAACTCAGGCGGAAGCCCTACCACTGGATTCCCTTGAGCAACTGGATGTGCCAGATGTTGCACATACTCAACTAACGCCTTGTGCTCTTTCTTCAATCTCTTGTACTTTCCTTCCTTCTTCACCAACCTGTCCTTCAACGCCTGGAATGAACTTTCAGCTTCTTCCACCACTTGCACTCCTGAAGGGCGTCCTAATTCAACTGTGGTGATCGTGTAATTTTCCGGCATGGCATCACTCAAATCATAATCTTCTCTTGGAACAGCAATGTGAAGGCTGCGCGACCCAGCCTCATTAGTCTCCATCCTTGTATACTTCCTGGCTTTCTTCCTCTTAGGCGACTTGCTTGTTCTGTTTAGAAGCTCTTCCATCTCAACCGCCAGGTCCGCATCATCATCCTGGTCTCTCCTGATTGCCTGTGAAAGCCAATTGCGCTGAATATCATAAATGATAAGGGGCTGCTCTTCAGTTGCCTCCACTTCCCGAACTTCCTCTCGAGCAGTATTCTGTTGAGGCTCAATTATTTCAACATTTTGATCACTTTCCTCGTGAGCTCCAACATCTTCATCTCCGAAGGAATAGTCAAAGTGGGTGTCCGTATCCGTTTCTTCCCCTTCGTCTGGTTTATTGGCACCTTCAGGATCATTGACGCTCTGGGTATCCAACTCCCTTGGCATTGGTTGGTTGACTTCTCCAACCTCTGGCCCTTCATTCCCCCGAGCCCTCTGATCAGCAAATAGTGAAACTTCACGCACACTAGAGGAATGGGTCACCAATTGTGTCGATGATGTGTCCTCCGATCCTTGAGGCTCTGGCTGAACAGGTTCCTCTTGCTGTGGCCGTGGCTCTTCTTGTGGTGGCTGTGGCTCCGGAGGTTGGGCAATTTGTTTCTTTCTCTTTGCCAACACCGGTGGCCTTTTATCGCCCATGAGGTTGTACGTGAAAGCAACTGACCTCCTCCTTAGTCTGTGAACACGTTCTTCTACCCAAGCCCTTGTGAAAGTCAAGACGGGAATAGACAAGGTGTCTAAATCCGTGATCTCCGGTTCGGCCCAATCTACTGGTGGAGTCGGTGTGTTCTTCACTGCTTCATAATCCGGATGAATTAGCCTGGTATCTTCTTCTACTTGGTCCGACACTTGGGTTACTTCACATTCTCTAATCATCTTGAGTGGCAACCTTGAAAACGTTCTTTTCCTAATCTCGGCCTCACTTCTAGCATTTGCCCAAAAGTCTTCCAAGTGAGCCTTGTGTCTGTATTCTACACCTTGCACCGTTCCAATCCTTCCCTTAGGATCAAAATCTTGTCGGCTGGTATGAAGAGTCAACTTGTAGAACTTCAATTCGTCTTCAGCCTCCTTGACTGCCTGCAACGTGGGGCATTCTTCGAGTGAATTTCCCAACACAATGGGAAAATGCAAGCCTCCTTTCTTCTTTCACCTTATGATTTTGTCGTAGGCCACCAATTGCCTAGACAACTCAAGTAGTATCATCCTGTTGGTGGGGTATCTAGGTAATTTGTAGACATATGAATCATACCCTGGCAGCCTCAAATAGGTAAACTTCGGGAATTGGACGAACCAAAACCCATACTCCTCTATCAGCATCTGAGCCTCCTCGGATATCCTCTGCTGTAACCTCTGCTGAAGGGTTCTTGTGATATACATAGTGAAGGTGTCATTAACTCCCTTGAAGTCACCCGTGTGCGTGAGGTGCAACTGTCTGCAAGACTCGTGAATCTTGAACTGATTGTATCCACATCCAATTGGTTCCTGATATGCCAACCCTCTATACTTTGTCATTCGAGCAAGCATGTAAATAACATACAAGCTCATGTAAAATGTTTTTGTTCTCCTGAGACTCCGGAACTGTTCATCAATATTATCACTTATCATCTGCGCCCAGTTTACTTGCTCCTTCCCTTCGAGCACCACGCTGATGTAAAGTACAAGAGATTGAAGAAAGAGCACAAGGCAAAGTGCCTAAGGCAAGTCTACAAACTATGGTCCCAACCACTTTTGAGAGTTGCATGAATTGGGTGTTTAGGAATCAATTGAGGAAATTTGTTTTGATATTCTTTGATGATGTCTTGATTTTTAGCAAAACCTGGGAGGAACACTTGTAGCATCTTGAGGAGGTTTTGAGCATCTTGGAGAGTGAGTCTGTCTATGCAAAGGAGTCCAAATGTGACTTCAGTATGATAAAGCTTTTGTACCTTGGTCACATCATCAGTGTAGAGGGGGTGAGAGTTGATTCTGAGAAGATCAAGGCTATCACCGATGAACCTCACTCAGCTTAAAGGGTTCTTTGGTTTGTGTGGGTTTTATAGGAGGTTTGTTAAGGTTTTTTCTCATACTACAACCCCACTTATAGATTTAACTAAGAAGGGAGCATTCGAGTGGTCTAATTCAACGCAAAGTTGTTTTGAGCACTTCAAATAGGAGATGTCCTCATGTCCAGTGTTAGCTATACTTGATTTCTCCAAACCTTTTGAGGTGGAGTGTGATGCATCAAGAGAGGGGATTGGTGATGTTTTGATGCAAGAGAAGCACCCCATTGCATTTGAGAATAGAAAATTGAGGGATGTGGAGAGATACTACTCTATTTATGATAAAGAGATGTTGGTCATCATGCATGCCTTGGCCAAGTTTAGATTATACCTAGTTGGGGGTAAATTTATTATTGAAGCTAACCACAATGGTATCAAATATTTCATGAACTAGAAGGACCTCAATGACAAGCAATAGAAGTGGGTAAGCAGATTATAGGCATATGATTTTGACATTGTATATGTCAATGAGAAAAAGAATGTAGTTGTTGATGCACTTTCTACGAGGCCTCACTTATTTTCTTTGGTGGAGACTTCTTCTAATTGGAGAGAATTAATTGCAATGGAGTATGCCAAGGATTCTTGGGCAACAAGGATTGTAGAGGGCACAATTCATGATGATAGGTATACAATGCTTAATGAGTTGATTATTTATAAGGATAGAATTTATTTGGTGCCTTCTTCTCAGCTTAAGGTAAAGTTATTGAGGAAATTTCATGATGCACCTATGGCTGGTCACCCGGGGTTCTTCAAGACATACAAGCAGAACTGAGAGAGATTTACTTGGAAAGGGCTTAAGAATGAAGTCCTCAAGTATATCAGAGAATGTCCTACTTGCCAGCAAAATAAGAATGAGCATACTTATCCAGCTGGTTTACTTCAGCCCTTACCCATTCCTAATAAAAAATGTGAATGCATTTCCATGAACTAGGGTTACCCAAGGTACCAAGCAAGGACTGCATATATGTTGTAGTTGACAGGTTGACTAAATTTTCCCATTTCTATGCTATTTCAGTGACGTCTATTGTAGCATAGGTGGCTAATCTCTTCTTTAGAGAGGTATTTAGGTTGCATGGGATGCCCAAAAGCATAGTCAGTGATAGGGACAACACAGTCTCTTTTGGCAAGAGTTCTTCAAACTGAGTGGGATTGAGATCACTCCCAACACTAGCTACCATCCACAGACAAATGGGCAGACGAAGATAGTGAACAAATGGGTGGAGGGGTATCTTAGAAATTATGTTTTGGGACAGCAAAGGGCTTGGATCAAATGGTTGCACCTTGGTGGGTATTGTTACAATACTACCTACCACATGTCCATCAGAATGTCTCCATTTATGGCTTTGTATAGGTACAAGGCACCTAACTTCTTGGATTTGTTATTTGGAGACAGCAGAGTGCCTAAGGCAAGAGATTTATTGCAGGAGAGCCAAGATGTGATGAAATCCTTGAAGGAAAATCTATAGCAGGCACAAAATCAGCAGAAGCTTCCTAGCACTAGCTACCACCCACAGACAGATGGGCAAACGGAGATAGTGAACAAATGGGTGGAGGGATATCTCAAAAATTACGTTTCGGGACAGCAAAGGGCTTGGATCAAATGGTTGCACCTTGGTGAGTGTTGTTACAATACTACCTACCACCACATGTCCATCAGGATGTTTCCGTTTATGGCTTTGTATGGGTACAAGGAACCTAACTTCTTGGATTTGTTATTTGGAGATAGCAAAGTGCCTAAGGCAAGAGATTTATTGCAGGAGAGCCAAGATGTGATGAAATTCTTGAAGGAAAACCTACAACAGACACAAAATCAACAGAAGCTTTATGCTAATCAGTACCATACAAAGCACAATTTCGAGATTGGGGACATGGTGTATTTGAGGCTTCAACCGTATAGACAGTATACTCTCAAAAGGAGTGGAGCAACAAGGTTCACAATAGGAGAGGTTGCCTATGAACTTGAGTTGCCACCTAGTAGCAAGGTTCACACTGTTCTTCATGTGTCCAGGCTCAAGAAGGCATTGGGGCATAATGTGGTTCCTTCATCTAAGTTGCCACCCTTGGATGAGGAGGGTAAGTTGATTCTGATTCCAGAGGCCATTATAGATTCTAGAGAGCAAACTCTTCAGAGGAGGATAATTAAGGAGTATTTGGTCAAGTGGAAGAACTTACTAGTGGAGGATGCAACGTGGGAACATGAGTAGATTTTGTAGCATCCAGAGTTCAGATTGCTTGAGGACAAGCAATCTTGGGAAGGGCAGATTGTAATGTCCCCTTCCTAGCCTTTTCATGAGATTGTCAAAGTTAGCCTATTCAGTCATTCTCGTAGGCTAATAGAGTGTGGTTAGGGAACTATGGTGACCATTTTTCTAGCATGATGTGGTGGAGAGTTGTGTAACGGCCTTTTCTGGAGTATTTTTGGTTTTTTCTCCCATACTATTTTTAGTAAGTCATTTTCGAGCGTCCGAGAAGCCAGTTGTCAGTCTTGCTATGTTTGGCAATGCCAATGGGTGCAGTTGGCATCAACATTTCAATGTTTAATGGCCCAGCACAATTATTTTAAGAGAACATAATGTTATTAAGTTTAATTAAAATATTTAGCTTATGTTATTTTAATAAAGTGACTTTACGAAGGGGTCCAAGGGAGACATAAGTGAAAATTAAAATATAAAATGTTATAACTTAAAGTTGGACGCCTAGGGAGGCATAAGGGGGGGAAATACAATTTAAAATTAAATCTTTTAATTCCCTAGAAGGGGTCGTGGGGCTATATATGAGCATTTTGAGTGTCACATCCCACTCGTGCCCTAGCTATTTTAATGTTGTGCCCTAGAAATTCTGGAATTGTGCCCTAGTATCTTGATGTCGTTTCTCAAGCATGTATATATATGTGTGTGTGTGTGTATGTGTGTGTGTATGTCATTAATTAGCTTGTTGAATAGAGATATACAATGTATATATATAACTGGTTTAATTAAGTTCATTTGACAAATGTTTTCATGTTTACATAGATGCAAATGCAAAGATGTAATGAGACATCAGACTAACTACTTGTTTTTGACCTAGTGGTTGCAGGAAATATCACCACCGAGGAGGGAGGAAAGGTATCATCAAGTACGAGGGGTAATGGAAGAGAAGTTTGGTGCCATTTGAAACCTAACCTGTAAGTTTGTGACTGTCATTGAGTAGGATTGGAACTACAAGTTCAAAGTTGTTAGGTAAACCACAAGGTCGACCAAACGTGTTAGGACCACCTAACCTATGTTGTTGGTCATGTAGCATCACCTTGTTATTCTTTTGAATTTAAAATTAAAATTAAATCTTTAAGGGACCTTGAACTTTGGATTGTCTTTGGTGAACTTTTAATTGGCTCTCAAAAATATTTAATTTTTTTTATTTAATTGATTAAATATAAAAGAATTAAACTTAATATATATATCATTAATTTCAAAACATATTTATATAAAGGAAATGGATGTAATTATTAATAACATTCTTATTAAAAGGATAATTGTCAATTGTTTTATTATTAATATTTAAAAGAATAATCTTTACACATTTATAAAGGGGTGAGTAATTTATAATTTTTATGCATTTAATTTAAATATTAAAATATTAGTTCGTATGAGTTTTCCACAGTCCATGTAGTTACAAATTTGCTTTTGGATTCAACTATGTTAGTTTTTTTATCAACGTTTTGGATCACACTCAGTGATCCATCATCAGGAAGAGGAAGAAATGAAATGAGATTGCAGAACAAGTCTTAATTAAAGGGTGAGGTGGAGGAGTTAGAGAAACAATTTGACAAACATAAAACAAAAAATCAATATAATAATACTAAGAAAAAATAAACAAGCAAACCTTACAAGGAAATTAAAGCAAAAAGAGAAACCACAAAAGATGAGAAACAAGTCAAAGAATGAAAGAAGAAAAAAAAGGTTTGAGTATAAATAAATAAACACAATAATTTTTTCTTTGAACTCACTTTCTACTTTTGGTTAATTTATTTATACTCAACCTCTTTTTTCTTCTTTCATCTTTGACTTGTTTCTCATCTTTTGTGGTTTCTCTTTTTGCTTTAATTACCTTGTAAGGTTTGCTTGATTATTTTTTCTTAGTATTATTATATTGATTTTTTGTTTTATGTTTGTCAAATCGTTTCTCTAACTCCTCCACCTCACCCTTTAATTAAGACTTGTTCTACAATCTCATTTTATTTCTTCCTCTTCCTGATGATGGATCACTAAGTGTGATCCGAAACGTCAACAAAAGCAACTAACACAGTTGTATTAAAATATTGTTAATTTTCTTTAAAAATACAAAGTTCATAAGGAAAAAAATATTTTAAATGCCCAAATAGTGACGAGAATGTGTAATTGCTCACTATATATTTTGGGCGCCACCTTACTAAATGAAAATGACATTTAAATAAACATTAGGATGGCTAAGTAAGCCATACGCGGGTGCATACTCTAGCATATGATAATATTTTAATCTCTAGAGGGTATTCATTCAATAAAGTTTATAAATTAAAAATTTTATTGCCTTTTACCCACGACGCCACCCAAGATGGAGATGGAGATATTGGTTTTTTTTTAATCAATGCAAGAAAGAAATTCGGTTAGGCTTTTTAAAATTATGTATGGAGGAATTTAAAATTTTCAAGTCCGAGGGAATTTGAGGAAAAAGAGTTTCATTCACACAACACAAAGAAAATGGACGGGAGAAAGAAGAAGACACACGACAGAGTATAGGAGGCAGATAGACAACAGAGTAAGAGATTAGATGCATAGACCAGCAGCAATAGAAAGGAAAACAATTGGGAAGAGAAGATACACGGCAGGGAATAGAAGGCCTACACAGTTGTGGTTAGTAAAGAACTAAGATTGCTCTCCAACTGAAAAAGGTCATGCTATCCATCTTTCTTGTCCTCAATCTTTTGAAATTTGTAAGAGCAACAATATTTACCTTTGAAATTCTTTATTGTTTGAGAAAGATAATGATGTATTTAAACCAGCTAGGGAGAGGGTAGGGTTGCATTATCTCTTGTGTAATTCTTAAAAGCTTCTTTTTAGCAGTTGAACTAGGATAGTACATGACCAAGAGGTCCTCTTAATTAGAGAGAAAATGCCTTAGTTTCTTGTTTAGTTGTGAACTGTTATTGAATAAAAACAATTGTGAAATGAAATCTTGAATGAGCACAAAATAGCAAACACTAACTCACTGTTCTTGAGGGTTTGAGTCAAGAATGAAGGATAAATTTGCCTGGAAAAAAAAATAACGGTGTTAATCAGAAGTGTGTTAATCAATACAAGGTAGATAACGGTGTTAATCAGAAGTGTGTTAAAAAAAATAACGGTGTTAATCAAAAGTGTGTTAATCAATACAAGGTAGATAACGATGTTAATCAGAAGTGTGTTAAAAAAAATAACGGTGTTAATCAGAAGTGTGTTAATCAATACAAGGTAGATAACCTCCAAGGTAGCCTTCATGTTTTATTAACCATTATGAGCAACCTAGTTCAATCATGTCGGCTAAAAGATACCCTCATGAGTCAATATGCAGTAGCATAAGAGACAAACATGATGGTTAAAATTTCAGCATATGATTCTTACCAAGTAGGGTGATAAACTTGACTACATGACTTTGTTGTTATTTAAAATCTTGGCCAAGGTGATGCTACTATCTGTTAGGGTCAGTCAGTTTTTGCCCCAGATATGCACCCCAATCAGAGGTTGATACTAGTTAGGAGTTGCCTATAGTGTATGACCAATTAGGGATTGTGTAGGATCAAACACCAGTCTCAGATGGCATTAGAATCTCTTTCTGTTACTTCTCTGTGAAGGGTTGGATATTTCCAGTAGGAAACGGCACAAGGGACTAGTAAGTTCGTGGTTGGGCAGAAAAGTGCCCTGATGATACTTGTTGGCGTTTAAATTCGCACCTCTGGAATGCGCATTTGAAACGGACAACTATGTAGAGTAAAATTGCTCTTCAAATTAGGAGGGGAAGCTCCCTCTTGCTGATGTTGTTGAAAGAAAGTAAACTAAAATTTGGATGAAAAAGCATGAAAAAGCAAAGTCTTATGTTGCTGGTCTGAAAAATTTGATGAAGAATCAGCAAACTTGAGTTCTTGAATCATGAAAAATTCTTCAAACTTGTTGCTCCAACTTTCTCCATAGAATGCTACCTGCAATAATGATGAAAATCACATTAAAGAGAGGTGTTATATAGACTTAGGGTTTGAAATAGGTCTGCTTTCTTTTGCTTTTATCTTCAAAAACCCTAAAATTGGCCTGTTCAATGAACTTGGACATTCTCATTCTCTTGCAATTTTGAAATTTTTGAAAAGTTTGAAAAATTCACTAAGGCATTGAAAGTTGGGTGCTGTGTTACATGGGAACGCGTCCCCTGCCCCAAAACCCCCTGTACCCGTCCCCATCCGTCCCAAGGATGGGGGGACGCATCGGGGACAATCCCCGGCCGTCCCCGAATCAGGAAAACTCACAGGAAATGGCGGGGAATGTTTCCTCTTGTCTGGGAACGATCCCCCGTCCCCGAGGACGGCAGGGGACGTTGGGAATGTCCCTCGTTGTCCCCAACGTCCCCTGCCGTCCCCTGTGTATATGGAGCTCCAGAAAATTAAAGAACATAAAATTTTGTTTTTTAAAACATTTTATATTGCTATTAAATGTTTTGTGGGCCCACAACAATATAATGCGTTTGTGTAAAGTCTAAAAACAAAAATTTAAATGAAACTTAATAAAGTTCCATAAGATTCAATGATATTATTTGGCTCTCACGGCAAGCGACAGCAAGGGCGATGACTTCACACAGTAAAGCACAAGAAAATCTCAGCCTCAGCTCAGTCTAAACATTTTTTTGGCATTTTGCTCCTATGTTTGGGCATTTAACAGAGACGCTTTTGCATTTTAAAGAGGCATGAAACAAATTTCTTCAAGTTTTTGTTTCTAACGCCTAGAGTAAAGTTGTGGCTGGGCTCTACTTGACTGTGTTTTTTTCTTCACTCAAGATGCATTTTGTTTGTGTTTGGGATGCCTTGAGGAGCTGGGCGCTGCACTTACTTAGTTCCATTTCCTACCAATCTCGTGATTTATTGATATTGATAGACCATGGTTTTATTGATGTTTGATATTGCTATGATAAATTTTATAGTGCTTTAATGACATTTATTATGTTGTTATGTTACTACTCTCGCGATTTATTTATATATTGATATTGTTGTTAGCAATTATTAATTTATTGACATATATCTCTCTCTTTCCCTCTCTCTATCTATAATATATTAATAAATTTTGAAAAAATCATATATATATATATATATATGTATTTTGTATGTTGCCGTCCCCTATCGTCCCCTAAAAATGGGCCCCTAGGAAATGTCCCGGAAACGCGTCCCCAGCCATCCCCCAGTCCCCGTCCCCAAAAGGCCATGGAACACAAGTTGGGTGCCCTTCTTGGCTAGGGGCACCCATTTGCTTCAGAGTTAGTCATTTTTTGAGTTTTTTAACCTTTTCACAATTTTGACCCTCTACTTTGACCTCGGTCTTCGGCTTCCAGATTGTTCTGGAGGCGCCTTTGACAAAAAACTTTGTTTTGACCTTCAAATTCATGGGAGCGTATTTCCTCCAGGGGCTCTGAATGTTCACAATGTTAGCCATTTTTTCATGATTTTCAACTTCTTCATATCCTTTTGATCTTCTGATGAAATCTTGATTCCGGGAGCTATGCTGATCAGATCAACTGACTATCAGATTCACTGGATAGCTTGGGCACCCTTCTTCACCAAGGGCGCCCAACTTGACCAGACTTGGCCATTTTTATGATATCTTCATCACTTTCTCTTCTATAGACGATCTCGTCAAATCCGAGGACCCGAAGCTCGAATTGGTTGATGAATGGGCTCGTTGTGAAGCTGAGGAGAAATCAAGAGGGGTCTTCTAGAGACACTTTTGTCTGAAAGTTGAATTTAATACTCCAAAAGCTTGGGCGCCCATTTGCTCCAGACTTATAAAATTTTCATTTGATTTCATCATAAAATTTTAAATCTTCATCTTATACCATCGCCTTTAACCTAGATTTGCCAGTGACTGACCAATTTGATGCTCAGACGAAGACACCCATTGCGAAGTTGATTGGATTCAGAAGAGATTGAGCTCCCCCGCAAACCCTAACAGCTAGATTTGCCCTTCCAAAAAGCTGGGCGCCCCTGGGCACCTAGGGCACCCAAAGTTCCCAAACTTAGTCAAATTTCGGTGATTTTCATTTTTTTTCATTCTAACTTTTTGGATCCTCCCTGTTTGATCTCAAATCCCGGATGACTGGATGATCCAATGACTGCATCGTTGGATTTGTTGTGAAGCTAGAAGAAGACTGAGCAACTTTGCTTGGAGGCTTAAACCCGAATTTCAACATTTAATGCCCTAGAAAGATGGGCGCCTATTCTCTCCTGGGGTGACCATGACAAGCAGTGTTAGAATATTTTTCACAGTTTTCACCTTCTTTCCTCGTTCTTCGTGATTGCTCACCAACTCACCTTTTGTTGAATGCTTGAGTGTTGAATCTGACGCCTAGCAGCCAACTAACCTCCATTGATGACCTCGGAGCTTCTGATATGCTTCTGAAAAAGCATAATAGACCCACTAGGGCAAAACTGGCCTTTTTGATATTTTGACTGCATCAGTCTGATATGGAAGTATTTTGAGCCATCAAAATTAATTTGAATCCTAATGGACCAACTTTCTATTTTTAGAAAGTTTTGCCAATATCCGTTTCAAAAGAAACCTAGAAAAACCGATAACAAGTTACTATTTTTAGAAAATTTCTAAAAATAGCAGTTTTCCTAAAATGTAGGGATGAAAAATTGAGATCTAGGTTTTTGGAAATTTCACATTTTAACCCCTCATGCAAGACATGCACACCCAAATTTTGACCTTTTTTGACAGATTTAACAAGACTTTTACTCATTTCTTCAAAATGTCTAAGTGTAACAAAAATTTTAATTTTGGGGTACAACAATACTTTTCGTCCTCTTCAGTTCCACTAGTAAAAGATGGTTAAAGTTCCAGATGGAATAGACGAATTCAAGGAAAACTATAATCTTAAACTCTTTGTTATCTATGCAATGGTTACTTACTTTAATGGTTATGAGTTCATGCTCTTTCTTTCCTCAAATAAAAGAAAAATATTGTTGCTCTACTTCAGTTAATTTATGCATTTTAGTTTATGCAAGTTTATATTTGAATTAAATGTTGTACTTTTATTAGTTATGTTGCACTTTTATTAGTTGCTTAGATTTAGTATGTTACATTGAGCTCAATCTTTCTTTATGCTGGATGAAGATATTGAATTGGTTCTTGTTCTTGGAGTTCATACTTCTTAGGGTTTATGAGGACGAAATCCCTTGCAAGCAACATACTCTACGCTATTGAAAGACACGGTCTGGAGAATTTGTGGTGGTTTCATTCAGAGATCACAGCTGGGCTTCATTGGTGAATCATTGCTCCATTCCCTTCAGTAACAGAGCTCATAATTGTTGAGTTTACTCATCGAGGCATATTGGAGGAGTTTATGTTAAGATTGTTGGTTGCATTACCTGTTGGCTTTATCTTTGTGGTATATTGTCCTTGATGACAAAACTGATTAGTGCTTTGAATACCTGGTGCTCTTTGTGCTCAGTTTGGCGTACTCAGTATTTTGGTGATCATGCTTTGGGTTGATGTATTTGGGTGCATTTATTCATCACGCATTGCGGTATTGATCATGTTGAGCTTTATGTGCAGATAAAAGCTATTCAGGTGGTATTAGTTTTCAAGTGATATCATGGAACAGTTGAATTCATCTTGACAGATTGGTCCTTCTTTATTTTACAATAGTTATATTGTTTCAGTTGATCATTTTTGTTCATGGCATCTTTGACAAGATTCATTATGTCTTCATGGCAATTCTATTGGTGATCTTCATGGCTGTCTCACAATTCTTTGATTAGTCTGGTGCACATGTTAACATGCTATCTACATGAGGTGGAGGTGTTTGTACTGTTACTAAGTCAATCTTGTATCCTTGAGTTGGCTACTATAGCTTCATAAGCGATGGTATTGCTTAAGTCTTTTCATATCATTTCTTATAAAAAGTATTTCGCCATTCTTGGGCATTCACATGTTATATGGATTCACATTTATTTATATTTTGGCATATGTTTACTTGAGATATAATTTGGTCGGCATTAAGATATTTCTATTTGTTTTTAAAGCGCTTTAGCACTTAAAGGCCGACAATATACATTAAGGTTATCACTTATAAAGTGATTGGCAAGGTGGCATGTCTTTGAATATCGATCATGTTTCGGGCTTACGCATTGCACAAGAGTTAATAGATAGTCTTTTGGAGACTTGGGTTGTCGGCATATGTATTAAATTTGGTTTGCTTACTTAGCAGCGACAGTATTATTGTTTAATAAGAATGTTGGCTGTGTTGACTTGGACAACACGCGTGGTCTATGATTTGGCACTCATTTAATGTTTCATTGTGTCGGTGACATGGATTTCAAAATGATTGTAATATGATTTACTTTGGATTTCAAGTCTCATTCATTTTGTTTTGGAGTCTCGATGAAGGGAAAATAGGGTAAACAAAAAGAACTAAACCCTAGCACCGCCATGCTAGAATTACAGTTGCATATTGAGCTAGGTTGTTCTGGTATTCTGACTCGGTTTTCAGTTATGTTGGTCTTTGATGGATGGCAAGATTGTTGGTGGTTTTCGTTTGAGTTGGAAGCGGTAGTTTGGGCAGTTTTCAGAGATTTTACTTGCAGGTTAAATCCACCGTGATAGAGGTAATATCTATGCATTATTTTGATCTTTCAAAGGTAAATCTGGTAAATGAAGAGGAAAAGAAAACTTTGTTTTTAGTTTCAAATAATTTTCTTAACTAAACTAAAACTACCTTGAACCCGAGCGTAAACTAAAGGGTTTTGTCTCATAGTGGCATTTTATCTTCATATCATTGATTTTTTCTTAAAAATCTTTGATTGGCTTCATGATCATACATTATGTCTCTTACTAGTTCATAAACTCTGGTTATTGAAATCGGGTTTTCTTGACAAAGTTGTATAACCATTTCACAAACACTGTATATATGTATCTTTGCAAAAACACAAAAAAAATAGTGTGATGAGAAGAGAGGAAATTGTTTGGACAAAGTATTGCTTATTGTGAAATCATTTTGTAAAAAGAGAAGAATGGGCTCATATTGCTTTTATCTTTGATTGTATTACAGAGATTATGTTTTGAGTTGAGCATTATTGCAAAATCATTTTGTATCCTATTGTAATTTTATGATTGCTGTTATAAGGTTATGATGGGTTGCAATATTTTGAATGTTTGATGAAGTTGGTGCTTCAGAAAGATTATGGGAGTTGGTGCTCCACATTGTTACAGAGTTGGTGCTCTTTGATTAATAAAAAGGAAATTTTAGCAAGTGGTTTTTTATACCCCAAGAGGGTTTTTCCACTCAAGAAATCTCGTGTTATGTGATTTTATTTGTCTCTCATTTTGTTTAATGTTAATGTGCTCATTCAGTCAATGCTCTAGTACTTTTAGTATGCTCAAAAATTTCTTATTTCAAAAGGTTGTCATGCAAAGTTAAAAAGTCTTTTGTTAAGCAAATTAAAAGTGCATTGGGCAAAGTTGTTGTTTTGTTACAAAAGCACATACAAGATTGTTCACACTTTAATTGAACAATATCATATGATGCTTTTAACATGAGTTGTAAATGTTAATCAAGTTTCATGTCAATCTGATTTTAAATGTTAATGTACACTTGCATAAACAAGTCTGCCACATTGAGTTTAAATTTGTAAAAAGTTTCGTTGTGCCTTCAAAGTCAAAAATTTAAAAATTACTTCACTCTAATTCACCCCCCCTCTCAGAGTGAATCCACTTCCAACATTACCCTCATTGTTGGACCATACCATTGTTGAAGCAGGCTGTACAACTTCTAGAGGGGGTGTCTAAGTTGTTGGTTGGGACGCCTAGAATTTTGTAATGTCCCTTACCCGACTTTGCCCTAGAATTCACTTATTGATTAGAGTTAGGGTTTTGTAATGTCCCTTACCCGACTTTGCCCTAGAATTCACTTATTGATTAGGGTTAGGGTTTTGTAATGTCCCTTACCCGACCTTGTCAATTTTCAATGATATATTCCTGGCTGAAACCTGCATTCACCATTTGAACAATATTTCCACATATACACATGTCTGTTAGCATTAATATCTAGATATCCAAATATAAACATAATCACAAAGCAGTTATGAAGACATATGAGGAGTGGCATGGGTAGATTCGCCCGAAGCTCTTCTTCCTAGTCCAAAAATGTTGTAAACTACAACCCTCCCTTCTTAGCAACTTGTAACTACTTTCTCTACCCATATGGGTAGATCTGCCCGAAGTCCTTGGCTAAGTTCAAGGGGTTGTAACCTACAACCTTCCACTCCACGTGGCTTGTAACTGCTTTCTCCACCCATGACATCACCTCAAAAAACACATGACCTACTAGGGGAAGCCAGCAAAGCTTATAAGTGGCCTAGGCCTACCAACCCTCCATGGCAGCAACAGATCTTAGGTGGGACGTGGCCTAGGCCTACCAACCCTCCATGGTCGCAGCGGATCTTAGGTGGGACCCCCACCCTTCCATGGCCCAACCCATGCCTTGGGACTGGGCGGAACCTTAAGTGGGCTTGCCACCCCTCCATGGCCCAACCCATGCCTTGGGTCCTAGGGGCAGACTTGAGTGGGGTTTTTAGGCACCACTTTTCTCAGACCCTTCCTCCCTAGTACGGTTGTAGACACTCATGAAGACAATCTTTTAGCAATCAAAAACATTTGCATTTATTAATAATTCTTTAAGTCAATATCAACATCATTATTATCATGATAATTCCATAGAAAGCATTACACCAATAATCAGATTAGCAATCTATGTTTCTTATATTCAAAATATGTTAAATATTATTGCTAAGTGAGTACATCACCTGTTCAGTTGTGTCTTCCCCGTCTCCTAGTGCCTTAATTGCCTTCCTTCAACCTTACATTTGATTGATCATAGGATAAAGATACATATACATAAATATTAATCTATCCATTTTTATAGTAAGATCGCAATTACTGCAAGCATCATTATTGCGTGATCATAAATAATGTTTATATATATATATACATATCCTTACTTCTAATTGACTTCAATTTGCAATAATCTCTTTCACATAAATGTATGTATATATGTGTGTGTGTGTGTGTGTGTGTGTAATATAATTATATATATTCTATATAAAAAAATATATATATATATATATATATCATCATTCCCAACTGACTTCAATCTACAATAATTTTTTGACGTGGATACATATATCTATATATATTTATTTATTTATTTACATATAAATTGATAATCATATTAATCTCACTCACAATAATTGTAAATGGCATACCTCTTATTTCTAACAATCAAATTGCTAGCTATTTTTCTTTTTTTAGAATATATCTTTATCCCTTATTATATTCCTATCCCTTTGACTCTACTTATACATTTCAGCAGAATTATATTTACAACCTTCTAAATATTACCAGATGATCTGCCGTTAGTACTTTATCTCTTATTTTCCCCTATTCGATCCCTTCCTTTTTGTATGGTCTTTTAGACGTGACGTGACTATTTTGTCCTTTCTAGATGGTTGTGTCTCTTGCTTTTGACCAGTCATAGCCACATTATTTAATCTGTTCATTAGTCAACGTTAATTTGGCTATTTGTTTGTTCAGGTTTAGTTAATGCAGGGAGTCATTGCCTTTGATTGCATGAGTCCCACGATTATTATAGCATTGTTAGTTTGTATGATAATAATGTCATCAAGATAATTATTCTTTTCTGTAAATAATCTGTGTGATAATTATAATGTTTATCAAGATAATCATTATAATAATGCTTGAATGGATATTATATATCTATATTTTAATATGATAATATTGGTTATTATAATACTTATCTATGATAATCGTGATAATCGTGATTAAGATAATAATGTTAAGTTGTTAATATTATATTTATAATTATAATATTATCTATGATAGTTATAATTATATTTGAATTGCAATTTCTCATATTCTTATTTTGATATGCTTGCAATTTCTTGCATTTATGTTTTGGTATTTATTTGTATTTTGATATTTTTGGTGTTACAATTTTGGGGTCATGACAAGTTTGGGGCTGTATATTGTTGGAGATTGGGCGCCTAGCTCGAGGGAAGCGAAGGTATCATCGTTCGAGGGTTTTATCAAACATTTTCCTGCTTCCAGCTAACTGCTGGTTTCTGCTACAACCAGTTAGTCATCTTAAGGTTTTTGGTTCTATTGCATATGTCTAGATTCCAGATAAAAAGCATACCAAACTAGATCCTAAGAGTAAGAAGTTAATGCTTACAAGGTATAGTGAAAATCATAAGGCCTGCAAGTTGATTGATGTTGACACTAACCGCTTGACTTTCAGTAGAGATGTTGTGATTGATGAGAAACTATGAAATATTCCGAGCCAATTTTTTCAATTTTGAAATTACAATCAGAAATGCAACACATCCGTTAGGGTTAGATAAATCAAACCAACATTTACAATATAACTCTTTGCCAAGAATGCGCACTCAATCTCAACAAGAGAGAGGCTGTCATTGAAGAGCACAAAAGATTTACTGAGAGGGGGGGGTGAATCAGTAAATCAATCACAAACTTTTATTTCTTAAACTTTTCAATCTTTATTACAATCAACCTTTTGATATGAATCAATTTCCACAAGTTGACACAATTTTATTGAAGTATTTTCTTTTTCAAATAGGCACCAACCTACAAATTTACAATGAGATGATTTAGTAGAATAACTTCCACAAGGAACACCTAGACCTCTCCAGAATTTAGTAGACACCTGCCTACAAGGAGCACCAACCCCTAATGCAAGGCACCAACCTTGACTTGATGGATGAAGCAATTGTCCTCAATCAGATCTGCAATCTGCCAATCCTCCAATCTGCCTTTGTGATATAATTTTTCTCACTTAGCCCACACAAGAAGAAAGGCTTCTGATTATGACTTCTTGATCTTATCAACCACACCTAAATCTGGAAAAATGAGTTGGTTCTTATACCTTCAAATTGAAAAGAAACAACCTTTTGTATAGTTACAACTTTTCAATAAGACACTTCTTCTTCAGAAATCATCTTTTAATCCTCCAATAATCAACTATTGCTTATTTACTTTGCTGAGTTTAAGAATTGAAGATTCACCAAGGATAGAGCTCTAAATTTGAAATGACGCCATACTATAAACAAATCGAAGTCTCCTTTTAAAAAGACGTCTTCTGTCCGCAGCCTCCAAGTGGACGAAAGGCACAGGGCTCTTGATTTGAACAGACGCCACATTAAATCAATCGAAGTCTTTTTCTAGAAAGACGTCTTCAGTCCGCAGTCTTAAGTGGACGTGACTTTTCAAAGCAATTTTTTAATAAGACACTTCTTCTGCCCGAACTAATCACTTTTCAAACATAAAAACAAAGACGTGTTTTTAACTAATGATTTTTCAAAGACAACGTCTTTTAGTCGCGCCGTTTTCTGACACGTCTTTTAGTCGCGCCGTTTTCTTGAAACTTTTTAATCTTCTTAAAGAATGTGTTTCTTGAGAACATTGATTGTTAATTAACTGGCAGATTATCGTCCCCCCCTTTTTAATTTGCACTTGATTTGTTTCGTGGGAGAGTAAAATGTCATCGTAGCTGATTTCCTTCATCGTAGCTGTTCACATATTTGTCATGTGTCTTTCAATAATCTGTTTCTTCATTCAATAATCTGTGTCTTTCAATAATCTGTTTCTTCATTTAATAATCTTTATTCGAGTTTCAAAAGAGTTCATTCAACTGAGTTCTTGATTAATGACAAATCTCAACGATCATTGATAAGCCCGACTTTAGCTTTCACCACTATACTCGTGCTTCATGATATTCTCAATAATATTCTTTGAACTGATATGAATTTATCTGTGAATTTGAATTTGTGGGCATTGTCTCTTCTTCTTTTTTTATTATAAAGTTTTGTATAATTCTTCTTGACGTCCATATGTTGCCTTGACATCAATGACAACTCTTCTAACAGTCATATGGCAAGAGGATCGTCAGTACATTAATCAGAACTACAACTGGAAGTAACTCTAACCAAGAATGGCGCCAAGTGATGGCGAGCATATGGTCAGAGGGTCTTAATTGAAATGCTTATACAAAAACTCTAACCAAGAATGCGCCGGCGAATGACGAGCATGTGGTCAGAGGATCCCTACCATCTAATATACTGAAAGCAAACTCAACACCAAGTATGTGCTACCCAATTCCAGAATGGAAATGAGGCGACCATATGGCGGAGCAATTACATGAAATACAATACTGGAAATGGAGCTCAACGCCAAGTATGTGCACTCCTATCCAAGATGAATAGGCGCTATCATATGACGGAGCAACTAAAAAGTAAATACAATAGACTAAGCAAGGATCAGTCTCTTCCACGAAATGTGGGAAATATAATAAAGAGCTTACAAATGTGAATATTGGCTGGTTAGTACTACTAACAGCCTTACAATATAATATATCTCCTGCAAGCACGATGGATTATAGTGATAATCAAACTGCTGAAATGTAGAGCTACTCCAGAATGATTAATATGACTAAGACAAACAATCCCAGCCCTATTAATAATTTTACTAAGTCTGATATGACAGATCTGCAGTTAAAATGGTGAAATCAGCAACTCCAGAACTCACAAAATGCTCATATCTCTCTCAATACTCACTCATTTAACTTGAAATCAGTTGCAAAACATTCTAATGATGATGACAATGAAGATGGATCACAAAAACTTCTCACAAAGACCCCTATTTATTTTGCACGACTTCCAAAGCACTTACAAAGTGAAATTGCCTGCAAGCAAGGGCGATTTACTTTAGATAATTCATAGACTTCAAATAAAATTTTGGAAACTTGCACATATGGTCGCCCTACATAGAAAAAAATAGATTGGAACAGTACCCAGAACAATATTATTTCTGTTTCTTGAGTTGTGAGTAAAAACAACTTACAGCCATACAAATCAGCAACTCTAAAATTGACAGAAAATACAATAACTCAACTACGGAATGTGAGAAGAACCAACTACAATGAAAGGAAACCAACTACAACTAAACCTCTCTGTTAGAAATATTGTCATTGATGTCAGGACAATTCATTGAAGTTAAGACTCGGTTTGGTCTAATCAGGTTGAAGTTCAGATTATGGAGCCATTGCTTTTCTTTGTAGAAGATGCCAACAGTGTTTGTTGAAAGACGTGTGTCTATGATTTTTGGCATTTCTTTGTATTAATGTGTAATGTCTTGTATGTGTTCAAAGCATTTTTATCGCTGGCCTATACATTGTTTGAAGTTGTACAATTCATCATTGAAGCTTAATAATGTAAAACCTATGGAGTCAGATCGGAGTTACAAATTAGATAAAGCTAAATCTCAAGCCACAGATCGAAATCATGATGATTTCACAGATCGAACTCCTACAGATTGAAATCATTGAAAACCAGTTTGAATTTAAAGAAAGAAGTATAGTCAAAACTATGATGTTGAAGCTTCGATCTGAAGAAAGACGTGTTTACATCAAAAAGCTCACTAGCAAGCCAACTGCGACAAACATTTATTAAGAAACTCGTTTTTGAAGGAACATGGATTAAATCACGCATTTATTAAGAAACCCGATTTAATCAAATTGGTTAAGAAGCACGGATTAATCAAATTGTTTAAAGATAAAAATTAGTCAAATCTGAAGCAGCTTCTTTAAGAGAAAGAGACGGCATCAAAAGATGCGATTAGAAGAAAAAGACGTGACTCTATGTAGGGACGTGATTAGAAGACAACAAATTTCTGAAGCATCATGACGTCTTCTTGGTAAAGGCGCGGATTTTTTTTTTCAAAACGTCTTCTATAATAAAAAGATAAATCTGGGTTTAGTCTGAAAGACGTGTTATTTCATTAAAGAAATTTCAACCTTTCATTAAGAACAGATTTGTTTTTCTCAAAACAAAACATCCAAAAAGTGTTTTGAGGAGAGAAGTCTTTTGAAAGAATTATGTGATCAAACAGCATGACTATTCATTAAAGGTTGCAACAATTGAGTAACTTATATATGAGGCATCAAAATTATTTATGTTGTGTGGTTGAAAAATTAAGAAGTCTAATTCAGAAGTCTATCTTCTTGTGTGGGCTGAGTGTGAGAATCTACATCACAAAGGCAGATTGGAGGATTTGCTGAGTGCAAATCTGATTGGCTTCACTTGATTCATCCATCAAGTCAAGGTGTGGTGCCTTGCATTAGGGGTTGGTGCTCCTTGTAGGTGGGTGCCTACTAAAGTTGTAAAGGGTTAGGGTGTTCCTTGTAGGCTTTATTCTACTAAAACATCTAGTTGTAAATCTGTAGGTTGGAGCCTACTTGAAAAATTATTATTTCAATAAAATTGTGTCAACTTGGGGAAATTGATTCAAATCAAAAAGGTTGATTGTAGCAAGTTTAAAAAGATTAAAAATAAAAAGTTTTATTATTGATTTACTGATTCACCCCCCCCTCTCAGTAAATCTTTTGTGCTCTTCACTCTCAACTAGTTGCAGTCTTTCAAGCAAGAAGTCGAGCCAAGGCTAGGAGGCATTCATTCCTCGAAGCAATCCCAAAGCCAATCCGGCAGCATAACTTTGCAAATTCATCAGATAAACAAAATGAGAACCCCGAGCTCCAATTTATAACTTCCAAAGAGCTTTTTAGAAGGTGCACCCTAATCCCAAGCTGCTTTTAGGTTTAAACTTTGACCCAAACACTTTCTTCCCAATGGCGTACTTTCCTTGTGAAATATTAATCACTTCTCTTTTTTTAAATAAAATATAATCTCCTTCAAAAAGGCGTCCATTTTCCCTTTGAGCAATTATAAACTTTAGAAATATTAAAATATTTCCTTAATGAGAAAATGCCCCTCAAAGTCCCCTTCTTTAAAACAACTGTTAAGTTATAACACTAGGCCAAGGGGTATTTTAAAAATAAAACATTTTGACTTAAAATAACTTATATCTTCGAAATGAACCCCTTAAGCCAAAAATGAGAATTACCCAATGAACCCAGAAGAGGAAAGTTGACTGAATTGATGCCGACTGGACCACTGCTAAAATTAGAATTTACTAAAAATAGTAAATTCCTAAAGATGCTTAGAATGCCAAGAAAAACATACCACTGCGAAGCCCTCTAAAAACCCAGAAGGAATCCAGAATCCAAACACCCAAACTCCAACAAGCAAAACCCCGAATCTTCAAGAGAACCCATCAAACAGCTAGAAACCCTAATTCTGCCACTGACTAGCCGACAACACACTGGGAATAGGCCACCAATCACTGAAAAGTGAAGAGCTAAAAACGGGGACATTACAAACTAGGGCCTTTTGTGACATCCAAATTATTGATAACCAGCCTATTCTTCCTTAAGATTCAACTATTCAACTTCAGGAAGCTCCAACTGAAGGGAGGGAATCAGAGCACAAGGAAATAAACCCATTTTTTATTAATGATAACCTGGATCAGCATCCAAATGACACAACAATAGGAAGCCCAAGTCATGATAACCACGCTGATTTGGATGACAGGGTTTTGTTGTGACATCCAAATTATTGATAACCAGCCTATTCTTCCTCAGGATTCAAGTATTCAACTTCAGGAAGCTCCAACTGAAGGGAGGGAATCAGAGCACAAGGAAATAAACCCATTTATAACCTGGATCAGCATCCAAATGACACAACAATAGGAAGCCCAAGTCATGATAACCACGCTGATTTGGATGACAGGGTTTTGTTGTGACCTTTTTCACACATTGCCCCATTGCAAATGGGGACCCCCTAATTTTTGCTTCGTTCTCGAACTTTTGGCTTGATTTTGTTGTTTTCCGTTGTCTCTTTTCTCGTCTTCCTTTCTGGGATGTGTCCGCCATTAAATTTAAACGTGAATTTGGCCAAATCGGTAAAATTAGGTTTTGTACTTTCCTGGTTAGTCCGAAGTCGAATGAAGTGAATAAATTGAAAACAAAGACTAACATTGCTGTCGGGCAGTGTTTCCAAAGCTTTCCATCGACATTTCATCGCATTCCAAAGAACTTACTATTTTAGTAAGTGTGAAATTCGCAGTATTCCGTCAGCATTTTTGAAATTTTGACGTAGTCACACCGCTCAAAACACATCGTCGTGCCACCGGGCAAAATTTGAGTCAAACAAACAACTTGCTATTTTTAGCAGCCAGCCTTCCTGGAGCGTATTTCGAGGCTTAGATGAAGTTTTCAACGATGTCTAGAGAGAGATTCCTTCCGGTTTTCGTGAGACCTTTCGCATGCGATAACATGCAAAATGAAATGACAACTTCGAAGTTCAACCTTCAGGCTATTTTTAGGGTTTGCATGTCGGTTTCTTTGCATGTCTCCAAGATATTCCCTTATGGTTTTTCGGGAGAGCTTCATAAAGGATGTGATGCAAAAATGAAGATATCACCGATTTAGGAACTTCTACTATTTTAGCGTGTGCATCCCTAAGAGTCAGCTCGCGACCAATCAACATCGCAATGCAAATGTAAAACGGTGAACAACAGTAGGTCATTTGATATGCATGCAAGATGAATTAGGGTTTTGGGAATCTAAAAAGAGGGTAAAGTCGTAATTTTCTAAACCGGTAAACTGCTGCGACAAGATCCTTCTCAAGCACCGGTAAAATTTGAAGGCAAACGGAGCACTTACTATTTATAGTAAGTCATTTTGGAAACAGGCTAAAAATAGCAACTCGGCAGCATGCGCCGATGTCAACAGGCAGGTCACGTGGTGAGGAGCGCATCATTCGAATTTCAAGTCAAACGGAGTTGTGGAGGTATCAGAAGTTGGCAGTGGCTGAGAAAATTTCCAAGTCTAGAGTTTATCCTACTGGACATGTAAAATGCGCCCAAAGGAGGATGAAAGTGTTAGAAAATTCTAAGGCATGAAGATAAGTCTAGCTTGACTCTCAAATGCGCCCAGCTTGCCTTCAAGATGATTGAAAAATATTTTAAGTGTTGAAAATCCACCTGCCACCTCCAGATGTGCCATCCTTGATCAAGGTGTTGGAAAAGTTTCTAAGTGAAGTTTCATCCTCCTCAAGGCAAGAAATGCGCTCATGATTGAAAGTCAGGAAAAATGGCTAAGGCATGAGCTTTATCCTGTAGCTACCCCAAAATGCGCCCAGCTCAAGGTAGTGGCATGCAAAAATTTTCTAAGTATGAAATGCTTATCCTCCTCCTATGGCAAAATGCGCCCACTTTGAGAGTTTGATGAGAAAAATCCTCAAGCATGACACTTCATCCTCCAACACCCTCCATATGCGCCCATCTTAAGAGGAAGTCAAAGGTTCAAAGAGGAGTCATCAAGCTTTCATCCACTTGACATGCTGAAATGCGCCCTCACATGCAAGCCAAATGTTAGAAAATTTTCTAAGTATAACTCTCATCCACCTCACATGGAAAAATGCGCCCACCTCTCAAAGGAAGTCAAAGGGTCACAAGAAGGCGTGATAAAAGTTATTCCTCCATGGCAAAAGGGAGGTATGTGAAGATGAAAATAAAGAAGCTCAAGAGTCATCCTTCTCATCATACAAAATGCACCCACATTTGAGAAGTCAACAAGTCAAAAGGGAGGGCGTTAGAAAGTTATTCTCCTCTACATGCTATATGCGCCCAAGTGAGGCAAGTAAAGACAAAAGGAAGGAAGTCAAAGGGTCACAAGAAGGCGTGATAAAAGTTATTCCTCCATGGCATGTAATATGCGCCATGTAAAAGATAAGTCTTGAGGGTGAAGTATGGTCAAAGGGTGGTGAAATAAAATTGATGAGAGACAATATTGCTTGGCGGGTTGAATATTCCTAATGAAGTATCAAATGCACCCAAGGTGGTGGAACAAAGTTGATAAATGAGATGATAATTGCTAAGGCGTGGGGATATAAAGTTCACCGGGCGTTGAAAGTTGAATATTTCCCATTCAAGTGTGATATGCGCCCAAAGTTGATAAGGGTGATGAAAATAATATGCTAGGTGTTGGAATTTTTAAATGAAAGTGTCCTTCATGGTATAAAATGCACCCAAGGTAATGGAAAAATAAAGCATGTTAGGTATGATGTGCTTCCGAGGAAAATTGTCCAGATGAATTGATAAAAATTCCACCACTGGCAAATGAATGAAGATGAACAAAATTTCCTAAGTTGAAATTTTCAAAATGATTCGAAATTTTTCTAAGGAAAAATATTTTCTTCCTTGGGAAAATACGCCTAGACATGAAGGTGATGAAGTTTCCTGAAGCATGGATCAATTGTTGATAAATTGTTGGAGATGAAGTCAGAGGATGCCAGCTGCACAGGTTGATAAAAATTTTCAAGTCAAAGCAAGAAAATATTCACAGAGATGAAGAACTGGATTAAATTTGTTAAAAATTATTTTTCCAAGGTTCAAAATTCAAGAAAAATTAAATGAACCCGTTCGTTGTACACCCATGAATTCGACAAATTCTGAAGAAAATTTTCTTCTGGGTATTGAAGATCTCCGATGAGAAGTTGATTTTAAAGTCTTCCATGCTTCGCTGTAGCCTTCAGGATGAAGATTTTTGATGGGCACCAGGTTGATGAATCTTCTAAGGAAAGTTGGAGAAATTTTCTAAGGCAAGGAAAGTAATGTTTGTGAAGATAAAATGCCTCGGTGGACGAATTTGAAGTTGGGCACCTAGGAGAAACGTCGAGACCAAGCGGTGATGACTTAAGTGATTCAAGATAACATTTCAACCTCGAAAGAAGAAAAGTTGCAAGAAAATGGCTAAGTGTTGAGACTTAGTGACAAAGAAGAAATGTTTCAAAACTCAAGATGGAGAAAAGAATAGAAGCTCGAGCAAAGTTGAAGAACGACATCAAGAAGAAGATCAAGAACAATGTGAACACATTTCCAGACAGGAATCTTCTAGAAGGATGATGGATATTAATTGTTCATTTATTACCCCACTCCTCTTGGTGGCGGTTTTTAGGGTGAATCTTGTTTAGGGCTAAGGTGGCACAATCTGAGCCATCCAGCGGATTGTAATCTGAGCTGTCTGTTGGACTTGGCCATCTATAAAAGGGGGAGTCCCCCTCATTTGTAACTCATTAGCTTAGAGTTAGACAGTAGAGATTAGAATAGAGAGACATCTAGGTGATAGCTTAGAAGTAGCATAGCGTAGATTGATAGAGTAGTTTGAAGAAGGAAAGTTTTCCTTTGAAAACTTTTGCAAGAGATTGTTGTGTAAAACTTTCATAATAAAAGATCTTTTCATTGATGGTGAAATTCGTCTTTGTTATGGATAGCTAGCGAGGTTTCTTCATCCCTTCTACTTCAAGTAGCGTAAAGTAGCGTAAAGTAGCGTAATTTCATTTTTATGCAAGTAGATGTTAGCTGTGGAATGTGGTGTTTGATCTAAGCAAACTTCGCTTATCCATACCACTAGCGGGCTCACTGATGGTGTGTTCGCCTTGTGTGGTCAACTGGAAACGTTGTGGACCTAACTTCAATCACAATTTGAATGATGGTATACGTCGTTGTGATGGTATCTTCATGTCAAGTGGTGGTTTGAACACCTTTAGTCATCTCCCCTGAAGATTGCACCGACTCCGTGGAAGCTGTCTGAGGCGAGGCAAAGTGAAGTTTGGTTGAAATTTGCTGAAGTTAAGCTCCCTATCCCGTACTTAGAATAGATTTAGACTCTCTAAACCCTACAACCACTTTAAATTTAGTACTTTTTGGTTAGAATAGGAAATCCGTGCTTCATTGATAAATTTGTCGAACGATGAAAACCCCCTTCCTCTGCTATTGAACAATTCCGTAAGTCCCCTTGAAAATACCAGCAAATCACATCAAGCCAACTGAGACTATTCGCACTAAAAGAATCTTGGAGTTGAACGCACGAACTTTCTTGCAATCTTAGTGTGCAGAATACTTTGATCAAGAGAGAATAGGGTAGTCGTTGGCGACTTTATTCTGTGTTGGTGCGGTCACGAAAAACACATCAATAGGTTTCTACAAAGAGACCTAAGTTGTGGGAAAAACTCATTGGTGATGTTCGAGATGAAGAAATGGTCAAGGGTTGATCATCCAGAGGCAAGAGCAAGTAGAACACAGTTAACTTTGCTCTTATGGCCAATACTCAAGGAGTGTATGAGCCACAAGTGTTTGTCGAGGAAAAAGATAAACCTACATGGGAAAAGGCCATGGAAACCAAACATCAAAGTCTTATGAAAAATAAGTCTTAGGAAACCATGTACAAAGTTGATGGTACACTTGACAAGTACAAAGCACGATTGGTGATTAAAGGGTTCTTGCAGAGAGAAGGTATTGATTATGAGGAAAACCTTTGGTCCCACAGCAAAGGTGAGCACCATCTGGTTAATTCTAGCCATGGTAGCACAATCTGGCTGGAAAGTCCATCAAATGGACGTGAAGAGTGCCTTCCTCAATGGTGACTTAGAGGAAGAAGTGTACATGACTTAGCCTCAAGGTTCTCAAGTTGTAGGAAAGGAGCATCAGGTATGCAGACTGAAGAAGGCTCTTTATGGTCTGAAACAAGCACCTAGGGCATGGTACATAAAGATTGATATGTATTTGGATCAATAAGGATTCCAACGAAGTCCTTCAAATCCAGATTTATATGTCAAAAGCATAGGTAATGAAATCATCCTTTTGGTCATTTATGTGGATGATATCATCATTATAGGTAGTGAGGCACATTTGATTGAAGAAATCAAATGTAATTTGTTTAAGGCTTTTGACATGAAATCAAATCCAAATTTATATGTCAAAAGCATAGGTAATGAAATCAAATGGACGTGAAGAGTGCCTTCCTCAATGGTGACTTAGAGGACGAAGTGTACATGACTTAGCCTCAAGGTTCTCAAGTTGTAGGAAAGGAGCATCAGGTATGCAGACTGAAGAAGGCTCTTTATGGTTTGAAACAAGCACCTAGGGCATGGTACATAAAGATTGATATGTATTTGGATCAACAAGGATTCCAACGAAGTCTTTCAAATCCAAATTTATATGTCAAAAAGCATAGGTAATGAAATCATCCTTTTGGTCATTTATGTGAATGATATCATCATTATAGGTAGTAAGGCACATTTGATTGAAGAAATCAAATGTAATTTGTTTAAGGCTTTTGACATGACAGACTTAGGCCTCCTACATTATTGCCTAGGTGTAGAGGTTTGGTAGACAAATGGTGGCATTTTTATTTCTCAGTCTAAATATGCCCGAAACTTGCTAGATAAATTTAGAATGTCAGATTGCAAAATCTCATATACACCTATGGAGAAAGGGCTAAGCTTTTAGCCAAAACCGACTCAAAAGTAATCAATGAGTCAGTATTCAAACAACTAGTGGGCAGCTTATCTATCTTACAACCACTAGACCTAATTTGAGTTATGCATTGAGTTACATTTCCCATTTTGTGACAGCCCCAAAGGCAAAACATTGGGTTGCAGTGAAGCAGGTACTAAGATATGTGAAAAGGACACTTGACTTTGGCATTTTGTATAGCAGAAGCAAAGATCCTAGGCTGGTTGGTTGGGTTCACAGATTCAAATGGGGCAAGTTTTGTTGATGATAGGAAGTCCACTTTTGGATATGTTTTCAATCGTGGTACTAGTCACATGGACCAGTGAGAAGTAGCAGGTGGTAGCTTTTTCCTCAACAGAAGCAGAGTATCGGGGAAAAGTCAAAGCAACATTCACCCTTGTTTTGTGACAATCAAGGGGTGCCAAAGCTTGCCAAGAATCCAATCTTTCATGAGCATGCCAAACATGTGGAGCTTCATTGTCATTTCATCAGGCAACTTATAGAAGATGGATCAGTGATGTGAAACAATTTTAGCTAGAAAAATTGCTTGTATTAACAGAACTAAACATTACAATTTATAGAGAAGGTAGATTACTGTAGACATTTAAGATATCTAACTACCTCAACTACTAACTACTGTAGAAATGACCATTAAAAATAGAGAATTATTATTCTAACACCCTAACTAGCCTATAGAAAACAATTTGCAGGTCTGTTGTACCCCAAAATTAAAATTTTTGTTACACTTAGACATTTTGAAGAAATGAGTAAAAGTCTTGTCAAATCCGGTCAAAAGGTCAAAATTTGGGTGTGCATACATCTTCATGAGGTGTTAAAGCATAAAATTTTCAATTCCGGCGATGCAGATTACCTTAGAAGCGACAACCTACAAAACCGGATCTCGGTTTTTCATCCCTAAAGGTATTTAGGAAAAGCGCTATTTTTAGAAATTTTCGCGAAATAGTAACGTTTTCTGGGTTTTTCTGGGTTTCTTTCGAAACGGATACTGGCAAAATTTTCTAAAAATAGAAAGTTGGTCCGACAGGATCCGAACTGATTTTGATTGGCTCAAAATGTGTCCGTATCAAGCTGGTGCAGTCAGAATCTTAAAATAATCAGTTTTGCCCTACTGGGTCTATTTAGCTTTTTCAGAAGCATATCTGGAGCTTCGAGGTCATCAATGGAGGTCATTCGGCTGCCAGGCGTCAAAATCAACACTCAGATGTTCAACAAAAGGCAAGATGATGAACATGCACGAAGAACGAGAAAGAAAATTGGAAAGTCATGAAAATTTTCTAACACTGCTGGGTTTGGGCGCCCCTATTGAAGAAAGGCGCCCATCTTTTTAGGGCATCAAATGTCAGAATTAGGGTTCGCGCCTCCAGTCAATGTTGTTCAATTCTCTGTCAGCTTCGCAACGAATTCAGCGGTGTAGTTATCAGATTACTCAGTCATCCGAAATTCAGCGATGAACAAGGGAGATCCGCACTGAAGTCAGCACGAGGAAAAGTTGAAAATATCAAAATTTGACTAAGTGTTCAGATTTTGGGCGCCCCTGGTGAAGAAGGGCGCCCAACTTTTTAAGGCACCTAATTCAGCAGTTAGGGTTTGCAAATGTGCCCGCCCTCTTCAGTGTTCAGCCAGCTTCGACGTGCCTGTCTCTGTCAGATCATCCGACTGGGCGTCTTCCGTCAAATTCAGATCAAAGCCAAAAGTACAAAATGAAGGTTTCAAACTCTAAAGAAAATCAGATGAAATTTGACTAAGTCTGGTGACTTTGGGCGCCCCTGGAGAGAAAAGGCGCCCAAGTTTTCAAGAGGTCAAATGAATGAATTCACAGAAGAGTGTCTAACGTGATCTCTTTGCAGTTGATCCAGCTTTCAAACGAGATGACCAGCATGTCTGTCGGATGTCGCAGTCGCCAGATATAAAGCACCAAACAGAGGGTCCGACAAAGGCTAAAAACCAAGGTTCAGAAACAGCAAAAATTGAAAATAGTAAAGAAAATGGCTAAGTATGGAGAAGAAAAGCGCCCCAAGAGGAGATCAACACCCAAGAAGTCTTGCCTTAGCCAAATTTTCGAAATGTCAAAATTTCAAGTTGAAGGCAAATGTCCAAATTCAATGCACAAGAGGAGTTTAGGGTTTTGAAGATTAAAGCAAAAGAAAGCAAAGCAAAGACAAAACCCTAAGTCTATTTAACATCTTTCTTTTATGTTATTTTCATTATTTTTGCAGGTAGCATCCAGGGGAGAAAGTTGGAGCAGCAAGTTTGAAGAAATTTTTCAAGATTCAAGAACGTAGTTTGCTGGTTTTTTATCATATTTTTCAGACCAGCAACATAAACCCTTGCTTTTTCAAGCTTTTTCATCCAGAAGATCAAACTTTTGAAGGAGAAGATCAAAGATTTCAATTTTCAGCCTTCTGGGTCTGCTCAGCTCGTTCTTCTGAAGAATTTTTCAAGGAAACTTTCATCAAGTTGCAGCAGCTGCTTTTTAGTTGCATGTCAGTGAAATCCTCAGGGCTTTCAAATTTCAACCATCTGGGTCCTTTCCAATCAGTCTTCTGAAGAAAACCCATATCACAGCTTTTTTCAAGAAAATTTCAAAACCTAGGGTTGCCTGCTTTTTCGATCAAACGTCAGTGTTTTTCATATCTGATCAACTGGGTCCATTTCTAATTGTATTCTGAACAAAACCCAGGTGCCAGCTTTTTCGGTAAAAAATTGAAGAAATTAGGGTTTGCTGCTTTTTCAGTCAAAATTCAAGATTTTTCAAAAGCGGACTGATCACAGGTTGTCTTACCAGCGAAAGTGCAGGCAAAACCCATATCTCAGAAAAAATTCCAAAAATTTGTCCGTTTGAAGACGAAAAACCAGCATTCTAAAAATAGAAAGTTGCTCAAGGCTTGTCTGAACATAGGCGAGTTTACAGTCATTCTTCAAGGTTTTCAATATGGAGTACACTCCCCTCAAGTTTAAGACCAAATCAGCACTATGTTAAAACTTCATCATCTCAGCTGAAGAACGAGAGAAGGTGTGATATGAGAAAGAGGAAAGGTATCGGAAAAGAGTGTTGCAATAATCTTCTGATGGTAATCAAGCGAAGTGTCAAAAGCATAAAGTTGCAGAGCCGCCAAGTTATCAATAAGTTATCTTTTTGGGCAGCGATGTTTTGCAAGAATAGAACTCATAAAACAGTTGAAAAAGTGAAAGATTCTCTAAGGGCGAAGAGATCTTGGAGAATCAGAATATTGCCTTAGTTGGCATAGATGCACCGAACCGGGACACCATTTCCAATTTTCTAGCGGATGAGATCGAGCTTTAAAACGGCTTTCATCTAGAAGCTTTCTTTCCGCTTTCTTTCTATTCTTGGAACGATTCTTATCCATTCTTTGAGGATAGAAAGAAGATAAGATGTAATAGTTGGCGTTTCCCGCTTTTTCTGCTTTCTAGGGTTTTTAGATGTTATCTTCTTTCTAGATTTAGTAATAAAGTTTGCTTGCTGAGCAAGCCCTAGATTGTGAAAGCAAGGAGATTTTAGGATTCCCTACTCCTCTGCTTGTCTATAAATAAGAGCCTTTGCTCATTAGTTTCTTTAACCATGTTAGTGATAACAAAACGCTGAGCCTATTGTGCCTTCTATTTGTTATTCGAGTGTTGTTCAATTGTATTGTGATAGCAAATTGTTGATCCTCTTTAGCCAACAAGGAGTTAGTGTGATTCTTTGTTTCCTGTGTGTAAGAGCAAGATTGCAAGCCTCTTTAGCTGCAATTTCTTGTTCCAGGCATGTTAGAAGTGAGCTTTGTTCTAGAAGTTTGAGTAATAAAATTATGAGCCTCCTTTGCCTTGGTCCAAAATCTCAGATTTCCGTTATTTGTGTTATGCTTTTATGATCTCGGTTTCAGCTTACATTAAAGTGTGTAGATGTTTGTTGGAAAAGAGTTTATTGAGTTTATTGAGCACTTTGTCGGAATCATCCTTGTCCATTTCTAATTTCTCTTGCTCTGCGTATTACTTGAGAAGTTAGAAACGTCTCTAGTCTAGGTTAGTCGTAGTTGAAGTTCTTAAATCAGAAAATCTCAGCTGCGGCGTTTGTGTTTTATAAACCTTGTGCTCTAAGCTGATCAAAAAGATAGGCAACTTAGTTTTAGTTTACTTTCTTAAATACCATCAGCAAGAGGGAGCTTCCCCTCCTAATTTGAAGAGCAGTTTATCTGTGCATAGCTGTCCGTTTCAAATACGCATTCCAAAGGTGCGAATTTAAACGCCAACAAGGTCTTATGACACAAATTCTTCATAACACTCTGTTGCTGCTGAGATCCTCCCTGGATTTGCAGAATGTTAATGGCCAAGAGTACCAAAAAAACCATCCCAAAAAAAACAGAGAAGGTTGCCCCTTCTTTAGAAAGCTTTGCAACAAGAAACAAGAGCAAGCCACTAACTCTGCCACTTGCGAGGAGTCTGCCACCAACTCTCCCAAAAACTGTAGAATGACAACAACTAATCGCAAAACATCCAACCTGATGTTGAGTAACAAAGTTCTCCCTCCCTGAAACCAGAGACACACCGAGAACAGCTGTCACGATCTTGAGAATAAATTGGCAAACCATCGAAACTTTTGCAGATGAGCATGATGCTCGAGAACAGATTGCAAGAAGCTAGTTGTGTAGATGTTTGCCCCAACAACTCCAAGTGCAACCAAAAACTTGACTGCAACAAACTACGATTTTTGAGGAAAAAATCGCCAAACCCAAGATTACAAATCATTGTTTTTTTTGGGAAAAAACGATAAAAACCAGATACCAAAGAGCCCTCCCTAACAACAGAAACCCTAACTAGGGTATACAGGAAAAACTCTTAATTTTTTTGGAGAAAATTACAAACCCTCACGGAATTTTTTAAGGGAAAAAATTATGAAAACCCATACAGATTTTTTTTACGGGAAAAAATATTAAAACCCATAAGACAGATTTTTTTTCATTTTTCATAAGGGAAAAAATATTTAAAAAAACCATAAACGGTTTTTACAAGGAAAAAATGTTAAAAACCACAAAGATTTTTTTAAGGGAAAAATTTAAAACAACCAGATAATTTTTGTATGGGAAAAAAAGTTTTAAAACCCCTTCCTTCCAACTCGAACTGCATCCAAAGTTGCCACCAAAAAGCAATAGTCTTGAAAAAACCGAGGGTTTGAATAAAACCCTAGCCGCAACAAAGCACCCAGACTGTAGAATAAATCCCTGCAATAACCGTATAGAGAAAACAGAGGTCAAAAACCCTAGAAGTTTAGAACCATGAGGAAGAAGCCAGTTCATAGCTACCAGGTCACGCAACCACAAATAGAAAAAGATTTGCAAAAACCCTAGCCCGCGCAAATAGCGAGCTCCTTCAACCACAAAGACCACGATGTGCACAACAGTCGCGCGAAAAAATAACAGAGGCCCGTCGCAAGCCCTAGCAGCACAAAAACCATAGAAAAAACACGAAATACATCACCCAAAAAGCTTGAAACCCCGACACAGATGCAAAACATGAGAAAAACTTCCAAATCATGCAGCTTCTTCAAAAAACAGTGCCCAAAAATGATGCGGGTTTGCAAAAAGTCGCGCTGCAAAAAATGCGGTTGTAAAGAAAGTAAATCGAGCGCCTAGATGAAGAATAATCGCAGCCAGAAATAAATCCGACCAGGAGTTTCTAAAACACACTCCTAGAAAACAAAAACGGGTCCTCAAGTGTAGAAAAAAGAAAAAAAAATGCGCGGGTTCAGGTCATGCACGAACGAGCTTCAGAAACCTTGGGCTGAGACAAGAAGAATGAATTTCTCAAGAGAAAAAAAACAAACATGACTAGTTCCCACGATTTTCCAAATAAAGAACCCTCAATTTTTCTAGCAAAGAGCCCCACAAATTTGCAGACAAAATCCGCCCATAAGACAAGTCAAAACCCTTCATAGGTTTGAAAACCCATCTTTGCAAATCTGTACCAAAACAAAGAGCCCTCCCAAAATCCTGAGCCCTCCCATGAGGGAGACAAGCTTAGACCAGCTTTGATACCATGAAACAATTTTGGCTGGAAAAATTGATTGTAGTAACAGAAGAAAAGATTACAATTTATAGAGAGGGTAGATTATTGTAGACATTTAAGATGTCTAACTACCTCAACTACTAACTACTGTAGAAATGGCCATTAACAATAGAGAATTATTATTCTAACATGATGTTGCAGTATCGTCCAACTGAGGACCAAACTTGGTGTAGTTAGTAGAATGACCATTAAGGGAGGGTATTAAAGTAATGTTTTATCTTGTAATGGTCAATTAGCTTTTAGGATAGACTTTAGGAATCTTCTTTAATAAAGTCATGTTGACTTTAGATATTTCTCCTATGTGTTGTCATCCTTATCCTTTGTGGATAAGATTTACCTTTTTGATTTATGAGTTGTCAATCTTAACCTATGAGTTGTCATCCATATCCTTTGTGGATAAGATATTTGTAATCCTATATGAGGATGCTTTTGCTCCTTATTTCTTAAGATATTATTATGCAATCTTGGTTAACTTTATGTGTGTTGTTTTTGTAATAACATTACACTAGGAGGGGGACGAGGGTGGTAGATTGTATTTGGATGTTTTTGACACAAGTAAATAGTTATAATGTTTGTTTATAATTTTCTAGTAATAAAATGTAGTGTTTGAGTTTAAAAGTTTGAAATTTCAAATTTTGAGCATTTGAGGGTCATATGACTTGCAATATTTGAATTATAACAAATTAATGACGAAAACATATTTACATGTCCTCTAAATGCATTAAAAAAAATTGTGTTATTATTATTATAAAAAACAATATGGACAAGTTTTACTGAGTCTCAAGTCTGAGTTAAAATTTTGGGCTGCCAAGTCCAATTTTTCCAATTATGTTTGAGAAGAATCTACTTTCTAAAACATTATTGGATACCATGTTATTAATCCAATAATTTATAAAAGTGTATCTATTGTCCATCAAAAATCTAATCCAAAGAAAGTTTCTAAATGATTTATAGAATTGATTTCTTAGAATGATTGATAAATAATGAGTTTCAAGCCATCAAGAGACTCATTCACAGGCCTCTCCAATTGTGCAAGGAGTGTACTTAGCAAGGTTGATTGCAGCCTAGAAATGGGCACTCTACATCTTTGCCACCTATTGGTGGAGGTTCTTCAGGCTAGCCAAACTCCAGCAAATCTTCTCGACCAGCTCTTGCTATCTCTCTTACCTAGGTGACCAATGAAGAAAAACAAGAAATAAATATTGATAATAATGATGGATGAGGCGCTCTTGTGGTTACCTCCAACCCCGCTATATTAAATGGGGTAAATTGAATGACCGGGGTTCCCCTCCTCCTCCTTCTGCTCTTACTCTAGCTGCCTAGCGGCTTTGTTTATTTTTTATGTTATCTTGCTCTAGGCTTAAGCCCTATTTGCACTTTAGGGGTGTGATTTTTTCTACCCACCGTTTTTTGTACATATGCATAGTATTATTTTATAAAGAATAATAAAGACAATTATGCTGCTTTTCGATTTGATTGTGTGCAAGTTTTTTCATCAACATTTCGGATCACACTCCGTGATCCATCATCAAGATAGAGAGCTGAAGGATACTTTATTCTTCAGCTCTATCCTTCAGCTCTCTATCTTGATGATGGATCACGGAGTGTGATCCGAAACGTTAATGAAAAAACTTGCACACAATCGAAGAAGCAGCATTATTACATTCAATATGGAAATCCCATATCATAATAAAGACACTTGTTCATCAAAAAAAATAGAAACATATCGAGTTCCCCAATTTTACACAAATTTGAAATTTTCCTCTTGTTCATGGAAAAGTTACATAGATGTAGAACCTTTACCTTTGAGAGATCCTCTCCCATAAAAAACAAGCAGAGCTAACATCTCTAATTTTGCACCTAAATGCATATAGTTTTTCCTTCTTTCTCTATTTGCTTAAACTTTAAATCCCAAGAAATCTTACCTACAATCTTTCCTGATTAATTTTAGAGATGAAAGTCTACCTCTTGTTCTAGCTTGAATAGATGGCGATTGAAATGTTGCTGAAGTCTTTCATTTGCATAGTTTATGCAGAGCTGCTCAAAACTATTCCTCTGTATAAACATTTCCATGTGAAGAAGTGAGAAACATTGCTCCATATATATCCATCATTTAGTATTATAAAAAATGAACCAAGGATGAACTCACTTTAAAAGACTCAAAGCCATAAATATCCAGGATACTGATGGATCTGCCTGTACGGCGTTTGCCTACTTCCAGTGACTTGTTAATATGTTCTACCAGCCAGTCAAACAAACTAGCATAGATTGCCTTTGCCAATGCATCTCGTGTATCTACTGCCTGATCCAAATGTTGTAAGAGATTATAACCATCCAAACTAAATATATTGCTGCAAAAATAGCAATGCATGTACAGTTTTAAAAAACAAGTAAAGATTTCATACCTGAGACAAAGTAAGCTTTTGCTCAATATTCTCATTTCCAGCACGAATCTTGCGGGTAGATAATGCTTTCATGAGCTCTAAAACATTACAACCTAGCAATGTTGCAGCATTTTTAACTCCTGTTATAGAGATGGATACAAAACACTTGTCAATGGCCACAGCCAGAAGTAGAACCATAAACACAGCACTAAAGCAACCAGTAATATAAACAGAGGGTGCAAATTCTAACGGACATTCCAACTAGAAAAGCAATCTTAAATATGCTTCAGATCCTAGATTTCTTTTCTAATTAGACGTTACTTAGAATAAGTGAAGAAAGTAATGAATTAACACAAGCATGTCAACTTACATGTTAAGATTAACCAAGTTCACAAATGTGTTCTAAATTAATATGCCAAAATCTACCAACCAACCATTTACCTATATTGAAAGATAAGATTTGGTATTGATAAATCAGACAGTGAGGACAACATGATCCACTCTTAGAAAACAATCTCAACGTTTAATACTTGACAAGAGATTCACAAATAAAAGATAACTCCAAACAGAAACAATTTAATCGCAAAGCTTTGGATTTCGTAAATCTCCATGTGAACGAACAAGGAGTACCAAAACATTAACAAAAAGCAGTACAATAATCAATATGAATAAACAATGTAGGGTATAACCATCATCAACAAGAGTGGCCTCTTTAACCTAGCCCTCAAATTCGCCTATGTAGATTCCACAGAATGTTGGCGAAAGTGGCCACCCATGTTTGACTCTGATAGTAGTCTTGACAAAAAAAAGGTTTCTATGGGTAACCCAAAACTAATAAATATCTGTCTCATAGAAGTTAGAACACCATGATTCCAATAACAAAAAGCTTCAAGCTAAATAAGCACAAGGCATGCTAGATGTGGTGGCTATAGAGTTGGATATGGTGGATACATAAAGCACATAAAGGTTTCTTGAGGATTCAGCAACAGAATAGGTAAAACCTTGATAACTCTTTGTGGAAACACACTTGTTAGACATATTGTCATTGATGTCAAGACAATCAGACCATGAAAGATTATATCGAAATTAGTATAGACAGATCGAAGGATTAGACCATGAAAGATTTTATCGAAAATCAGTGTTATACTACATACAGTTTGCATACAGATCAAAGTTAAAAATACAGTGATGTTCAGATCTGTTTGACATACGGTTAGAGGTTGCAGGATAAAGATTTGTTTTACTAATCAACATAAAGACAGTCAATCAACATATCGCTAATATTGCACAAAGCTCAAGCTAATAAAATTAGCGATAATTAACATATCGCACTAAGCAATCAAAATCTGAAGATCACTAACAAAGATGCGAATACTGGAAGAACACGTTTTTTTTAAATCTGAAGGTCACTAACAAAGACGCGAATAACTGAAAGAACACGTCTTTTTGAAATCTGAAGATCACTAAAAAGCACGAATATATTTTAGAAAGGCGCGACTTCATCTGAAAAGACACGTTTTTTTTCAAATCTGAAGATCAATAAAAAGCACGAATATATTTTAGAAAGGCGCGACTTCATCTGAAAAGACACAATTTAATAAAAGCACGACTTTATCTGAAGGACGTCTTTCACTAAAATACAAATTAGTAAACTTTGCTAAAAAAGAAAAAAATCGATATGATCTGGAAAGGACGTCTTTTACTAAAAGCAATCGACAAAATCTGAAGAAGCACGTCTTTTGCAATGTTTAATAAAATATACCCAGTTGAGGCAATATGCGGCAGTCTTAATTAGACAATAAGAATATGATCAAGGTAAATACAATAAAAGAAGTTTGGTTTTAAACAAGAGATAAACAATTTTTAAAGGACAGATTTTCAAACGATACAAATAGACATATTCTTTTATATAAAAGGTGCAACTCTTGAGAAATATATATGTTTGACATCCAAATCATTGTAGAAGGTGTGGGTGTAGAGAATTGACAGTTCAGTCCAGAATTCTATTTTCTTGTGTGGATTTAGAGTGATATTCTTCATCACATAAAGCAGATTAGAGGATAGGGACAGTGCAGATCTGATTGAAGGCAGTCATTTTACATCCATCAAGTCAAGGTTGGTGCCTTGCGTTAGGAGTTGGTGCTCCTTGTAGGCAGGTGTCTACTAAATTCATAGAGGTCTAGGTGTTCCTTGTAGGGTTCATACTACTAAATCATCTAGTTGTAAATCTGTAGGTTGGTGCCTACTTTTGAAAATTATTGTTTCAATAAAATTATGTCACCTTGAGGAAATTGATTCAAATCAAAAGAGTTGATTGTAACAAGTTTAAAAAGATTAAGAAATAAAAAGTTTTTGTGATTGATTTACTGATTCACCCCCCCCCCTCTCAGTAAATCTTTTGTGCTCTTCAATTGGTATCAGAGCAAGGTCCTTCTTGAAAGCTTAATCGCTTGAAGGAGATCCTTAAGAGCACATATGGCAAATCTGAGCAACACAGTAAAAGCACCCGTCTTTGATGGGACTAATTATGCCTTTTGGAATATCAAGATGGAAGCTTACTTGAATGCACTTGGATTTGATGTATGGCAATCTGTTGTAGATGGGTATTCACCTCCAGCTACCCCTCCAACGGATCAAGCTGCCAAAAAGAAAAGTGAAAACAATGCAAAAGCAAAACATGCTCTTCTTTGCAGCCTAACAGATTCTGAGTTTACAAAAGTCATGAGATGCAAATCAGCAAAAGAAATTTGGGACAAACTTCAGAATATTTATGAAGGAGATGCAAAGGTTAAGAAAGCTAAGCTGCAAACTCATAGAAGAAAGTTGGAAACTCTCAAAATGGAGGATGATGAAGACATTGCTTCATATTTTCTTCGTGTTGATGAATTAGTGAATATCATGAGGGGACTTGGTGAAGAAATCAAGGAAGAATTCATTATTGACAAAATTCTAAGATCTCTTTCTACAAAATTTGAGGCCAAAGTTGCAGCATTGGAAGAACTAACAAATCTAGACCAGCTGAAAAAGGATGAATTACATGGTATTCTTGCTGCCTATGAGATGAGGATTGAAGGTAGATCACCACAGAAGGAAGTCTCATTCAAAGCATCCAAAAAGGGAAAGAACAAACATGAAGAAAAAGATGAAAAATCAAGTGATGAAGCTGAATCTTACTTCATGGGTAAACTTAAGAAAGGAAAATGAAAATACAAGGGGAAATTTCCGTTTAAATGCTTTAATTGTGGAAAAGTTGGACATTATGCTTCAAAATGTCCTCAAAATGAAAGCAGTTCTAGTGAAGAAGAAAAGGAAATCAGCAATAAGAAAAAGGGAAAGAAGAATTTCAACTCAAAGAAGAAATTTCAAAAACATAAAAAGAGTTTTTATTCAAAGAAAGATAGCACCTCCTCTAAAGAACAAAGTGAAGATAGCTCAAGCAATGAGGAAGATGAAATATTGTTTATGGCTGAATGTGAAGAACAAAAATTGAACAAGAATGTGAAGAAGAAGAAGAAATAGATCAAGATGAAGGAGAGGAAGTAGATCTTGAGGAAGAATTGCACTATGCTTACAAGAAAAATGAAGACTTGAAGAAGAAGGCTGCCAAGTACAAGTTGAAGATCAAAGAAATGACAAATGACTTGGAGAATTCAAGCAAAACCATTGAAGATTTGAGAGCTCAAATCATGGAAGCTGAAAGAAATGAAGATGAATTGAAAAACAAACTCAATACAAAGGAGATGAAATGTGACAAGCTGGAGCAAGAGATAGCAATGCTAAAGTTGGAATTGGAGAAAGCAAAGGATCAACACTCAAAGATTGATGAAGAATCCAGCAAGCTGATTGAGCTAATGAAGGCTCAAGATTTTCTTCAAAGCAAAATGGGAAGCAGTTTTGAAGAACAATCCAAGAAGGTCACTAACTCCAAAGAAGATTTCAAGACTTTCTCAAAGCAAGGAGAAGAAGATTGGATAAGTGCTGATTCTAAAAGAAGATTGAATAGTAGGCACTTCTATGCATTTAATGGCTATTGTTTTGTATGTAACAAATTTGGGCACAAAGCCTTAAATTGTAAAAATAAAGTAAAAAATAGTTCTAGCTACCTTAGGAGAGATTATAATCCTTTCACACCTTTAATGGACTATAATGGTCTATGCTACAAATGTAATAATCTTGGGCACAAAGCTCAAGTTTGTAGGTCAGTTTTTAATAACTCTCCAAAACAAAACAAGAAGGTAGATAAGTCTATTAAAAGGAAAGAAATGCCTATCAAAGTATGGAGGAAAAAGGAGAAATCAATGTTCATCCAAACTGCCTTACATGCTGAAAGTAAGAAGGATAGATGGTACATTGATAGTGGGTGCTCAAAGCACATGACAGGTGACAAGAGCAAATTCATCTCTCTTGAACCTACTGATGAAGGAACAGTAAGATTTGGTGATAATACAAGAAAACAAATAAAAGGAAAAGGTACACTTAGTCTAGATAATGGAAGAACAAAAACAGAAAATGTTTTGTATGTTAAGGGCCTAAAAGAAAATCTTCTAAGTGTTAGTCAACTTTGTGATCAAGGACATAGTATCACATTTCTTTCTAATACATGTGATATCAAGAAAGATGGAAAGCTGGTTGCTCAAGCTGAGAGGAAACAAAATTTATATGTCCTAAAAGAGATAAATTGTGAAAGCTGCAATTTAGTACAAGAGGATGAAAGTTGGTTGTGGCACAAAAGGCTAGGCCATCTAAACTTTGATAATATTGTCAAAGTTAGCAAATCAAATGCAGTGAGAGATATGCCCAGGATAACAAAACCTTCTAATATCATTCGTAGAGAGTGTCAACTTGGGAAGCAAACAAAGTCAAGCTTTAAGTCTAAGGAATATACTTCATCAAAACCATTAGAACTCATACATACAGATCTATGTGGGCCAACAAAATCCAAAAGCATGAATGGAGAAAGATATTTTATGTTGCTGATTGATGACTTCTCAAAAATGACTTGGGTAGCATTCTTGAAAGAAAAATCTGAAGCTTTTGACAAATTCAAAGCATTCAAGGAGCTGGTTGAAAATGAGGCAAACTGCAAGATAAAATGCCTTAGATCAGACCGAGGAGGAGAATTCACTTCAAAAGAATTTGAAAATTTCTGCATAGAACATGGAATTAAAAGGCAATTTTCTGCAGCTAGAACCCCTCAACAAAATGGGGTTGTAGAAAGGAGAAATAGGACAGTTCAAGAAATGGCAAGGGCAATGCTAAATGAAAACAAGATAGCAGATTCCTTTTGGAAAGAAGCAATTCATACAGCAGTTTACATTCTGAATCGTGCACAAATAAGAGTGAACAATGAGAAGACACCTTATGAACTTTGGAAAGGAAGACCAGCAACTGTCAAGTACTTCAAGATTTTTGGAAGCACTTGCTACATTAGAAGAGATGAAGAAGATTTGAGCAAATTTGACACAAGAGCAGATGAGGGAATCTTTCTTGGCTACTCATCAAAAAGTAAGGCATATAGATGCTACAACAAAAGAACTCACAAAATTGTTGAAAGTGCTAATGTAAGAGTTGATGAGGGAAAGCAACTCAAAGAAGTTGGACAAAGTGATCACCATGTTCAAACTATGAATGAAGAAGACAAAGATGATGAGGACTCTCAAGAGGAAGGAAAGGAGGAAGAGGCAAAAGAAGGAGAATCTTCACAAAAGACTCCCATGAAGACACCAAAGACACCTTCCAAGTTTGTTCAAAAGAACCATCCTGAAGATTTGATTCTTCAAGATAGATGTAGATCTACAAGGAGAATGGTGAATTACAATGAAGATTGTCATGCAGCTTTTCTATCTCAAGTTGAGCCCAAAACTTTTGAAGAAGCAAGCAAAGACAAAAGTTGGATTGATGCAATGAATGAAGAGTTGGATCAAATAGAGAAAAATGAAACTTGGGAAATTGTTCCAAGACCAAAAGATAAGAATGTAATTGGCACAAAATGGGTTTTTAGAAACAAATTAAATGAAGATGGTAAAGTCACAAGGAACAAAGCAAGGTTAGTGTGCAAAGGCTATGCACAAGTTGAAGGAGTAGACTTTGAGGAAACCTTCGCACCAGTTGCAAGGATTGAAGCAATTAGAATGTTTTTATCCTATGCAAGTCACAAAAAGTTTAAGGTTTATCAAATGGACGTCAAATCTGCTTTTCTTAATGGAGATTTAGAAGAGGAAGTTTATATTGAACAACCTGAAGGCTTCCTACTATCAGAAGACATGGATTATGTGTGCAAGTTAAAGAAAGCTCTCTATGGGCTTAAACAAGCTCCTAGAGCTTGGTATTCTAGACTTGACAAATATCTCAAAGAGCAAGGTTTCAAAAGAGGAGATGTAGACAGCAATCTATACATCAAAGAAGAGGATGGACACTTATTGATTGTAGTGGTCTATGTAGATGACATCATTTTTGGTGGAGACAAGGACAGAATGTGCAAAGAATTTTCATCATGTATGCAAAAAGAATTTGAGATGTCAATGTTGGGAGAATTATCCTTCTTCCTTGGGCTGCAAATTTCACAATTAAGCAAAGGTATTTTCATCTCCCAAACCAAATATGTGAAAGAAATGTTAAAAAGGTTTAGGATGGAAGATTGCAATCCTGTTAGTACTCCTATGGTTACAGGTTGCAAGCTAAGTAAAGATGATGAATCCCAAGATGTGAATCAAACACTTTATAGATCAATGATTGGAAGTTTGTTGTATCTAACTTCCACAAGACCAGACATAATGCAAGCTGTTGGAGTTGTGGCCAGATTTCAAGCAGCACCAAAAGAAACACATGTTCATGCAGTAAAGCGTATATTCAAATATTTGAAAGGCACAATGGAATATGGTCCATGGTACCCTAGTAGCAATGATTTCACTCTTGAAGCATTCACAGATGCTGATTGGGCAGGCAATGTGGATGACAGAAAAAGTACAAGTGGAGGAGCCTTTTTTCTTGGAGGAAATCTAGTGTCTTGGATAAGTAAAAAACAAGAATCAGTCTCTCTATCTACTGCAGAAGCTGAATATATTGCAGCAGCAGCTTGTTGCACTCAAATTTTGTGGATGAGGCAAACTTTAAAAGACATTAAGGTGGAATATGATCATCCCTGCACTATCTATTGTGATAATACTAGTGCAATCAATATCTCCAAGAATCCAGTGATGCACTCAAGAACCAAGCATATACCCATTAAGTATCACTTTCTGAGAGAACAAGTAGGAGAAGGACAAGTGTGTTTAGAATACATAACTACAAAAGAGCAAACTGCTGATATATTTACTAAACCACTTCCAAGAGATACATTTGAATATCTAAGGGACAAATTGAGAGTTGTTCCACATCCATCAAGTTAATTGATGGAAGCATGCATTCAGGGGGAGCTACGCACAAAATCTAGTAGCTTCATGGAGCTGAAATATTGTTAGAAAACCCCTTGCCATTGATGTCAAAGGGGGAGAAATTGGGCACAGGGGGAGCAAAGTTCAGTGCAAGTTGCCATTGTTGGAGAAGTTGCCATCAATGACAAAGGGGGAGATTGTTAGACATATTGTCATTGATGTCAAGACAATCAGACCATGAAAGATTATATCGAAATTAGTATAGACAGATCGAAGGATTAGACCATGAAAGATTTTATCGAAAATCAGTGTTATACTACATACAGTTTGCATACAGTTCAAAGTTAAAAATACAGTGATGTTCAGATCTGTTTGACATACGGTTAGAGGTTGCAGGATAAAGATTTGTTTTACTAATCAACATAAAGACAGTCAATCAACATATCGCTAATATTGCACAAAGCTCAAGCTAATAAAATTAGCGATAATTAACATATCGCACTAAGCAATCAAAATCTGAAGATCACTAACAAAGATGCGAATACTGGAAGAACACGTTTTTTTTAAATCTGAAGGTCACTAACAAAGACGCGAATAACTGAAAGAACACGTCTTTTTGAAATCTGAAGATCACTAAAAAGCACGAATATATTTTAGAAAGGCGCGACTTCATCTGAAAAGACACGTTTTTTTTCAAATCTGAAGATCAATAAAAAGCACGAATATATTTTAGAAAGGCGCGACTTCATCTGAAAAGACACAATTTAATAAAAGCACGACTTTATCTGAAGGACGTCTTTCACTAAAATACAAATTTTGTATACGCATCAAAGTTAAAAATATGCTGATGTTCGACCGGCTTGACATATGGTTAGAGGTTGCAGGATAAAGATTTGTTTTACTAATCAACATAAAGATACTAATCAACATATCGCCATTACCCACAAAGCTCGCTAATAAAATTATTTATAATTACACGCGACTAAGCAATCAAAAATCAAGATCACTAGCTAACAAAGATGCTAATAATCGGAAGAACACGCTTTTTAAATCTGAAGGTCACTAACAAAGACGCGAATAACTGAAAGAACACGTCTTTTTGAAATCTGAAGATCACTAAAAAGCACGAATATATTTTAGAAAGGCGCGACTTCATCTGAAAAGACACGTTTTTTTTCAAATCTGAAGATCAATAAAAAGCACGAATATATTTTAGAAAGGCGCGACTTCATCTGAAAAGACACAATTTAATAAAAGCACGACTTTATCTGAAGGACGTCTTTCACTAAAATACAAATTAGTAAACTTTGCTAAAAAAGAAAAAAAAAATCGATATGATCTGGAAAGGACGTCTTTTACTAAAAGCAATCGACAAAATCTGAAGAAGCACGTCTTTTGCAATGTTTAATAAAATATACCCAGTTGAGGCAATATGCGGCAGTCTTAATTAGACAATAAGAATATGATCAAGGTAAATACAATAAAAGAAGTTTGGTTTTAAACAAGAGATAAACAATTTTTAAAGGACAGATTTTCAAACGATACAAATAGACATATTCTTTTATATAAAAGGTGCAACTCTTGAGAAATATATATGTTTGACATCCAAATCATTGTAGAAGGTGTGGGTGTAGAGAATTGACAGTTCAGTCCAGAATTCTATTTTCTTGTGTGGATTTAGAGTGATATTCTTCATCACATAAAGCAGATTAGAGGATAGGGACAGTGCAGATCTGATTGAAGGCAGTCATTTTACATCCATCAAGTCAAGGTTGGTGCCTTGCATTAGGAGTTGGTGCTCCTTGTAGGCAGGTGTCTACTAAATTCATAGAGGTCTAGGTGTTCCTTGTAGGGTTCATACTACTAAATCATCTAGTTGTAAATCTGTAGGTTGGTGCCTACTTTTGAAAATTATTGTTTCAATAAAATTATGTCACCTTGAGGAAATTGATTCAAATCAAAAGAGTTGATTGTAACAAGTTTAAAAAGATTAAGAAATAAAAAGTTTTTGTGATTGATTTACTGATTCCCCCCCCCCCTCTCAGTAAATCTTTTGTGCTCTTCTACACTCAAACAGTAGACTATGTTCTACAACAATCCAAATATGATGTGCTACAAGTCCTCAGAAGAACTTACATTAACAAGTTCTACAATGCGCGAGGAATAGGGAAACTGGAAAAAGCTAATAAAAGTTGAATCTTAAAATTTTCAGTAATATTTTTATCATCTCAAAAGTAACATTTTTCTTTACCTTCACAATTCTCAACTTCCACATGATTTTCATTATCAATCACAGAAAATTTGACATTTCCAAGCCATAATACTGCTGCAAGCATTGCAAACATATTTTTCTGATCATCTTTACTGATCTGGACAACATTCAAAGCTTCCTGAACACAAATAAATAGACATCAATGAATCACATAAATAATAAATGCCCAATAGCAGATTTTGCAAAAATGAAATTGAAAGAGCAAGCAAATGTATCTAAAAACTTAATGAAAGAGTATGTAAACTAGTATAAATCAA
>VDFB02076276.1:0-75159 GCA_007258455.2 Sequoia sempervirens
CCACAAAAGAACTAGGAATGCTAGTTGGAATCACAAAAGGAGTCAGATGACTAACATGTTGCATGGTTGTTGTAACTTGAGGAATGGTATAGGCTGGTATGGATGCTATGGTTGAAGGAGGAGGAATGTGAGATCCTCCTTGGCTCACAACAATTTTTGCTAATTGGGATGTGGAAGGAACATGTTTGTTGTATATCTCAACAATTCTCTTCATAACTTGTAAGCCATTATCACTTTCAATCAAACAACGAAGTTTTTCTATGGCAAGTATGGCAGTGGTAGAAATGTTTTCAAGGGATAAATCTTGTTGTAAATTTGCAAAATCTTCATGAATACTAAAGAATTTATCTTCTAGAATGAAATTAGTTTGTGTGTCAACATGCATTGGATGGGAAGGTGAATTCATATGAGTGGTAGGGGTATGTGTAGGATCATGATGGGCCAAAAAGTGGCAATATGATGGGCATGTGGCTGATGACTTTTTTTTACCCAAAATTGATGAAATGAAAAGGGTTTTTAAAGGAGATTCTCAGCTTTCCACCAATATAAATTATGTTTTACTTTGAATTTAATAAGTAATTATTATTCATTTTCTATTCAAATTACGACTAAATTCTTGATTGATAGGTTGATTGAAAAACATCTATAGTTTTCAAATGGTATCACAGTTTTTGAATCTGAAACATGCGTCACATTCTATGCTTCACATACTATAGGATTAAAAAAATAAAATTGAATTTCATGAAGTTTTGACCAAGTTAAGGTGGTTAGACATACAAGTTTTTTATATTTTTTAAAAGTTGTAATAAAAAGTTTATAATTAATTATTTACTTGGAAAAAAATTACAAAAAAATGTGCATCACATCAGGACATGAGACCTCTACTTATATCTAAAATATTATAAAAAAATATTATCATTTTATTATGGTTAGGGTGGTTAGACAGACACCTACTTCTTATTTTTTCCCTAAAATTTAAGTACTAGTTACTACATTGAAATTTCAAATTTTCACAAAATAGATTTATTTTATTTAAAAAAAAACCTAGAAGTTTAGAAACTACATTCAATTTTCTACAGATTCTATTCTTACATATTTTTGAAATAATATAGATAACTTATTCAAATTTTTATGTCAAGTTGCCTATTCTGATTTTTTCTAATTTTTTGCCACTTAAGGGCATGTTTTCCATGATGATCCACATACCACAGTATCCGGCTACCTAATGCACCATTTTCCATACCAGGAGTAGGAGCTCTTGAGATCCCAAGGTCCACAACATAAGTGTTATCGCAGGAAGCCATGAGTCTAGAACTTTGTCTCACTAAAGTATTATCAATGGGGCACCAAACATTCATACAAGTACCACAAAAGAGGGGGTGAATGCAAATGCAAACTAGGAATAATAAAATTTTAATAATGGAAATTTTGTAAACCAAAACAAGAAGACAATAACAGGAAACAAAAATACATGAAATATTGTGAAAATGCTAGAAATTTTGATGCAGGAAATGCAACTGGACTGATTTGCCCAAGGTGGCGAATGAGTCGAGGTATGAGATTTTTTTTGTGTTTTTTAGAAAATTTAAAATGATTTCAATGCTTTTCAGATGCAAGTTGAGGATGCAAATGAATATTTTCACATTTTTTATGATTTGATATGCAAAAATGAAGTCTATATGAGTCTTTCACTGATGCAATTTTAGAAACCCTAAGATGCAAAAACAAAACAAAACCTAATTGAATGTTGATGCAAATGAATCCTAGGATGCAAGATGCTATTGAAATAAAAAGATAAAGTGCTCAATATGCAGGTTAACCAAAATGAACCAACAATTTTGATGTTTTATAGACTTCTCTTGCACTCTTAGGATCTTTCACCTAACAGGAAACAGATAGAACCCCAAAATTGAAGTGGTTCATTCTGAAAATAAAGGATTGTATGACATTATTAAGACTAAATGCAACTAAATGATGCAATTGAATGATTATTAATGCAAAACTAATGTGATATGCAATGTTTGAAAACAAAATATGATATGCATAAAATGCAATAAAGATGAAAACTAATGCAAACAGAATTGAACAAGGTCAAACAAAGTGCACCTAGGAATTGGATGATGAATCTGGAATGCTCTGAAGTCTAGCAGAAATCAATGTAAATCACCAGTGGGACTCATTTTCCACTGATGGTGAATCAGTCTGGCTATTGACAAAAACACCTGAAACTGCTTTTTGACAGTCAGGAACTGGAATCTGACAAAATCACCTTTTTCAGCCTTAAGGTGGGAACTCATTCTCCATTAATGGTGAATCAGTCCTCCAAAATTCTATGAAATCAAAGGTCAATTCTATAATTCTAGATTTTCACTTGTCTTCTTGTCAGGTTGACTAAGTCAAATCTGTAGAAAATGGATTGTAGGTTGTCTCCAAGCTTGAAATAGGGTTTAGTTGACTTTTTTACCACCTTTCAATACCTAATTTCGTAACAAATCTACATACAAAAGTATTCAAACACACATGCAAAAGGGGAAAAATGGTTAAGGGTTAGGGCATAGGGATTTGTCTTGGTCAAATCCGACTTTGGTAATCAAACACTTAATAAAGAAATAAAATGGAATAAGCAAGGAATGATGAATAAACAACATGCAAATATCCTAAACTCACCACAACCTTGTTGAAGAAATCTAAATATATGTCAATGATTGCTCCAAAATGCTTGACGAATGCTTGATTAAATGATACTTGAATGTAATTAGTGAATGAGTGAATGCAATTGAATGGGGGGATGTAAAATGAGGAGAAAAGCACTTATTTATACACATTTATGCCCTAATTACCTAATAATACATCATCACAGGCCAACATAAGGTATTTTTAAATAAAAACCCGTAAGAAAATTTGAATTATTTTGATTTTGGAGCCAAGAGGGACTCATTTGCCACCCATGGCAAATGAGTCCCACCTTGGGCTTGTAAGTGGGTGTCGGGAATTAAGTTGTATTTAATGATATTTGTCAGGTTTATATTCAAAAATGCACTTAAGCCTAGAAAAGCGTGAAATCTTGTTACAAGACTTTACAACACTTTAGAATAGGACTTAATAAGTGATGAAAAGGTGATTTTTAGGTGAATTGTAATGAAAAGAGTTTAGAAAAGTGTAGAAATGTGTAACAACAATTCAAAACACCTTCATAAGACATCATAATTTGAATGCTTAGGACTTAATGTGAAACATAATTTACATTGCAACATCAAATCAATGCAAAATAGACTAAGCATAATGAAAGAAAGACCTAAAAGACCATGAAAATGTCAATGATCCATTTTTCTATGGTACAATAGGGAATATGGCTAAGTAAATATGCATTTATAGTTCTTAAATGAGGTATGGAGATATTTGTGTTTGGTATGAAGAGATGGATTATGATTCTAATAAGTAAAATATAAAGTTTGTTTGAAGAAGGAAAATAGATGCATGATTATAGAGGGTTGGGGAGGAGAAGGATTAGTGATAGAATGAGGATCAAAGATGCTAGGGGGGGAAGATATGAAAAATGTATTGAATAATTAAACAAGTGAATAAAAATTTAACCAATAAAAATAAATATAAAGTTAATTTGAACATAAATTAGAATTGAAAATGTAAGTTAAATGAGTTCATTGGAATGTAACAAAAAAAACACTTTTTCTTTATTTAAGTGATAAATTAGATCAAATTAATGACATCATATAATGGGTAAAATAGTATAAATTTATTATAACATAATCACATGAGAGTTCATATTTTAAAATGATGAAAAAAACATTGATTTGGAAATAGGAACACACACTTTCGAATTAGGACTAGGAGATAGAAAACTAAAAATGAGAAGGTAAATACCAACTTTTTTGTATTATATATAAGGGGGTCAAAAAAGACAAATCTAGTTACATCGAAATGTACAAAACAAAAGAGACCAGGCCTCACAATAGGAGCATCATGAACCTACATATCAGAAAGACCTATACAAAGATACAAGAAGGAGACCAAAAGATTAGTGTAAGATATCATCATGGGTGTCTACCCAGGCAGTCCACCCCATAGATCCCTCCATCCACACAATGTTTTTCTTCTCCTGGATTTACGCAAGCATAAGGATTTGGTCCTTATTGGAGTTATTGTTTCCCTTAACCTCCTGGTTAAGTATTTTGCAAGTCCTCTTGAACATTTGCAAGTTATCCATATTCTCCCTCCAAACATAACCATCCTTCATCTTAAAAAGATGAAGAAAGTGGCATATCCCATCTTCAGGAACCTTTTGATCTTTTCCTTTTCAATTAGCATAGTAGTATGAACCTGCAAGAAGATTTTAAAATAAGTGAGTTTTCGAAAAGACTCAATAAGAACTCTGGGGTTGTTTTGATACCTTTCCTCATTTCTACATTTCCAAATCTGCCATAAAATATTAGAGGAGAGAATGTTCCAAAATAGATTAGTATTTTTTTTAGCCCATCAATATGCCTAGTAATAATTTCAAGAATATTAATATTCATAGGATAAGTGATACCAAACATATGCCAAATTTTCTTAGCAAAAATACAGTCAAAGAGAATGTGTCTACCAAACTCAGGTAATCTGCATAGGTTATGTACAGTAATTAGCTGCAGAGTTATCTTTTCTAATTGGGAGCCTATCAAGAACTAACAGCCATTTAAAACATTTTATCTTAGGCTCAATAGGGCCTTTCCACAATATATCAAAATATTTCTTCCAAGAGCAGACGTCAGGGGTGGAGTACCAAACAAAATTGACATGGTCAATGATGGCATCAGTATATGCAATCACATTGTAGATGTTTTTAGCTTTGATTTTGGAGATAATGGTCCCATCTGGCCATTTACAACTTAAATATCTATGAGAGTCCATATGGCAAGTAGTAGGAAGGTCCTTGGTGGCTTTAAGAATCATATTATAATTTTTCTTCTGGGAGGCCAGGATATCAAAATTGCTTCTAAGATCATCCCAACTGATTATCCTGTCATGCTCAAAGAGGTTAGCCAATTGAGAAATGCCCATATTAGACCAGTATCTAGTAGAGTAGCCTTGGAAGAGGGCGAGGGGTTTTCCAGATGAGTGTAAGTTCCACCAGATGGACCTTTCACCATATAGTTGATTATCATCATGGAAGGCCTTGTTAGTAATATATTTCCTGACATGATCCCAAGCTTTCCAAATGGATCTAAAGACAACAGATCCTTGAACAACAATAGGAAAGTTGCCAATAACTAGATCATTAAAAGGCAGATTCTTCCAAGATTCTGCATTTTTGGGGAATCCCCTTTCTATATTGTTCCTAACAAGGATCTTCCATGGATCATTACCATCCATAGAGTGAAAAATCCACTTGGCAGAAAGGTCAATCCCTTGGAGTTTAAGATCCTTCAAGCCCAAGCCCCCAAGGAGCTTATCAGTATGGCACCAATCCCATTTAACAGCATGCATCTTTCTATTTCCTTTACCATTAGACCAAAGAAACTTTCTGACAACCTTTTGAATTCCAAGATTTGGTAATTACTGAACATCCAAGCTGAGGAGTAGTATATATTGTAGGAAGAAAGAATTTTTTGGTAGACTTGAACTCTGCCAGCCAAGGACAAGGATATGTTGTGCCACTTATCCAGTTTATTAGTGATTTTATCTTTAACCCAAGACCACATATCCTTAAGGGAGGGTTCAATGGAAAAAGGTATGCCTAGATATCTCACAATTTTATGCGGACCTCCCCATTGAAAATCATAGTTTTTAAACCAGTCAGGGGGCTGATCATCCCATCCAAGACATATAGATTTGGAGTGTGATAAACGAGCGCCAGAAATAGTGCAGAAAAAATTGAGTCTGTTTTTCAGAGCTTCATTTAGTTGTCAGCAATAGCTTCAAAGAAAATAGCAGTATCATCAACAAATTGGTAGTTTATAAGATCTTCATTATTAGGGAGAGATATTCCCCTGACAGCGGGGGAGATTGAGTTATCTCTGAGAATGTAATACAGGGCATCAAAGGCAATAACAAAGAGGGCAGGGGCCAAGGGGCAACCTTGCTTGATGGATCTACCAAGGGGGAAGGAGTCTGAAAGGGATCCATTAACATCAACCTGGGCAAAAGCATCGTTGAGCAACATATTAACAGAATTGTAGAAAACACTAGGAAATCCAAAAGCCTCAAGCATCATGGAGATAAAGCTCCATTCCACCCTGTCATAGGCTTTTTCAAAATCTAGAAGAAACATAGCAAAATTTTGCTGAGAGTAATTGGCCCAATTCATGGCTTCCCAACTGGTGATCAGATTCTCTAGAATATACCTTCCTTTAATGAAACCAGTTCGGGCAGAACAAACAAATTTGGGCAAGATATTCTCAAGTCTCAGAGCTAGGATCTTGGCAAAAAATTTATAGGAAACATTAAGGAGAGTGATAGGTCTCCAATTCTTAATGAGAGCTTTGTCCCCATCCTTAGGAATCAACTTAATAATACCCCTGTTGATGGAACTACCTAGGGAACCCCTAGCTAGGGCTTCTGAGTAGATATCTTGAATATCTTTGCAAATCCAACTAATATTAGCCTTGTAAAACTCCACAGGGAGGCCATCGGGCCTAGGGGCCTTGTCATTATTAAGGGAGTTAATGGCTTTTTCAATTTCCTCTGAGGAGATATCTTTAGACAGCAGGTTAGCATCTATAGTGGAGATCCTATTAGGGATAAGAGATCTACACTAATTTCTAAGGGAGGAAGCCTCCTCTGAATCCTCAGAAGCAAAAAGATTATGGTAAAATTTAGCAAAGGTCTCTTTGATGTTGTCAAGGTCAGTTATTTCACGATTATCAACTATAATTCTCTCTATAGTTTCATTGGACTGTCTATGCTTATGAGGTTAAAGAAAAATTTAGAGCCACGATCACCAAACTATAGCCAGTGAGCACGGGATCTAATTTTGGTGCCTCTAGTTTTAACCTGCTGGTGCTATCTAAGGGCTTCCTTAGCATTAATCACATGAGAGATAAGATCATAGTCCGAGGGATTGGCTTGGATGTTAGTTTTAGCTTTCTGAAGGTTAGAGGAAAGATTTTTTTTGGTAAACCTATAATCTCTGGCCCTTTTTTGGCCAATGGTCTTTAACAGATTCTGCCAAGCAGGAATGTTCATGTTCCATCTATCCGTGTGAGAGCTGGTGGGAAAGTTATTCCTGTTAATGAGTCTAATGATATGAATGGCAACAAGAGTGTCCTCATATTTAAGAAGACTAGTATTAAGGATAAACTTGGGATTGGAGCCTTTGTTGCACACAAGGGAATTATTAATTCTAATACAGATGGAAATAAGATGGTGATTAGAGAGGGAAGTGGAGGCGACAAGGACAGAGTTTCCCAGGTTATTAGGAAAAACAGAGAAGAAATTTTTATTAGCATAGAAACGGTCAAGTCTAGAATATATTCTAGAGGGACCTTGTTGGAAATTACACCAAGTATTCCATAAGCTAGGATTCATGTCTTTATTTCCAGCCAAGGAGTCAAAGAAATGTTTAGCATTTTTCATTCTATTCCAATGAGCTTTTTCCAGGTCTTTCCAAGCAAACGGAAGACCACCAACTTTGTCCTCCTGGGATTCAACCATATTGAAATCCCCACCCACAAGCCACGAGATATTAGGTAGAGCAGCCAGCTAGTCCCAGAGGCTCGCTCCCTCCCTAAAATCATTCGAGGCATAAATAGAGCATTTTCCAAAGACATTGTTATTGTAATTAATAGTAATCCACATTGCTCTGTTACAAGGGGAGAGCCCATTGCTAGTGATATAATTCTCCCATCTAGCATTAACCAAAAGTACAATTCCACCCCTGCCCCTAGGGTGGTTAGTACAGTACTTGATGGCATATTTCCAAAGGAAGTTAAGATTGGATTCAAGAACGAATCCAATAGCTTTAATCTCTTGTAACATCAAGAAGTCCATGGATTTACAGGTATCTAAATATAGCTTTATAACAAACCTCCTATCAGGGGATTCAAGCCCCCTTATGTTCCATGAAATGCAATTCATGAGGAAACATGCAAGGGGGGAACAATGATCTACAGACCCCACAATTGGGGCCATATCAACAGAAGGGATATTCCCAAGCTTTTTACTGGAGGAGTTCTTATTTTTGGAGCCCAAACGCCTCCCCCATCATTTAGATGTGGGGAAATCACCCTTGAATTCATCCTCATTATCTGAACCAGCAGGGGACATGATATCCACATCCATGGTCTACTTTGGGTGGAGATTAGCGGAAACAGAGGAGTACTTACAGGCAGGGATGACCTCAAGCAAACAGTTGTCACTAAGCTCTCTGAAGATCTTATGAGGGAAGTTCTGGGGAGGGGCCGAGTCAATGCAGCTATCAGAGAAGTCCTTGTGGATCAAACTTGTTGGGGGAGAGCAAATTTGGGTTTCTTGTGAGACACCCAAGACGGGGTTGTCTGTGTTGGAGGCTAGCAAAGGATTCAAGGACAAGGAGCCCGCAATAGAGGTGTTAACCTGTTTATTGGTCCTTCATCTACTCTTATTGGAGGTTTTGGCCACGGTTTGGAACCCGCCATTTTAAGTCTCATTCACAAAGGACAAGGATTTAGCCAAGATTAAAGCAGGGGAAAGGGCAGCAAGGATGGACGGGGAGTTGGAAGCCATAGCGGGGGGGGGATTAGTAGGCTCAGCTATATGAGGGGTTTTGTTCACCGAGGATTCCACATTAGGGTTAGCAATATCAGTGGATTTTTGGAGAGGCGAGGGCTTAGCCGACATTGGTTTTTTATTAAGGATGGGGCAGTCCTTCCTTAGATGCCCTTCTCTTCTACACAAGAAACAAGCATTCATCTACCCCCGAGAATTTCAATAGGACAAGAGTAATTGTCTTTAGAGATGTTAATGTTAATATTGGTCAGAATCTCTTTACCAAGATTCAACGAGATAAGTATCCTGACATCCATATGAGGAACCAATCTCACAGTGTCATCCATTTGAATGACTTTACCAAGTGGTTCAAGCAATCGGGGAAGGAAATGCCATAGAAATGGCGGGATCTATTTAACCAATATCCACCGAGGAGCTGAGAGGGAAAGAACTTCCTCATGAATGGCCTCGGGAGACCAAGCCAGGGCACGAAAGGAGGTAGAGCCCACGGTCCAGTATTTTTTTTTAAGAACTTCGGCCTGGGATTCATGATTAGCAAAGAAAATCACATATAGACCTTTCTGAATTTACCTGCAAAACGAAATATGGAAACCAAGTTTCAAGTTCCAATAGTTATGGAACCAATCATCTAAAAATTTCCTGGGAGGGCATTTATCCACTTCAACGACAAAGAAGAAAATAGCAGATTTCCTTAATCTATTTTTTTCCTTCACAATTTCAACAAGCATTTCCGGATTTGGAGAAACAAAGAAAGGTAAAGGAACATCCCCATTGTTCTTACCGGATTCAAAGGCTCCATGAACACTCAACAAGTTAAACCTTGCACTCGCGTCAAGGGCAATACTAGTGTTAGCAACCACCTCGGAGAACGATTTAGGTCTTGCAAGCAATGAATTGTTTGTGGGATTAACTATTCTTGGAATTTCAGATTCCATTAATGCTCTAGACGCACCCAAAGAGGACATAGGGGGTACGGCCTCTGCCGAGTGGCAGAGGGAAGAGGGAGAGGTTGTATTCATATTAAATGCATTAAAAGAGAAAACAAAAATGAGCGAGCACACCTGTCAACGCGCCATCACCGGGGGAAGTCTCTAATATTCGCTGTTCATTCATAAATACCAACTTGGAATTAAGTAGTGTGATTATAGAAAATATATATAATGAACTTGAAAAAAATATAAATATTCTTGTGTCATTTTGGCTAGGGGGACACTAGGGTGCACATTGATGTTGACTTAGAATTTATTCACTTGGTTCTAGATCTATAATGAACTATTTCAAATAATTTACATTTATGGAAATAAATTGAACTAAGGAGGGGTACACATAATCTTGATTGGTAGTATTTTAACTTATTCTCCACAATTTTGATTGATGATATTACTCGTGTATGTCAAATAATATTGATTAATAGTTAGATAGTCTTAGAAAATTTGGGCTTATTCAATTATCTTTTTAAAATCTAGACTAGTTATAAGTCTATATAATTTGAAATAATTCATTATAAACATTTATGATGGAACTAAGAAGAAAGAAAGTGATGAAAAAAGAGGCTAAAATTAGGTAAGATGCAATAGAAATTGAATCACAAATCTATAATTTCAATCTACCTATGCTCACTAAAATCAAACTATATATAAAAGATTAAATTGGCTAAAATTAGAACATGTATAGATTATGGGAAAGTTTGAAGACCTTGAGAGATGGGAATACTAGTTTACTTATTAATACACATGGGATTTAGGTATTCTAGGATTGTAGTGATGATAATTGTGCATGGGGGTGTTGGTAACCTATCTCAAAGTGACATGGAAAGTTTCTTTCCTATAAAATCTACTCCAATTCTTACTCAAATCGCCTATAAGGTAATATTTTCTAATGAAACTTCACAGGTTGGTTAAGTCAAAGCGGAAGCTACTTCAATCAACCCCCTTATGGGCAATTTAAGCATAGATCAACATGGCAATGATAGTGGCATAATAAATTGATATAAAATCTAAAAATAAATTTGCTAATTGAAAAAATAATGAAAAAACTAACATTCTTACTAAATAAGAGATAAAAGGGATTAAAGTAGGGATTTTTGGGAGAGGGAAATGGGAAAAAAGATACAACAAATTTAATATGAGGATAAAGAGAAATTAGATGAGAAGAGAAAGTAGAAAATTAGGGGAAGCTAGAATGGACTAGAAGGAAAAATAAATGAGGAAAAGAAGGCCATCAAGAGGAAAGGGAGAAGGAATAGGACTACACAAAAATAATTTATGGCTTCAAGATGATGCATGAATGAGCTTCAAAGATTGATGATGTTGCTTTAATAATAGATCGATTCTTCAAGGCTCCAAGACTCCAAAATAGAAAAGAAAAATCTCTAAGGGTAAAAGAGGAACTTGAGTTTGCAATGTAATGTGTTGGTATGCATTCATAAAAATAGGGGTAGGAAAGTTTCCTTTTAACTTTTTTGGGGACCAATTTGTATTATTTTGAATAGGAACCATTCGAATCAAGCTTAATTGAGCAAGAAGAAGGTTTAATTAATATTTTGGAGCTAAGAGAGTGTGACACATATGTGCTTTGATAATGATAGCATGTGTCTCCCATATCCAAAGGAATATGAGCTTAGGTGGGAAAGAAGAGGGGACCAAAAACATATCAACACATATGATTTAAACTCACTTGGAATAAAAAAAGATCAACAAATATGGTTTAAACTCACTTGGAATTATGAAGGAATATGATGAAAATGGGTTAATCAGATGAGGGGATAAGAAAACACTTAGTTTCTGGAGTAATAACCTTGTAAATGAGAACATGGTGGCTCATGTGTGAAGAAAGATTATGAAAAGAGGTGGAGACATGTGAAAGGGGAAAGGAAAACATAGGGACAAGAAATTGGTCATAGCAATGGAGCAAGAGACTTTGAAAGGGAAAATGACATAGGAAAAGGGGAGATGGAAAGTAGGCTAGAAACAACTCAAAATGAGAAAATTAGGCAAACACTAAAGGGAGCAAAAATAATAGATAAAAATAAATTGTAGGATATATAATTTATGTTCTTATAGTATCTCAAAAAATTAAGATACCCTTGTTATAAGTTCACATTCAAGTAAATTACGCTTACAAAAGAATCATATTTTGTCTAAATTATGGTGACACGATATACATTCTCCTTATATGATCTATGTTTATGATTGACCTAACTACCTCAATAGAAAGCTATTACTCCATCATAATCACCAAAAATTCCCACCACGACACAAGATTATATATTCAAGCTATTTCAAAAAATTAAAAATTAAAAAAATCATTCTTTTCAATTCATGTTCGTGTATGACTTATCTACCTAAAAAAGATATTATGAAAATTTGACTAAAATCAAATATAATTTATAATAACTCTTATAGAGCGAGATAGAACTTATGCCTTCTTGGTTAAATTTTCAATACATTTAAGTATACAATAGACTAATCACATTTATACCAAACTCTTAACCCGTGCCGACAAACATTCTACCTTGATAGATATATTCTCAATCATTTAACCACATCATGCACGCCAATTAAACTACAAAGTGATAAAATTAGTAGGGTAGGTATCTAGTGAAAAATATTTTGAAACCGAAATTTCTTACCACTTTCTTAAAACGACAAATGGGTTATACCGAAATATCTCACCACTATCATAAAACGACAAACTAGTTATCACGCTGGTTACCGTGAAACAGCTGTCTCACAAGGCAACATAGGTTTCCGTGCCTGCACTATGGAGGATTTTCTCCGCAACATTCCATGCCCTTCTTCTGCAATTTCTCTTCTGTTTCTGGGAAATACTCAACGCAACAGAGAAGAAGTGAATATTTAAGAACCAATGTCGACTCCTTCCAGTGGCTCAAGATGGCTAACACGAGTATGTCGATGCGAGGGCTCAAACTTTCCAACCCTACTGCTCAGAGAAATTTAAGTTTCATTCAACCCGGCTTTGCTCATTTTCCAAAGGGATATGCTCATAAGCTTGCTCAGACCCCAGGTGCCAAGGAAATCTTTAGAAAAGGTTATCTTTTAATCAAATCATGAATACATATTTCTCTGTCTACCCATTTCATTATCCCTTGTTCTTTTCATTGACACAGTTTTTTGGTTTTGGGTGTATGCTCTAAGGAGAAGATGCCAATTTGGCTAAGAAAACTACCATTATCTTCACAAGGAAACCAAAGCCTGCATCTGGAGGACTTGTTCAAGTGTTTTCTCCTGTAAGTATTACTTTCTACATAACAGTAAACAACTACTGGAGATTACTATATTGTTTGTAGAGTTTTGAACCTTTGACCTCCTGCCACTTGAATGTTAGAAGTTTTAGTATTTTAGTTACGGATGTGGGCTTAATTTAATTTAATTGCTTGCCGGTATGGTTTAAGGTAAAGCCTAAATTAGAACACAGGAACTGTTAAAGCTCTTGCGAGCAATTGTTCTTCTTCTCTACAGTGTGTTTTTGGGCTTAATCTGTGACTAAAAAGTGTTCTGAAAAGAAAAAGAACAGTTCGTTGATATCAACATTTTCAAAACGATTTCGTTAATTCTTGGATTTTGTTTGTTGTTTGTGGGTTCAGGCCGCCACTGCGAGTGTGAACAGTCCAGTAAAACCAGGGAAAGATAAAGGATCGCCTCCAAAGAATGACAATCAATCAGTCAAGGCTTCAGAAAAACCGGCCAAGGATACAGGGTCTGATTCAAAGAATCTTCATGAAGACACGAGAAGCAAAAAATAAGTAGAGAGCGTAGCATTCATTGTAGAGTCAAAAAATGAGTATAGGACATAGCACAGATGTAGGCGTAGATTCTAGAGTATGGTAGTGAATGTAGTGTTTCTTTGCTTAACGATCGCGCGCTTGTCAAACTGTTTGAAGTCTCAGGGTACGATGTTCTGGCAAAGTTCAGAAATATGTGCTGTGTTTGTTCTGCCATAAATAAATAAATATGTAGTTATTCTATACGATATTGTAAAATATATAATTAGTGCTTTTAATCTGATCAACTTTCGATATATGTCCGGACCAATCTTTTAAACTAATTCAACCATTTGTGATTATTGTACTTCACAACGTCATTTCAAACAGAATAATGATTTTGTATTTCCTCTCGTTCACGTGAAGTAAAGGAATGTTTGGAATGGTACAATAATTACGTTGTAATAGATCAAAATATAAAGTATATTATTTGTTATTTTTAGTATCTATTTATAATATTATCTTCATGATGAATCACTGAATAAGATTCAAAAGGTAAACAAAAATATATAGTTCAATTCAGAAACATGCACTATTCAATACTATCTTATTAAATTTTTTAAATGATTATTATTAGTTATATTTATTAATTAAATGTTAAAAAAATTCAATTTGAAATAAATATTTATGTTTTCTAATATTAACATGTAAACTTAATAAAAAAATTGTTTAAAAACTAATTATTAAGAATATTATTGTTTATAAAATTTATTTTTTCCAACCTTCACATTATTCAAGATAAGCAAGTACTGCTACTTGTCTTTTTGGACCAGTTATTATTTTTTTATGGACCACTGTCTTTTCACATTATTTTTTCATACAAACGAATGCCTCCATATGAAAGCAAAATTTCCACAATTCTAATGAAAATATAAACTATAAACTTAATTGCTTACTATAAACCATTATTCTACTCCCATCCATGATGAGAGAAGTGAAGTCCTGGTACAGAAAAGGCCATGAGACGTTCTATCACTCATGACTTGTGAATGCTTAATAGATAGAAACCATATCATCTCAAAAAATGGGTGGTGTGCAAGTGATGGCATTAGATCATAAAGTGATTTATCCCATATCACTTTTTAGATGTGGCCCAAACACATTAGATATGTGCTTGCATGGGCTTACGGATAAGTAGTGATGTTTTAAAAAATATATATATTCTTTTCAATTTTAGATTTATGAAGACCTTGCTCCAATTAAAAATTGATCAAAGAGTGACCATTAAGCGTGAACAACTATGATATAATAAAAAGGAGGAATATGGCTGCATTGAAATTATAGCTTGACTAATTCAACATAATATTCTTTTTAAACCACTTTCAACATAATACTCTTTTCTAAACCACTAAGTAAGCTAGGCCAAGTGTTCTAAATAAAGATGCATATTTGCAACTAAGATTTTGATGGATAAGACCCCATTCCTTATGCATCTAGAATCACATCTCTATATTAATCAATTGTCCATCTCATTGGAAGGTGACATTTCTTGTTAAAAGCCAACTCAACCATATTGAACATGCCATTAGAGATCCACTTCGCCTCTAAGCAAGTCATGTGCAAAGCCACCATGAAAAATATTTATTTCTATTACATTGTTCGATGAAAGTATAATAAGAACGCAAAAGGCTTTGTTGTCAATGCTATTTTCCTATCATGGAATCTTTTACTATAGAAATGCAGATTTGACGGGCGCACTGAGCCGCCCCGACAACCAAAAGTAAGATTTCATACACGTCACATTGCATGGGAATAATATTTCCACTCACTCATTATCTCTTCATAAAAAAATCTACTTCTTTTTATTAATACAGTATTAAATGACAATTGAAATCTATAACTTATGTGGGTTTCCTTCGAGATCAGCATTTAGGGCTTCATGGTTGTGGTTGTGCATGTGCTCTATGTATAACAAGTTGAGTAGTTATTTTCCTCATAAATAGACAATTTCACTTATAAATTATGTTTGAAGAATAAATAACTACCTTACCTTGGGAAACTGGAGAAACTATACCTTACCTTACCATGAGAAATTGGAGAATTTATAGCCCTCAAATCTATATCTTACCATCGTCAGATTTTGGTTCTGGAGAAACTGAGGTAAGGTTTTGTCGGGATAGATTCCAAGTAGACTGATTAAGTGCAACCGCATTAGGCCGACACTGAGCAAGGCAGTTGCCAGATGCACAGTAGTCAGATGTACTTCCACACCAGTTATAGATGCTGCTACATCACCCACTGTTGCACCAGAAGTTCCCAGCTGGACTGCATGTTGGATCGCCCTTTACCATCGCTACCATCAACACTAACAACATATAAAGTGCCAATCTTAATATGCTCTCTGCCATCTTTTCTCTATCTGCAATAACAAGAATTCCATAATAAGAGTATCATACTAGTAATGCTAAGGTAGTTAGTAAGGACTATTTACTACGGTTAACTAAAAAATTAGAAAATAGAAAAAAAACTTGTATGGTAATATCTGCATATAATAATGGGGCAACCAGATGAGCACACTCGTTTGACAAGAGATATGCTTAAGAAATCAACAATGGCAGAGGTGCAAATGTTTTTAAGAGCACCTTTGATAATAAATATTTGTAAAGAGCATCACTATATATAAGTTTTATTTGTCTAATTATATAGGCATTTTATTTTTTAATGATAGAGACTATGGATTGAATCATATTAAAAATATTAAGTAATTATCATATTTTATAAGTTTTTTTTTTATACAACAAGGGTGTCCCCCCCAGTCTAGCGGTTGAGCAACCAGTTATTTTATAAATTATTTTTCTGTATGTTATAATAAATAGGAGTCAATCCTCCTTCAATTAAATCTCCATAAAGACATAATTTAAGTAATATATCATGATCAATTAAGTTCAATTTCTTTAGTTACAATTGATCTTTCATATTTCAATTAAAAATATAAATATTATATAACTATACATACTTTAAATCAAAATTATTTTAATAAAATAAATATCTACTATAATAATATATTCAAAATTTCTTCATAATTTTTTATAATCTCTATAAAATTACGTATTTATATTTTAAAAATAATGAAAATTCGCCAATAATTAGCAAATTTTAAATAAAAAATAAGATTGTCAACTTTAACCTGTATCCAATCAGGAGTTATATTTTATTTGTTTATTAATTTTAATTGAGTCAATGAAAAGTCTATAAACAGAAGACCAACAGATGCATCCAGCGAGTTCAAGAAAATGAAGAAACAAAGAAAGAGATAGAAAGAGGAATCTCTATTCTGGATTTGATTGAAAAAACAGCGCTTTAGAAAATTTCCTTGACGTCTGACCTTTGGCTAGTAAAGCCGCCTTGAATAATATTAAGATTTCTATTACCAGTTTGATTGGTGATGTGAAACCTCCAAAACTTGGAATTGTGAATTCTGCATCCTAAAATATTTCCTTTTTCACGAGAGCGCTGCTTCCTTCCGAGAAGAGAAAAGAAAACTTTAGAAAACATGGCTTATAGTGACCCGAGTGCTTGTCGGTTTCGAACAAGAGCATTCTAAGATAGAGTAATATGAGCAGGGCTAGGTGAAAAATGGTGAGGACACTGTGATATGAAGAGGAAAATATATAGTTGGTCATGATATGACCACCACCCACCCTCTTGGCTTTCCACTCAATTTTCCTTTCTTGAAAGTTAAATGTCTAGCTCTTTCTGTTCTAGCCCATTTTATATCCTCTTCAGTTTGTATGCCCATGGGGGATGCCTAAGGATAGTTTTTTACGCAAGAGCTAGATCAACTAGCAGATCTACACGGTTAGGAAGGCCAAGGAGGATGACATCCATGTTAGTAGGACAACCATGGAAGTACAACCTAGGTATCTAGATGATGGTGCTACCGCGAGCTAGCTTCAAGTATATATATGGGATTTTGTATCATTTTTTATGTATAGTATTCCTCTCCCTAGACCGTGTGTGTATATATATATATATATGAGAGGGTCATGATTTTGTGACTGGATGTTTTATTATTCATTCGATAATATGATGTAATTTAAGTGTTGTATATAAATTATGTGATGTGTACATTACGGATAAGAATTATAGATTTATAATGATGTATGATGTGATGGTGTTATGATAGATAGGATTATATTACTATGTATGATAATATGGATGGATGTGACTAATCTTAAAAAATGTATCAAGTATATAGGATGGATGTGGATGTGAACTCTTATTTGTATGGCTTTGATATTAGGATTGATATTTCTAACTTCTTTATGATATTATTGAAATATTTGTTCATGACATAAATACTTACAATTTAGATTTTTATGTTAGCAATAATAGCTTCTTAGATAGTTTGATGATGGATACATAGATGCAATGCGTGAGTTATTTTTTTCTCATAGTATAGTGCGAAAAGAAAACAATGAGTGATAGTAGGAAATGGAGGAATGGTACGAGATGGGTAGATGGTATACATGGTGGGGTAAATAGGATGTTGAATGTATGAAAGAGCTAGGTTGTAGGTGAGGGCATTCAAGAGTGTACAACCTACAATCTTTGATAAGATTCTTAACATGAAGGGGGTGAAATAATGTATGGTTGGGATGGATATTATTGTTTATTACATAAATATCATGTTGTGATCATGCATTTCTCATTGTGTGTGAATACAATCTAAAACTATAGATTATAGCATCATTGTACAGGGGGTGAGTGAATGCATGAATCAAATCAAACTTTTATTAAATTTTCATCTGGTAGGATTACAACTTGCTTTCTTCTATAGTGTTAGTGCGAATAATTAATTTATTCACTATACTTAAGTGTACTTAGGTTAATGAGGTTAGGAAACTTCTTGTCTAACCAAATGTGCAACCTTTTAGACCTTTAGAGGTTACCAAGTTATTTGTTTAACCTCATGTGCACACCTTTTGAGGTTGGAAGACTTTCCATCTCACCTCAAATGTCACTCAACACTTGGCACACAAGGTTGATGACTTGGTCATAGAGGTTGTTGGTTTGCACGCTCCAAGTTTTCCTAAGATTGACACCTATATGAAACTTGTCTACTCATTTGTGTCGCTTCATGGGGCACTTGTCAATCCACCTCATAAGTGGATTGCATCATCCTTGCCTATATATGCAAGGCCTTGTATTGATTATCATTTGGGTCAACTAAATACAATATTGCATATTGTTCATTGTGTGTCATTTCATCTCCTAGATTATCCTAGTTTCTTTTATTTAGTACATTCCTAGAGTGTGGGATATAATGAGCATGTTATTTAAAGGTTGGGATGGGATAATGAATTATGATTGGTGGGGATTACAATGGTATTAGGATGATTAGGATTTAGTGAATGGGAATGCTTTGTTATGCTAATATATGGAGAGAAAACCTGGTTTTGATATATAAATGGTTGTTATGCACAAGGGTATAAAGACCAAGGTGATGATGTACCCATTGCATGGATTGTCACATAAATAGGAGGTTTCCCAAAACCTACAAGGTCAAAATGACCTTGGCAGATTTGGTGATGAGGTAACCAACAAGCAAGGTGAGTGCAGGATTATGATGGGCTAAACACTCGCGATTGGAAAAAGCATATCCTATAAAGATTCAATCATCTAGATTTATATAGATGTAAGATTGTATGAATTTTTTTGTAGTAATTGTTTAATAATAACTCTAAGGGGAGTAGAATTTTCTAAAAGGTCCTAATGGGACATCTTAGCTTGGGTAGACTTAAGGTACTATATGATATTCTAATATTTATTTTTCTTAGTAGGAAAAATGGTAGATGGTAAATATTTTTGGTTGTAGGATGAGTTGAGGTAGGATAGATGACATTCAAGTACAATTATGATCGACTTCATAGGTATGACTAATAGGGTTATCATATATTGTTAGAGAGGAAAGCCACACACTACTATTGGATTAATAAGTGAAGAACACCTAAGAGTTGTTGGAGTAATGAGAATCGGTGTTGAGTCTCGAATGGTCAAAAACCTAAGGAAGCCTTATTGAATCGATTATAATTTTGATAGGAAGTCAGATCTAGTGCTTTGATACCATTTTGGAGTTGATAGTGAACTCTATAGCTCCTAAGAATCACCTGTAACTAAAACACCTTTTGTTAGGGTTAGAAGGCAGATATCTAACAATTAAATGCATATTTGATCAATAAAAAAAGAAATAAAAACACACATAGAAAAATAAACACAAAGAATTTAACGTGGTTCACCCAATCTAGGCTACATCTACAAAACCACAGCCATCCAATGATTTTATTATCCAGTGCAAAACTTATTACAATCTTGTGAATAATCACCTTATTGCAACCTCTCATCCCAACCGCTTATAACAAGCCTTTTAGAAGCTTCCAGAATTAGGGTATAGTATAGCATGATTAATCGCCACATACCAACAATGTCCCACTTGGAGATTGATTAAGCTCCACACCAAACAATCTCCCACTTGGAGACTAATCCTGGATGACACTACTGCACTTACAGCTCCCATGGGAAATAAGCACATTAGGACCTATTGCTCGGTTATACTTGAATTCAACCTTGAAGGCCAATTAAGGCTAAAGAGGAGCTCAACTTCTCCCTTGTCATCGCCTTCATAAACATATCTATTGGATTGGCATCTGTATGTATCTTTTTTAGCTTTACTTTTCCATCCTCCAACACTGACTGAATGAAATGATATCTCAGTTGTATGTGTTTGGTTTTAGAGTTCAAGGAAGAGTTCTTTGCAAGATATATATCACTCTGGTTGTCCGTAAACAAGTAGTTTCTAGCATGTTGTTTTCCCAACTCTTCCTTGATAAGTTGTAACCATATCATCTCCTTTTCTGCTTCTGTTGCACCAACATACTCTGCCTTCGTGGTGGATAAAACAACCACCTTTTGCAACTGAGAAATCAAACTCATTGTTGTCCCACCAACTAAAAATACATAACCTATATGGTACTTCACCTAGTATCTACATTCCCTGCCAAATCTAAGTCAACATAGCCCTTTAAAATACTATTAGAACCCCCAAAACATAAAAATTTGTTGTATGTAACTCTCAAATACCTGAGAATCCATTTTACTGTATTCCAGTGCTCAACATTGGGATGACTCATATACCTGCTAACAACTCCTACAACATGTGCAATATCTAGTCTTGTGCATACAATGACATACATTAAACTGCCTACAGCTGAATCATATGGTACCTTGGACATTTTTTCTTCCTCCTCTTGTGTCTTTGGACACATATCCTTAGTCAATTTAACATGACTGGGCAAAGGTGTGCTAACATCTTTTGCATTCTCCATATAAAATCTCTACAACACCTTTTCAATATAATCAACTTGAGATAAAATCAATTTTTTATTTTTCCTATCTCTAGTAATCTTCATACCAGGGATTTGTTTTTTTTCCCCCAAATCCTTCATAGCAAAAGAATTTTCTAACTATTGTTTTAACTCCCTTATGTGATCCATGTTAGACCCCGCTACAACCATATCATCAACATATAAAGATAAATAATGTAGCTATCATCATCTAACCTCTTAAAATAAACACAATGGTTTGAATTACACTAACTGTAGCCATGCTCAACCATAAAGCTATCAAATTTAATATACCATTGTTGAGGTGCTTCCTTTAAGCCATATAAACTTTTCTTCAATCTACACACTAGTTTCTCCTTAACTTTCACCTCAAATCCTTATGGCTATTCCATATATATTTCCTCTTCCAAATCACCATGGAGAAAGGCGGTTTTAACATTTAGCTATTCCAAATGCAAATCTTCAGCAACCACAATACTTAAAATAGTGAGTATAGAAGTCATTTTAACAACCAAAGAAAGAATCTCATCAAAATCAATACCCTTTTCTGTCCAAATCCCTTTACAACTAACTTGGATTTAAATATTTTCTTACCTCCATCCTCCTCTTTCAGCCTATAAACCCATTTGTTTAGTAAATCCCTTTTACCTGCAGGCAACTTGCATAATTCCCAAGTCTGATTTTTTAGCACGGTGTCCATTTCTTCTTCCATTCCATGCTTCCACTAAACCCTAGTATCCACCTGCATAGCTTCATCATAACATTCCACTTCACTTGCATCAATTAATAAAATAGAATACAAAGAGGGAGAATATTTTTTTGGGGGTCTACTTATCCTTGACGATTGTCTAACATTCACTAGAGTTTGTGGTATTTGTTGTTGTTGTTGTGGAGCATGAGGAACCAATGGAACATTATTGTTTGGAGTATTATCCAGCACTACATAATCATTTTATTTCTTCTCATGTTGTTGCAACTTATATTTGTACAACACTTTCTCATTGAATATGACATCCCTACTTCTCACATTTTGTTTATTTTCAAAATTCCAAAGCCTATAACCAAATTCATCAATGTCATATCCAACAAATATACATTTCTTTGATTTTGCATCAAGCTTGGTTCTATTTTTAGAATCTACATGTGTAAATACTTCACAACCAAAGGTCTTGAGAAAAGAATAACTCACCATCTTACCTGTCCATGCTTCCTCTAGAATACCACAACCCAAAGGATTAAAGGGACCTCTATTAATTAAATAAACAACAATGTTTATAGCCTCTACCCACATATTTAAAGGTATCCCAACATGCAATCTCATAGTTTGTGCACACTCCATTATTGTTTTGTTCATGCGCTCAGCCACTCCATTTTCTTGTGGAGTCCAACGAACTTTTTTCTACCTACGAATACCATTAGAGGAACAATAATCTTCAAAATATTTGCTACAATACTCACCACTATTATCAAATCTAAGACATTTTAACTTTTTACCTGTCTCATTTTCAACCAAGCTTCTCCATTTTTTAAAAGTTTCAAATACATCAAATTTCTACCTAAGGAAATAAATCCATACCTTCCTTGTTGCATCATCAATAAAAGTGACATAATATCGAGAGCCATCAAAAGAACATACTTGAGTTGGTCCCTATACATCCGTATGCACAAGCTCCAATTTCTCATTTTTCTTTTTTTTCCCTTCCTTGAGAAAACTAACTCTATTTTGTTTTCCATATACACAACTTTCATAGAAATCCATATTAACACATATGAGACCTGGTAAAACATTCTTTGAATGAAGTGCTTTCATACCTTTTCCACTCATATGCCCAAGTCTATTATGCCATAGTGTTGATTCAAAATCCATACCAACTATCTGATTTTCTACCTGTTGAACTACAACATTTGTTCATGAACATTGACTTTTATCTACAATAACTAAAGTAGAAGGAACATTATGACCTATACAAAGATATAAGGTTCCTACTTTCACACCTTTTGTCGTGCCACTAAGGCACCTTTTGTAACCTTCCAATTTTTATCACTAACCTTCATCATTTAGTTTCCCTACTAAACTTAAGTTTCTACTTAACTTTGGAACATGTCTTACCTCATGTAGTAGCCAATGATTCCCATTCTACAACTTAATATTGATTCTTCCCTTTCCAACAATCTACCAGGGTTTATTATCTCCCAAATAAACCAGCCCATAATCCCCTTGGACATAATCAAGAAAATAACTTCTATGGGGTGTAGCATAAAATGAAGTCACTGAATCTAACACCCAAGAATCATTAGGATTATCAAGGGAAAGAATAAAAGCATCCTCATCAGATTTATTACTTACCACATTTTCCTCTTTACTTCCTTTTTGTCTCCTTTATTTTTTTGAGACCAACAATCTTTCTTTAAATGACCCAGCTTACCGCAGTACCGACAATCCTTCTTTTCTTTGGATTGAGACCTTTTGTCCTTTGATTTTCCTTATGACTTCCCATGACCTATAGAATTGTTTCCTCTCCTTTTTTCTGCCCTTTCTTTTTGCATTCAAAACATTGTTTGATGTGAATGTTCCACCTGAGCTTTTCCTACAAATTTTCTCGCTCAAAATAACACCAACAACATCATAAAATTTCAATGTATTCAAACCAGAAACAAAATTGCTAATGTATCCATTACCAAGCTATTCCAACTTTTAGGCAAAGAACACAAAATCAAAAGAGCCTTAGAACTTCTTCATCAAAGTTTACATTTACAAAAGTTAATTTACTGGTAACCATATTAAACTCATGTAAATGATCAACAACTGACCAACCTTCTGCCATTTTCATATTAAATAAACACTTCAAAAGAAATACCTTATTTGAAGCGAAATACTTTTCATATAACTTCTCCAGGGTTTGCATAAACTCTTGAGTTTTCTTTGTTGTTGTAATATTGAATGCCACTGATTCTGTCAGGCATAAACGAATACTACCATGTGCCTTTTTATCCAAAATATCCCAGTCCTCATCAGACATTGTTAAGGGTTTTTTGCTTTTCCCTTCCAATGGCGCCATAAATCCTTCTAATAGAGGTAGTCCTCCATCTGCATCTTCTATAACTGATTGTTCTACCCATTGAACTTCTCAACCTTCAACTTACCCTTGTCTTTCATTGCTCCCACTCAACCATGACACCTTCCTGTAGAGGATAACTAAACACAACCCCGCTTTGATACCACTTGTTAGGGTTAGAAGGAAGATATCTAACAATTAAATGTAGATTTGATCAATAAACATAGAATTAAAAACACACAGAAAAATCAACACAGAGAATTTAATGTGGTTCACCCAATTTGGGCTACATCCACCAAATTGTAGCCATTCAATGATTTTATAATCTAGTGCAAAACTTATTACAATCTCGCAAATAATCACCTTACTGCAACCCCCCATCCCAACCACTTATAACAAGTCTTTTAGAAGCTTCCAAAATTAAGGTTCTACAAAGTCAGTTTTTTCCTTTTTCGGTGACGACACGAAAAAATAAGAAAAAATTTCTTGGGGGTTGTTGCCCTCGAACCTTCGCTTTTCGGGGGTTGCCACCCTCGAACCCCCACCCGAGGCCTAGCTTGGCCCAACCTCAGACCCCACAAGGATACATGAAGACTGTATAGTAAAGGATGATCAGTCACCACATACCAACACCTATCACATCTAAGGAGAAAAAATCATGATTAAGTGATATGCAGCCTTGAAAGAGGTATTGATCCACACAAGCATTTGATATTGAGATTAATTCAATATAATTATTAGTTAATCTCAATATCAAATGCTTGTGTGGATCAATACTTCTCTCAAGGTTGCATATCACTCAATCATGGCTTTTTTTCTTTAGATGTGATAGGCCTTTTGGTTACAAGTGATTCATGTGAGTTATGGGTTTCACTGTCAGCTCCAACATGGTATTAGAGAACTAGATTTGTGACTTTCTATCTAAATTTTGAGAGATCTAACCTTGAGAGAAAAATAAAATCATTTTCCAGTGAAATGGGCATCACAGTCAAAAACCTAAGTAACACCTATCGAATTTCCCAAATCTAAGTAATTACAAATAAGAAAAAGAAATAAGGGCTACATAAATATCAAGAGTCCATATAGCCATATAGATTCATATAGTCATATCAGACTAAGTCTACATAGACCATGTGAAATTAAAAAATCATAGGGCTTCATAATAAAAAAAATTAGGTTCAATTTTTTTGTTAGCAAATCACAAACAAAGACGAAAAAAAATAATTTCTAAAAATCTTAGGCAAGGTATGAATCATACCATGTGGCAGGCCTTTTGTGCAATGTACAATGTGTGGGGCCCTTGCCCCCACTGATGACATATAGATTACCACCCAATGGCCTAAATATTGTCAATGGTGCATGTGTCAACCAACCAGCCTAAAAAACCTAGTTGGCAACCCAAAAAATGACCTCTTTTTTGTCTAATATGAATCTTAAGCAAGATCATCAAATATTTTGATGACTTACAAGAATATTTGAGTTCATTAGAAAATTTTACCAAAATACATTTTTATTGACATGAATATTTCGGTGAATATTTGTTGATGCAACATTGTACAACGTATCTCAAGCTCCCTCCTAGGCCCCATTTTCCCTAAAGGAGCTCTTTTTTTTCTTTTTGGCATAACTTGGCATTCAACATCAAAATAGGGAAAACAAGATATCATCAAAAAGATGGTTCCTTGTGCTTCTAGTGGTGTATATCTCATCATCATATTTTACTACTTGCTCATTTTATTCTCACTCAAAATTTGATTATCATTTTTTGGTTTCAAGCTCATAAATTTTCACCTATCTATCTAATTTTCTCAATTATTGCATCATTGTAAAGGTATTTTAGAGCTATTTAGATCCATACATGCACTTTTTCTAGAATATACACTGGGTACATTATATTCATTTTTTGTGATTTCACATTTCTATCAATTATTTGGATGTCTTGGCACATAGAAAGGATCTATTTGTGTGAGATGATTTCATTTCGTCTATTTTACATGCAATCAGGTTTTTAGTCTCTATTTCTTATATAAGTATATCGTGGGTTTTTTGTTCATCCTTTTGTGGTCATCTTGGAAAAGGATATAATTATGAGTCTTGGCAAAACATCCCAACACATCTCAGGTGGCTTGATATTTTTCCTTATTTGTTTGGAATCATGTACTTACACTAGGCACACCAAGGAGTTATTCGGCATGGAATATTATCAGTGATCATATTATAGAAGTGATTTGTTCTAGTGTTGATCATGACACTATGTGTTTTGTATCAAACATTGGTTGTCCCCACACATTTTGGAATTGACTTTAGGAGATCCATGGAGACCCTCATATCTCTCAATTCCTAGAGGATCCTATTGCATTTTTTATCATTCCTCTTGTAAATTTAGATTACCTATTCTTTGATAAGGATACTTTAGAGGAGATTGATTATACCATAGTTCTTGCATGTTCTAATGGCTCAAAGACTTATCTTCATGTTCCTACTCTTCAAATTTTGATCAGATCTCTATCTTTTATTGTTCTCGATCAGCTTGGAATCACCACATCATTGGCCCCTATTGGTTTAGTGTAGTAGGAAATCCATCATCTTCCAAAAAAATCTACTTATGATTCATATCTTGCAAACATATCATCCTTGTTTGTATAGTCCTATATTGTAGATTTTGAAGATTACTCTTAGTACATTTATTTCTTAGTTTTTGATAGCTACATCATTGTTGTTGGCCCATCATCTTCATCATATTTGGAGCTTGTTCTACATTATACTTTAAAATTTTCTAGATTGACATCATATATTTCAGTGCTGTACACACTTGAGCACTTTTTGGAGGCACACATCATTTGAATTTGGATTCTTGATTCATCCATATTTTTTGGAATGGCTTCTCCAATCACCAGTGGATCTATTTATTCCTAAGGGGAAAAATGTTTTTGGTAGGAAGTTTATTGTGTTCTATCTTCAAACGTTCATCATTGGCACATGAGCTCTTTCTTTATGGGTGGTCCATATCCTCATTTACTCTCTCCTATTAGGAGACACATTGAGTCCTCCTATCCTTCTTTCACTAGTGTAGTTATTTCATTTTCTCTCTTTTGGAGAGGAGCTTTTCCCATGTGGTTTTCTTGTTTTCTTTGGTTCTGAGAGATTTCATTTTTTTACACATGGGTACATCATCAATCTATGTAGCCAAGACCCACCCACGCATCTATCATTGCATTCTTCATCAAGTTTTCAACTTCTCCCTAAGTTGATCTTAAGGGGAGTGTTGGAGTAATTCGGATAATCACCTAATGATTAATTAGTCATCAGTTAATTAGTTAGGTCCTTTATTACTTTAATTAATTAAGCTAAACTTAGGAGTGTTTTTTATTATTAGATTGATCTATGTATATGTCAAGTTGCAGTCTCATTGCATAGGATTAGGACACTTGTCTCAATCTAAGTCAAATCCTCATTTATGGTTTGCCATTTTTATTTTATATGTATTCATTATTGTACTTTGTATTCATCCAAGTATTTCGTTCAATAAAATTACAAGTTAATCTCGATATCATACACACTTTTGGATCAATACTTCTCGCAAGGTTGCATAAAAATCAATCATGGATTTTCTCTTCAAATGTGATAGGCATTTTGTATATAGGTGATTCGTAAGAGCCATCGGGTTCACTACCAACTCCAAAAATAATAAGATAAGGCATAATGCTTGAAATATTTGAATTGATGTTGGAAGGAATTTTATAAGAGAGAAGAGTGAGTTCACTATCAACTCCAACAATAGTAAGATCATAAGCAAGAGATTATTGAAATCCAATGATAGGAATTTTAGAGAGGAGAATGAGTAGGAAGAGAAATGAAAGGGGGTATTGATATCTGAATACAATTCATATTTTATGATTTTAGAAGAGGGTGTAGTAGGGGAAAATTTTGAAGATAGAGGCTCTAAGGTAGGTACATAATAAAAAAAATGGATGGTCATCAAGATTTATATAAGAGTGATTTGGTGATGAAAGGTTATAAGTGTTGAGTAGGCCAATACCAAGAATAGGAATAGAGTTATCATCTTGGTTTAGGAGTAAAGAGGTGTATTGGTTAAGTAATAGGGAAGATGGCTAAGTAAATATGCATGTATAGTTCTTGAACGAGGTATCCATATATATTTGTGTTTGGTATAAAGAGATGGATTATGATTCTAATAAGTAGAATATAATGTGTGGTTTAAGAAGGAAAATAGATGAATGATTATATAGGGTTGAGGAGGAGAGGGATTAGTATAAGAATGAAGATCAAAGATGCAACCTGAGGGATAAGTGAAAAGGATCATAATTAAATAGGTGAATGAAAAAATGGACCAATAAAAATGTATATAAAGCTAATTTGAACATAAATTAGATTTGGAAATGTAAGTCAAATGAGTTCATTGGAATGTAAAAATAAAGAGACTTATTTATTTATTTAAGTGATAAATTAAGATCAAATGAATGACATCATAGAATAGGTAAAGAAGCATAAATTTGTTATCACATGATCACAAGAGAATTCATGTTTCAAAAATGATGAAAAAAACATGGATTTGGAAATAGGAACACACATTTTCAAACTAGGAAGTTAGGAGATAGAAAACTAAAAATGAGAAGGTAAATACCAACTTGGATTTTTAAGTGTGATTATAGAAATTGTTTAGAATGAACTTGAAAAATTATAAATATTCTTTGGTCATTTTGGTTGGGGGACACTAGGGTGTACATTGGAGTTGTATTAGAATTTATTCACTTGGTTCTTGATCTATAATGAATTATTTCAAATAATTTACATCTATGGAAATAAATTAGACTAGAGAGGGGTACACATAATCTTGTTTGGTAATATTTTAACTTATTCTCCATAATTTTAATTGGTAATATTACTCTTGTATGCCAAATAATATTGATTAATAGTTCTACATAGTTTTTTTTTAAAAGGCTTATTCCAATTACCCCTTTAAAATCTAGACTAGTTATAAGTCAATATAATTTGAAATAATTCATTATAAAATTTTATCGTGGAACTAAGTAGAAAGAAAGTAATGAGAAAAGATGCTAAAATTAGGTAAGATGTAATATAAATTGAATCACAAATCTATAATTTCAACCTACCTATGCTCACTAAAATTAAAATATATATAAAAGACTAAATTGGCTAAAATTAGAAAATGTACAGATTTTGGGAAACTTTGAAGACCTTGAGAGATGGGGATACTATTGTCCTTATTAATACAAGGGATGTAGGTATTCTATGATTGTAGTGATGATAATTGTGCATGGGGTGTTGGTAACCTATGTCAAAGTGACATGGAAACTGTCTTGCCTATAAAATCTACTCCAATTCTTACTCAAATCACCTATAACGTAACCTTTCCTAATGGAACTCCAAAAGTTGGTTAAGTCAAAGGGGGAGATACTTCAATCAATCCCCTTGTGGTTAATTTAAACATAGATCAGCATGGTAATGATAGTGGCATAATATGTAGTGAACCGACACTCCGTTGATTTGTTTTCACCATGATTGTAGGTCTGATTTTTGTTTTCAATTGATATTCTTGTTTTCAGTTTGTAGTTTTCTTGCAAATAATGTTAAAGTGGTAACAAAAAGCATAAACATACAATGGAGACTTCAAATTAGCTAAGCTACTGAACAACCTTGAGTATATTGCTCAATTTAGTAGCCAAATATGATTTCTTCATTACATAATAAGAAGCATTCAACATACAACTTACATCAGATTCATAACTACATATATCTTAAACCAAAATTGAACTTACAACCATATAACACTGTGAATAGTGTTTTTCTATAGTACTCGCCCTTAGTAAATTGCTCATACAATAAGAAATACAAATTTATCCCACCTAAATTTGGATTGGAATTCTTCTTAGGGTAAGGGTGCCCCCTTTTGGTGAACTTGCAGCCATTAATGATAGGTTTTTTTCTTCTTTCTTGCTACTACAAACCCTCAAGTATGGCGGTTGGTTGTAGGTGTCAAACACAGTCCACAAAACCTTCTAAAATGCGAATAGCTCCTTCGAGGTCAAAAATGTAGTCACTAATAGCAAAAACCCTCTCTGGAAAAAGCTCTAAAAACTTGTAACTAGCAATATATGGCTCCCAACGAAGCATCCAAGCTCAGATTTGCAACTTTAGGGTGGTATTTCACACCATCAAGAAGCACAAAATTTGAACAACAAGCCCCCTCCAGGCTCACCCACTGCAAAAATCAGGAACCCTAGTTTCCCTCTTTCCCAAACTCCAACTCACAAGCTTCAATCAACAAAAACATATCATAACATGAGAGGGTCGAACTTTCTCTTTTCCTTTTATAATTTTTCATTGAAAACACTATTCATTAAAATGGCACTATTCACTTAAGTTATGTTCTTTTTTCACTTTAGTAATGAATAGTAACCGAAAAATATAAAGTGACCACTTTAAATAATAGACACATGGTCCCTAAGCCAGAGAAGGTGAAATAAAAGGTGGAGATCATAATTTTAAGCACAATTATCATGCCAAATGCACAAATACACCCTGTCACCATACTCTAGATATCAATACTACAAATTCATGACCAAGTGCCTATTCAAGTGACCCTCTGCACAGACCCATTAGCCTACGAGGATCAACATAATAGGCTAATCCACCAACTTTGATGCTCGAGAAAGAATGGGGACATTACAATCTGCCCTCCCTAAAATTGCTTGTCCCCAAGCAATCCTTACTACAAAGAAACTTTACTCCTCGGAAGGCCCAAAAGAAGAACTATGAAACATCCCATGCATCGCTAACTAACTCTAGAAGTGCCACCATAAACACAACTGCACACAATATTCCTGGATCCCAAACCCAGGATGGAAGTCTTCCATATTTGATAACCTTTGACTTCCTCTACGCAAATCTGATCATAACTTCACCATGCTGAAAATGGTGATGCAACCTGTCGGAACCCATCCAAACTGCAGTGCCAAACCTGTCACCACTGGGATCCCAATACAACCTGAACTCACATTCATCTGTCATGAAGAGATAGAAATATCTAAAAACTTCTGCAGTACAATATCTCTCTACAATCTCTCCAAAACACCCATGGAAGTGATAACTAATCAAACCATCATGTTCGTTGACAATGTAATCACACCTTGTAACCATGTATCCGTATGAAATCCCTGTGACATTAAAGTAGCAAACTCTGTCTGATACATATTAGCATGATGGATAACTAACTCTTGTCCCTATAGGTAATCCCTTGCAAACAACAAAGTCGGGTCCTTGCAGCCTCTAGTCCCATCTTTTGAAGATGGTAACTCTAGAAACAGTAATGATTTACTCCCTTTGACTGTACCAAGAGAAACACCCTGCGCATAATAATTTTGCATCGAATACAAATCATGTACAGGTGGATCAAAGGAAAAAATGTAAGCATTCCTCACCGTGTACACATTATTAAGGTCCTTCATGAGCCTTGTTTAGAATCTTGATGCACTAAGGTGATCCCAAACACTGTGATTATCGCTCAACCCTAAACTAGTATCAAGAGTGTGATTGACTTATAGCTCGAAGAGTGGATTATCATAGATCAATCCACCATCAAAATCAAATAAGGGATTATTAAAAAACTACGCAATCACCCCATGCTGATCTGAATCATCCATCTCTGAGTCCCTAGAACAATACACTGAATTGTACTTCTGAATTGGCTAATCAAGCTACCAATCATAATCAACTGTATGGGATGAAATGACAGATTTGCTCCCAGGAGAGGGAAATAAATCGACATAAGTACCAATCTCCCAACTAGATGTTGCTCTACATATCTCGTGTGAAGTGGATGAAGTAGGGTTGTGAGTTGACACATAACTCTCTAGGGAATCGACTACCATGTCACAAGAGCTATCGATAATCTACTCAGCATCACCTGTCATGGGACTAAACTCAGGAGAACCAGGTGCAACACATGGCTCTCTACAACTCTCAACCAATGCCTCACCCCATCTTTATCAGTTGTACTTGAAACCTGGATGGATGTAGTAACCACATCCTCAACCTGCTCACAACCACAATCCATGGACGTATGTTCTTCAACAACTACTACCATGGAAACTTGAACTATATCAGAAGATGGTGAAGACTGTACCAAACTCAAGACCATGGTAAGCTCCTCCAACCGTGACTATGACTCCTGAAGGGCCAACTGAGCACTTTCTAATGATTCCATAGTCACCTCAATTTCATGAGTGAGCTCATCAACCTCCTCCTCTTTCCCCTTTACTGCATCGTAGCAAGTGTACCCCCACTCGAGAATATAGTCCCTATCAGCTAGTAAATGTAAGTAATTTTGTTTCATCATCCTAATGGCTTCTCATAGGGCATGAAATTCTACAAGGGAAAGGCTACTATCACCGTGCTCATCTGATAGACGAGTACCCCAACCATACGTAGCTAACATCTGTCGAGCAACATCAAAATGCTCTAATGTTGTAGTAATCATGTTATCATTGATCTTAAGTTGCCCAACCAAATGATGAGATCTTTGAAACTCAACTCCTTTGCAAGTTCTTTGAAACAAAGTCTGCACTGTGATATGAGGCCAAATGATCATTGCTCACTAACTGATAAGCAACATCATGTGTGCTATCAATGTCGCCCACAATATCAACAAGGGTACTACTGCTATGTACCCCATAGGATGGCTCAATAGATATTGTAGAGGCTGTTGTTTTGGTGGTAGCTTTGCACACTTCTTCTTCCAAAGCAACTGCATATCCACCTGACTTGCGATCCTGGGATTCATTGCCCATAAATAAATTTTTCGATTGGTTTTCTATGGTTTGATACAAAAATTCAGGTTCACTTGGGCATGAATCTTCACCACAAATTGCATCGTTAGTACCCAAATCTCGAGTACCCACTTGTGGTAACTCTGTTGAAACCTCATCTCTTGATGAAATCTCTATCCTCCCATCCTGATGCAAAGTTTCATCACTGTTGTCATGAAAATCAGAGTTGTTATTAATGTTGATAATAACTTTTTGAGCAATGTGAATATCTTTCTGGAATTTCACCATACTATTTTCATGTTGTAAGATTTCCTTATCAACAACTTTATTTTCAACATCATGCCCATCTGTAGACCATAGGTAATTCTCTATTGACTTATCACCTTGTAACCCAAACACATCATAGAAATTTTTGGGTACTAAACCAAGTCTCTCATTTTTGCTTCGCGATAAGGTTCATCTTGGAATGTAATCTTCATACTACTGCAAACTATGAGCTAATCTCTATTGTGAAGGCATGAGTGTTCGCTGTGTATTATTCAAGATGCCCTCAACACTGATCCTAACTCCACCATACCATAAGTGGTGAAGCAATACACTAGGACCCATCCAAACAATAGTGCTAACTTTGTCTCCACTTGGATCCCAAAATAAACCAAACTCACATCCATCCATCATGAGGAGGTAAGAATATCTAGAAGCATCTGCTACGTAACATCTCTCCATAACCTCCACTAAACTCTCATGGATGTGATATCCACCTATGCCATCATGCTTGTTGGCCTTACAATCCCTCTATAACCCTGTGTCTACCAGTAGCCTCTAAGGAAAAGAAGCAACAAACCTTGTAGGATACACATCCGCATTATGGAAAACTAAATACCGATTATGCAAGCAATTAACCTCTGACAACTGAGTTGGGTACTTGCAGCCACGAGTTCCATCTACTGAAGATGGTAACTCTCCATCCCAAAATGGATGATACACACTCTGAGTCGGTCCACACTGATGCATCAAAAAATCCTCTAGGTGTGGACTAAAGGAGAAGTGATGAGTACTCCTCACTATGCAGTCGCGATAAAATGCTCTGACCTTTGTCATTGGCTCATCACTAACAACACTGGAATCATAAGATAGCTCATTCGTTTGATCTTGAAAATTACACCTGTGTGATTCATGAATTGGAAATCCTTGCTCATAAAGTGAATTGGCATCATCAAAATGATCAGAAGTCTCATCATTAATTGTTGATACCAAACATTTAGAGAGCTCAAAACCCTCATTGGTTTCATATGGGGCCCTTTCTTCATGTGCATGTCCCTCAACATGATCATCCAACAACCTTTCAACATTTTTTTTATGCCCATCACCCTCGTGTTCTAACTCTTCTTCATCTTCACAAGGACTCAAGTACCTTTCCCCTACAACTGCCTTAGAAATTTCAACTTCATCATCAACAAGTAAATCTTCTAAGGTGTAATTTTTGTTCACCAAATGATCAGTTGTATGCTAGTCATTAACTACTAAGAATTCATTGTGAAGGCTTTTAGATATTGTAGTGACCTCTTGTTTCTTCTTCTCTTTGTTCTGTGATATGGACCTGAAGATGGATGTTACATACCTTGCTACTCTGTCTAAGGTAGTAGGGTCTGACAATAATTTATTTATGTCTTCCAACTCTTTTAAGCTTTGTTTAAGATTTTTCATATTCTTTTCCCACTGCTTCTAAGAAATAGTCATGTTCAACCGAAACTTCTGAGCTACAGTTGAAATTTACCCAACAGGTTGGCAGGAAACCGCTCTGATACCACTATAGTGAACCGACACTCGGCAGATTTGTTTTCACCGTGATTATAGGTCTGATTTTTGTTTTCAATTGATATTCTTGTTTTCAGTTTGTAGTTTTATTGCAAATAATGTTAAAGTGGTAACAACAAGCATAAACATACAATGGAGACTTCAAATTAACTAAGCTATTGAACAACCTTGAGTATATTGCTCAATTTAGCAGCCAAATATGATTTCTTCATTACATAATAAGAAGAATTCAACATACAACTTAGATTAGATTCATAGCTACATATATCTTAAACCAAACTTTAACTTATAGCCATATAACACTATGAATAGTGTTTTGCTACAATACCTGCCCTTAGTAAATTGCACATACAATATGAAATATAAATTTCTCCCACCTAAATTTGGATTGGAAGTCTTCTTAGGGTAAGGGCACCCCCTTTTGGTGAACTTGCAGCCACTAATGATATGCATTTTTCTTCCTTCTTGCTGCTACAAACCCTCAAGTATGGCGGTTGGCTGTAGGTGTCAAGAATAGTCCACAAAACCTTCTAAAATGCGAACAGCTCCTTCGAGGTCAAAAATGTAGTCACTAACAGCAAAAACCCTCTCTAGGAAAAGCTCTAACAACTTGTAACCAGCAATATATGGCTCCCAACGAAACAGCCAAGCTCAGATCTGCAACTTTAGGGTGGTATTTCACACCATCAAGAAGCACAAAATTTGAACAACAAGCCCCCTCTAGGCTCACCCATTGCAGAAATCAGGAACCCTAGTTTCCCTCTTTCCCAAACTCCAACTCACAAGCTTCAATTAGCAAAAACATATCATAACATGAGAGGGTCAAACTTTCTCTTTGCCTTTTATAATTTTTCATTGAAAACACTATTCATTAAAATGGCACTATTCACTTAAGTTTGTTCTTTTTTCACTTTAGTAATGAATAGTAACTGAAAAATATAAAGTGAGCCCTTTAAATAATAGACACATGGTCCCTAAGCCAGAGAAGGTGAAATAAAAGGTGGAGATCATAATTTTAAGCACAATTATTACGCCAAATGCACAAATACACCCCATCATCATACTTCAGATATCAATACTGCAAATTCACGACCAAGTGCCCGTTCAAGTGACCCTCTACATAGACCAATTAGCGTACAAGGATCGACATAATAGGCTAATCCACCAAATTTGATGCTTGAGAAAGAATGGGGACATTACATAATAAAATTGGTATAAAATCTAAAAATAAATTTGCGAATTGGAACAAGAATGAAAACACTAATATGCTTACTACATAAGAGATAGAAGGAATTAAAATAGGGCTTATTGTGAGAGGGAAATATCAAGAGACAACAAATTTGATATGAGGATAAAGAGAAATTAGATGAAAGGAGAAAATAGAAAAATGAGGGGAAGCTAGAATGGAATAGAAGGAAGGATAAACAAGGAAAAGAAGGCTAACGAGAGAAAAGGAAGAAGGAATAAAACTACACAAAAAAAATATTATGGCTTCAAGATGATGCATAATTGAGCTTCAAAGATTGATGATGGTGCTTCAAAGATAGATCAATTCTTCAAGGCTTTGAGAATCCAAAATAGAAAAGAAAAAGGTGTAAGGTACAAATGGAACTTAAGTGTGCAATGTAATGTGTTGGTATGTATACATAAAAATAGGGGTAGGAAAGTTCCTTTTTAACTTTCTTGAGGACCAATTTGTATTATTTTGAGTAGGAATGATTTGAATCAAGCTTAATTGAGCAAGAAGAAGGTTCAATTAATATTTTGGAGCTGAGAAAGTGTAACACAGTGATTTGCTAATGATAGCATATGTCTCCCATGTTCAAAGGAAGATGAGCTTAGGTGGGAAAGTAGAGGGGAATAAAAAAAGATCAACACATATGATTTAAACTCACTTAGTAAAAAAAGATCAACACATATGATGTAAACTCACTTGGAATTATGGAAGAAATATGATGAAAATGGGTTAATCATAGGAGGGGATAAGAAAACACTTAGCTTTTGGAGTAATAACCTTGTAAATGAGAACATGGTGGCTCATGTGTGAAGAAAGATGATGGAAAGAGGTAGAGACATGTGAAAGGGGAAAGGAAAACATAGGGGCAAGAAATTAGTCCTAGCAATGTAGCAAGAAACTTTGAAAGGGTAAAATGACACATGAAAATGGGAGATGGAAAGTAGGCTAGAAACAACTCAAAATGAAAAAATTAGTCAAACACTAAAAGGTGCAAAATAAATAGATAAAAATAAATTGTAGGGTATATAATTTGTGTTCTTATAGTACCTCGGGAAATTAAGATACCCTTGTTCTAAGTTCACATTCAACTAAATTACTCTTATAGAAGAATCATATTTTGTCAAAATCATCATGACACAATATGCATTCTTCTTATACGTTCTATGTTTATGATTGAGCAACTACCTTAATAGAAGGTTATTACTGCATCGTAATCACAAAAAAAATCACACCATGACAAAAATTATATATTCAATATATTTAAAAAAAAAATCATTCTTTACAATTCATGTTCGTGTATGACTACCGAGAAAAGGCATTAAGACAATTTGAATAAAATTAGATAAAATTTATAATAACTCTTATAGACTCGGGTAGACTTTATGCATTCTTAATTAAATTGTTTTAATCAATATTTAAGTATACAATAGACTGATCACATTTATACCAAACTCTAACCCGTGACAATGATTCTAACTTGATAGGTAGATATATTTTCAATCATTTAACCAAATCATGCGCGCCAATTGAACTACAAAGAAAGTGATAATATTAGTATCTCTTAGAAAGATATTTTGATAGCGAAATTTCTTAGCACTATCATAAAACGACAAATGGGTTAGGTATACCAAAATTTCTTACAAATATCTTAAATCGAAAAACATTTTATCACGACGGTGACCGTGAAATAAGGTAAGTTTCCTTGCCTTTTACAAATGGAGGATTTTCTCCGAAACATTCAATCCCCCCTTCCTGCAATTTCTCTTCTGTTTCTCGGAAGGTCTCAACGCACTAGCGAAGAAGAGAATATTTAAGAACTAATGATGACTCCTACCAGTGGCTTAAGATGGCTAACATTTTGAGTATGTCGATGCGAGGGCTCAAACTTTCCAATCCCACTGTTCAGAGAAATGTAAGTTTCATTTACCGAGGCTTTGCCCATGTTCCAAAGGGAGGCACCAAGGAAATCTTTACAGAAGGTTATTTTTTAATCAGATCATAGAATAAATATTTCTCTTTCTACCCATTTCATTCTTGTTCTTTTAACTGACACAGTTTTTTGGTTTTGGGTGTATGCTCTCAGGAGAAGATGCCAATTTGGCTCAGAATACTACCATTATCTTCACAAGGAAACCAAAGCCTGCCTCTGGAGGATCTGTTCAAATGTTTTCTACTGTAAGTATTACATTCCACATAACAGTGAACAACTACCGGTGATTACTATATTGTTTGAAGAGTTTTGAACCTTTGACCTCCTTCGACTTGAAAGTCAGAAGTTATAGTATTATAGTTAAGGATGTGGGCATAATTTATTTTAATTGCTTGCCGATTTTGTTAAGGTAAAACCTAAATCAGAACACACCACACGGACTCTTTAAGCTCTTGCGAACAATTGTGCTTCTTCTCTACACTGTGTTTTTGGGCTTAATCTGTGTTTAAAAAGTGTTCTCAAAAGAATAAAGAACAATTCGTTGATATCAACATTTTCAAAACGATTTCGTTTAATTCTTGGATTTTGGTTGTCGTTTGTGTGTTCACGCTGCCACTGCGAGTGTGAAGGGTCCAGTAAAACCAGGGAAAGATAAAGGATCTCCTCCAAAGCATGATAATCAACCAGTCAAGGCTCCAGAAAAACCGGCCAAGGATACAGGGTCTGGTTCAAATAATCTTCATGAAGAAAGCAAAAAATAGGTAGAGGGCGGAGCATAGATTATAGAGTCAAAAAATCACTACAGGACAGCATAGATATACACGTAGATTCTAGAGCATGGTAGTGAAAGTTGTATTTCTTGTCAAACTGTTTGAAGTCTTACGGTATGATGTTCTGCAAAAGTTCTGAAATATCTGCTGTGTTTGTTCTGCCATAAATAAGTAAATATGTAGTTATTCTATACGATATTGTAAAATATATAATTAGTGCATTTAATCTAATTCAACCATTTGTGATTATTGTACTTCACAAGTCATTTCAAACAGAATAATGAATTTGTATTTCCTGTCATTCACGTGAAGTGAACGAATATATGGTACGGTACAATAATTACGTTCTTAATAGCAGCTTACTCCAAAACTAGGCCTCCGCCTCCCCTCCCTGTGTTCAACGCGTGGACTATTCCTTTCACTATTACGAATATGCCTTTTATTTTTCTACTTACCAAAGTAGTTTTTGGGCCAACACATTATTATTATATGATATATTGTATGGACAATACATAACATCACGCAAATGTAAATTGTGCCCAAATATCCCAAGTCTGTGATTATGTGATTCGCCCACCAAAATAGATTCCATAGACATTTTTCTTTTGTGGTGATTGGATATTATGTAAACATTTACTTGGATTTTGGGATGCTATCGTAGTGCCCATCACATGTTTGCATTATCCTTTCCATGGTAAAAAATCTAAGCATATATAGTTTGGATGGACTTTCACAATTGTGTACCATGACTCGAGATTGGTTAAGTCAATATTATTTTGTGAAATTATGTAGTACACATCAAATTTACTAGGGGTTAAGAATTATAAGCTGTAAAGCAAATATTTATTCAAGATTTAATGTTGTAATATATACTTTTTATTAATTTATTTTTGGGTGTTTGAGAGTTGTATAAAACATTATTTTGGAAGCAATATTTATGTTAAAATAAAAGTAAAATTAATAGAATGGTCAAAATATTTTTAATCATCCATAAAACAAAAACTATAGGTATTCAGTTTGATAACTATGGAGATCTACACTCATAAACAACAATGTTGTCATACATTACTACAAACATGAAAAACTTACACAACCAATTCATATGCATTATAATTGATACATGTGATAATTTTTGGGATTTATGAAACTCTATGCTCAATTTGTGATGGTTTAGAACCGTGCCAAAATGAACTAAAGTGAAGTTTAAGCACAAGACTCTCTCTAGAATCTGATTAATAATATACTTAAGTCAACAAAACATGGGCCCCATCCAATTCAAGAGGGAGTCTCGTGCGCTTTCTACAAACCCAAACTTTACAAAACTCTACCCCAAGCTTTAAAGGGTTGGGCGTCTACAAAACCGAACTTTACATTAATGAATTTTACCAATATTCTTGTGTCTAAAGATGTCCTACACTCTCTCTAGCAAATTTGGGCTTCCATAGTTAGCTTATCCCACTAGCTAGCACACCATTAGCTTCAACTCCATGGTGTCAAGTTTGTTTTGTGTTAGAAGTGCTCTTGAAATTGGAATTTTATTTTGAATGAGTTTGGTGAGAGATCTCACCAAGAAAAACAAAATGAAAGGGAGCTTCCTTTGTAAAACATATTTCATATTAGGTATTTGATTAGCATAGCATAAAGTCAATATACCTTTGATTTGTATGTACACTTGGGAGGTGGAAAAACATTTGATTAGGTTATAAACCTCTACAACAAAGATGGATAATATTGCATGATGGATGTCTTTTATTTGTTTAGACTAGGCGAACCTTGCTTTGACATATTATTTTGTAGCTTTTAGATGCATAAATCAAATTAATTAGCCAAGAAAAACTTAAGATGTGTGCAATCATTGAAATTTTTCAATCGATTGAAATATAATCATTTTCAAAAATTGAATACCACATTTTTCAAATAATTGCATCTCTCCCAATTTGTGTTTGTTATCTTGAAATAATTATAGTTTGATTTTTTTTTAATTACACCATAATGACAATATGAAATATCAATATAATTTTTTTTTTCATTGACATCTATTTCAACTCAATTGTATGATTTATTTTAAATATTTATATTTTTTATGTTTTATAAATTTAAACAGTATAATTTTTTTTTTTTAAATAGTGAATATAATGGCTATAATTTGTTGAGGACCATCAAAGGTGTTACATGTGCAATTCAAGAAGGAAAATTATTATACCATTTTTCCAACAATGTATATGATTATATGCTTGAATAGAAACCAACTCTTGATTATGGAGTATTAGAATTAGGAGAATCTAGGAAATAAAAGACAAGCACAAATGAACAATATACAATATTGTATTTAGCTAACCCAAATATATTAAGCAAACAAGGTGTACATATATGGAGTGAGGGACACAACCAACCTCCACGAAATGCGAATAAGACTCCTCATACATAGAATTGTGGCAAGTTTCCTACTACAAATGAAAGAAGAGGTGTCAAAAGTAAGTTGACACCTCAATGAGAAAGAGCCAATGAAATGGCACCTTAATGAGAATGAGTCAATGAGACACCTAAGTATTCTTAAGTAAGCCAAGTGTATGCATAAAGTGCAATATATACACTAACACCCCCCTAAAGCATAGCTTAGGTGGGCATGAATGAAATGGGCCCCATCTACTAGCCTAGTAAGGTACCCTTGTGCAATGCAAAAGAAATGGGTCTCAACCATGAAACCTAATAGGGTACCCTAGCACAATGCAAACTCATAAAAGTGGAGTAAAGGAGAAGAACCTAGTGGGTAGTAAAAACCCCTCTCCAAAAGAGAAATTAGAAGGATTTAAGACCTTAAAATATGTCCTTTGATGATAGTCAAATAATTGCACCTCCCCCATATACTTTCCTTTTGTGAAATTCATTGTAAAAGAAAGAATTACTCTTCTTTTACAAATTTCTAACTTTGAAAAAAAAAAAAGCCTCGTTGCAAATTGATTGCCAAAAATTTGACCACCTCCATTTTTGAACTTTATGATAACTAAGTGGTCAGCACAAAATTGACTATTACAATAATTGTTACAAATTTGCAATGTCAAATAAATGCCCCCTTTTCAAACTTTATGATAACTAAGTGATCAACACAAAATTGACTATTACAATAATTGTTACAAATTTGTAATGTCAAATAAATGCCCCCTTTTCAAGCTTTATGATAACTAAGTGGTCAGCACAAAATTGACTGATACAATAATTGTTACAAATTTGCAATGTCAAATAAATGCCTTAGTCGCAAACATGAGTTGCAACTTTGATACAAGAGGTCATTGAAGAATGCGCAAGCCTTTTGGAGACTTTAAACATAAATGTAATCTCCATGCCGATGTAGTCAATGCCACGTCTGGACTTTTCAAGGCAACAGATCGCAGCTTAGTATGCAGGTCGATTTGATGAAGGAAGAGGCTGTCATAATCACAAATAGATTACTATTTGAATAAAAACTCGTAATTCATACAAATCCTTTCATCTTCCTACAAATTTATAAGCGTCATATGTTGCAAATCATGTGAACTACTCCTACGGTCATTTTGCTGGTCGCTTGAAGTGAAGTCGCCAGATACTAGGTCGAGCATTTAATAAGTAAAACTGTAAATAAGCTGTACATTTTATTGGAGAAAGTGTGATGATAAAAGAAGAGAATCAACAATATAGAGACAGTTTTACAAATCAATTAATGCAGGTCGATGGAGACAACGACCAAGAAAAGGCTGCAAGGACTATGGAAAGGAACATAGCAGTGCTGGGAGGCATTGATTTCAGCAGCTGTGATCAACTAGCTAAGGGTGACAGGCCTGTGATGGAGTCTTGACCAGGTCGATGGGAATGAGGGAGGCTTGAAGATCTGACTGTCTATCAAATTTATCTGGCTTTGTCAAGCTCCAACGGCTACCAACAACTGCAGAGTCATTATCCATTGAGTGTTTGGGCACTAAGGGAAAGTTGGTGTGTGGATTAGGCGACAAATTTGCATGGCTAAGATTGCTAGAAAAGATGGTTGTGGTATGACTCCGAATGACAAGAGAATGTGTCATAGGCTTGTAAATGGCATGACTTGCAAGAATGCCACGACCTGCAAACTAATAAGCCACCTCCAATACTTAAGCACGCCCTACAAATTCTAGCTCTGCCTACGTTAAAATGTGGCACCCACCAAACTTTCAGTCGTGACGCATTGCTAGTGACCACATGAGCTATCTTCTACTGGCATGGGTTACTGTTAGAATATTATGTTCTACTTGTTTAATGGTCCATACTTTAGTAGTGGGTCATTACAGTAGTTAGTGGTAGTAGTGGGTCACTACAGTTGCTAGTGGATAGCTAGTGGGTGTGGTAGATAGACATTTTTTAATGTCTACAGTATTTCTACCTTCTTTTATATATTGTAATCATCTCCTTTGATAATACAAGCAATCAAGCAATTTCTAGCCCAAAATTATTTCATGGTATTAGAGCGATGGGTTTTTATAAAATCTGGCAATTTTTTTAAATAAAAATTTGACCCTCTTTTGATCTAGATTTTGTCTAGAAATTTTTATTTTTATTTTTATGAAAATCGTTGGAGGGTTTTTTGAGTCTGCAAATTTGAGGGTTTTGAAGATGCCATATTCTCTGAAAAAAATTCGTGGGTGTTTCAAGACTATAATTCAAAAAAATTCTCTAGCCGAATTTTTTCTAAGGGTTCTAAGTTTTGAAGGTTGGATTTGTTGTTGTGTTCGCATTTTGTTTTGTGGGCGCGTGTTTCAAAAGCTCCTGGCCGTGCGTACATCTTTCCTGGAAACTGCAGAGTTCGACACGTTTTTTTTCCTGGTCGTCATTTCTGAAAAACGTAATTTTTCTGTAGGATTTGAGAAATACAAATCCACATAACCCAAAGAACACCTGCATGCAAGAAACCTATCACAGAGAAAGAGAGAGAACAAAACAAGGGTTTTGGCTCTGACATAGTGCAAGATGTATTATCAGAGAAAAAATGAATCAAGAGGAGAATACAATACAAGAGATCAATCCTTATAAAGGAGATCAACACCAAAAAGGAAAACCTAACCCTAAGGTGAGTGCATTTAATAATTAAATGACTAATATGTGTGCATAAAGTGAAATCTTAAGAGGAGAGTAAAGTTAATTAATTACTTTACTCTAACACCCCCCCTTAAGATGAGCTACAATGCAGCTACAAACAATGCAGAAGAAAGCAAAGGAACTACAATGCAACAGAGGGTCCCGGCAACATGGCCTGATCAGGTACCCAAATACAACCAAATCTCTATAAAGTGGAGAAATAGAGAAAACCTCATGGGAAAAACTCTACTCCAAAAAGAGATGAAAATATGCAATGCACTAAGAAAAGAAGGATAGGAGGTGGATAACATGATAACCCCCATAGACAGCTTCTATCATAAAAGTACATATACAATGGTCTCCATAAGAGAAATAGAAAGAGACTAGAAGGCCCCCCCATAATGAAGAAACTCCTTTCGCAATGGTAGATGCCTGATGTAGAATCTCGAAAGATATCCTGAAGCGGCAAATAATATTCCTCCCCTTGGGAAGAAATGGATCCAAATGATGAAGATGAAGAAACCCTATAAAGAGAGAAGAATCAATCTGTCTCAAGATGTGTGCCATAATAGGATGCTGAAGAATCTTTCTGTCTGAACTGAAACAAAAGATGTCAAATCCAAACTGAACGAAAGACTCAAAAACTGCAACCTCTGAATGCACAGATGATGGTGGGCTAACAGCTGGAATATGGCTGTCAACAAAGAGGAGTTGAAAATCCTCAAAGTAATCCTCCAAATCTGTAATGTGAGACTCAACAAACAAGAATGAAATGTCTGTGAAAAAGAATCCCATGGTGCTATCTCTGGAAGATGGATGATGTCCTGCTTAACTGAATCAATAGGAGCCAAAGATGTGGAAATGTCAAACTGATTAGGAACAACAGGAGATGTTGATGCATGTATAATCTCAGTCTGAAGAGTAGGAATTGTGAGATAATCCTCCGATTCATCAGAATATGTAAGGGTGTCTAAATACTGAAGCTCCTCTAAAGTATCATGATCAAAAGGTGTGTTCTCTCTCCAACCAATGGGTACAAGACAATCTGAAGCAGGATCCTCTAGGAATGGAGAAAGACTGGGGTCTCAATAGATCTCTCAAAGACGTGTCCAAAGTGAGTGAGGACAATCAATGCCTGATATAGCCCACACAGTGTCAGAATCAACACTAGATAATATAAGTCCTACTATGTGATTTCTAATGATATCCCAAGCTATTTTTCCCTCTGAAGTTGCTAGTTTAGGTATGAGATCATACAAATAAGGAAAAATATTAAGCCACCTATAGTGTGCAAGTATGCCCTTTGCCCATGACTCATAATTACCCCGTTCTAGAAAAACAACTAAAGGGTGAGTAGAAAAACCCATGATAACTCTTCAAATTAAAACATTTGAGAATAATTGACCTCAATACTGATAAAGCAGATCAAATAAAGCCATCCCACGTAAACAAATCATTTCCAAGTGCTGAAACGTCCAAGTAATTGACAGATGTGCGAAAACATAAAATACTGAATAAAATGCACCTGGTGTAGATTCTGGAAAAATAAATTGTAGATCTGGAAAGTTCACAAAAACACCTTTCCAATGCCTAGTCATTTACGAAAAACAGAGTCCGTACGCAAAAGTTATGGCTCTGGGAGTGCCAAAAAATATTGCTCTAACTTTGACTGACAAAAACAGCATCAAAATGGAAAAATCAGGAAATCAGACCTGATCCATCAGAACAGCGCCAGAATCAGCTTTCCAATGGTATCTCGTTTGAAAAAAAGGAGATCGTACACCCATTTTATACTTGATTTACTGAAAGTCTCTTGAAAAAGCATAATTAGACCCCCAGAGCCCTCAGGGGCTTAAAAAAATAAGCCCTTGGTCGCATGCGCAGCCGAGTCCGATGGTCAGGGGCTATCGACGCAGCCCTTGGTCACCCATGTGACCGGGGCTAGGGAAAAAATCTCGGCGGGGGCTAGGAAACCGCTAGCGGCTTCGATGATCATGGCTAGCGGTCATAGCGTAAACACAGCGGGCAGTCTTTGCTGGCGGTCTGTGGGTGGTTAACTCCTGAGCGACGGTTAACTTCGAAGTAGCATGCAGTTAACTCCCAAGTGGCGGATGGTTAACTCCCACCGGCGGCGATTTGACAATTGGTGGCGGGCAAAGCAAGCTATGACCCCGGGCGGGCGGTGAAGGATGGGGGGCCGCCCGGTGGCGCAGCTGTGGTGCCCGACTTCAGAACTGGAGGCGTTGAAGGCTGAATGAAAATACACATTTTTTTGCATTTTTCAATTTTTTGACCTCGATCTGCGTGCCCTAGGGCCGTACAACCTTAGAGCAAAAAATTTTTGCCTTCTGGAGCAACTGTGTCCAAATCGGACATATATTATATGAAAATAAGGGTTTTTGGACTCTATGAGCTCAACGATGAGGTCCGTTTGGGCTCAAAGTGCTCCAAGAAAAAAGAACCCCCTATTCCGAATAAAAAAGAAGACAAACACAGATCTGATGCAACCAAAACCTAGATCTCTAAATCTTTCAAAATCTAAACAAGCTGCAGCAGATCTGGCTCTGATACCATGTAGGATTTGAGAAATACAAATCCACATAACCCAAAGAACACCTGCATGCAAGAAACCTATCACAGAGAAAGAGAGAGAACAAAACAAGGGTTTTGGCTCTAACAAAGTGCAAGATGTATTATCAGAGAAAAAATGAATCAAGAGGAGAATACAATACAAGAGATCAATCTTTATAAAGGAGATCAACACCAAAAAGGAAAACCTAACCCTAAGGTAAGTGCATTTAATAATTAATATTAAATTTTAGTAAATGACTAATATGTGTGCATACAGTGAAATCTTAAGAGGAGAGTAAAGTTAATTAATTACTTTACTCTAACATTTTCTTTACGTTTTCTACTCACATTTTTCTGTGCGCAACCTAAGATTTTCAGCCTCTTTTTGGACGTGATTTTTGGTTCCTTTCTCTTCAAATTTGAGCCTTAAGTGGTCGCCTCAGTCTGCAAGCACGTCGCCTAGGGTTTGGCATCTATTTTTCAAAATTTTTGTGTAGATTCTAACTCATTTTTTGTAATTTTTTTTGGTCTTTCATGGCGAACTAGGTTTTTCTGAAACTCGACTAGGGTTTTGAACCTTCAGATCAAGTCAAAAAATTATTTTAATTGCAAATTCCTTCTAGGTTTTTCGAGATCTCAAATGGGTCAGTCTCAGATTTTTCTACGTGTCTCGAAGTTTGTTCCTCGAAATTTGTGCCTCAGTTTCAGGTTAGAAATTTTTTCAATTTCAGAATCCTTGTGGTTTTTTCAAACTCTCAACTGGGTTGTTATATTTTTCTGGGTGCTTCATTTTTCGTGCCTCAATTTTTGTGCAGATTTGTTCTAGCAGCTAGGGTTCCAAACCCTCTGTTTTTTAGTTGACAATTAATGGCTACCTATTTCTAAGCTTCCGTAGTTCGCAGTGTTGCGTGAAATTTCTTTGTTGGGTTTTTTAAATATTTTTTCCCTTATTATTTAAAAAAATTGGCTTAAGGGTTTATAATTTTCTCCTCAAAAATTAAAGGTCAATTCCTATTTACCCTAGTCAGGGTTTTTGTTGTACGGGAGGGCTCTCTGGTTTCTTAAGGGTTTTACCATTTTTTCCTTAAAAAATATGTTTTGTATGTTGATCCATGTTTCGGATTTCGTGCCAGCTACTTTGGGGTTTCTGTAATTCACAACATGTGTGGGATTCCTCTCTACTTTTTACCATTTTCCCCTAAAAAAATGATGATTTGTACTCGTAGTTTGTTGCAGTCTATTTTTTTCGCGCCTCGAGTTGCTAGGGCAAACATCTGCACAACTAGCTTCTTGCAGTCTATTTTTTGGGCATCGTGCTCCTCTACAAAAGTTTCGATTGTTTTCCAATTTATCCTCAAAATCGTGGCCGTTGTTCTCGGTGCATCTCTAGCAATAGAGAGGAACAACTTTGTTATCCAACATCAGGTTGGACATTTTATAGTTTGAAGTTTTACAGTTTCTAGGAGGGTTAGTGGTGGACTCATCTCAAGTGGCAGGCTCTTGTCTCCTGTTGTAGAGCTTTCTTTTTTGTACTCTTGGTCATCACCATTCTGCAAATCAAGGGAGGGTCTTTGTAGCAGTAGAGTGTTTTGAAGAATTTGTGACCAACGACCTGTAGCGTGTTTTCTATAGGCTAGTTTGATGATTGACCATTAAGGGAGGGTGTTAGAATATTATATTCTACTTGTTTAATGGTCCATACTTTAGTAGTGGGTCACTACAGTAGTTAGTGGTAGTAGTGGATCACTACAGTTGCTAGTGGATAGCTAGTGGGTGTGGTAGATAGACATTTTTTAATGTATACAGTATTTCTACCTTCTTCTATATATTGTAATCATCTCCTTTGATAATAAAAGCAATCAAGCAATTTCTAGCCCAAAATTATTTCAGTCACAAAATGGGGGGCGATGACAAAGGTTCTTTGCCTCTACTAAACTCAACACAACTGTGGTTCTTCACAATGCTACGTGAGATTTGCAATGAATCTCAACTGCGTAGGGTGCCTTTCCTCTTCAAAATACCAAATGCCAAAATGTGACAGGGGTGAGGTCATATCAATTAGTGATTTGAGATTTCCTGTAGATTATTTACATGCAGGAACAAATCAACCAAACAAAATACAATCGAATTGATCACTTTTGGCTTGAAAATATCTCCATCTTCTTTTGATATCATATTAGAATTAGAAGAATCTAAGAGATAAAAGAAAAGCACAAATGAACAATATGCACTATTGCATTTAGTTGACTCAATTATATTAGGAAAATAATGGGTGAAGCCACATAAGTGGTTTACACTTTTGAAGAGGAAGGAAATTTCGAAATTTTTCCATTCCTCATATCAAATGGGTTCGGCCGAACCCTAAGGTTCGACCGAACCATTTAGTTGGTTCGGTTGAACCTGAGGGTTTGGCCGAACCCATGGTTCGGCCGAACCAATGAAATCCCCTATTAAAAAATCATACTAGAGTGGGTTCGGCCGAACCTAGGTTCGGCCGAACCCATTTAGTATGGCTAAAACAAAAAAAGCTTTCATTTAATTGCTTTTTTTAATTGTATGTGTTGGTGGTTCGGCCGAACATGGGTTCGGTCGAACCCTAGTTTGACCGAACCTTTCCAAGATGTTCGGCCGAACACTTGTTCGGCCGAACAACTCTTTTTTCACCCTTGGTTCCTAAGGCACCAGAATTGTTGAAAATTTTGCGTTTCAAAGCTCAATTTTAGAATGAAAATGGAGATCTCAAAAACCCAACTAGTATCGGGTTCCCCTCAAAACGAGCTATCCAAGGAATATAATTTTAGTATGTTTTGATTATATTATCTATCTATTTTTTAAGTTTTATTAAATATAGGTTTTTCACTGAAAACAAAACTCTCTGTTCTACACAAGTGGAAAAATAGAAGATTATCAAAAAAAATTGAAAAATATGAGTGCACCAGATATTGGAGTCCTTGATCCAACAAAAAAAAAAAAGAATTCGATACATACAGTAAAAGTTATCGTTATACGATCGTGTTATGTCTGAATTGTAATTGATTTGACTTTAAAACTTGATTAAAGAAAAATATTCAATAAAAACTATCTAACTAAGTGGAAGCACTAGATATCGAGCTACAAATCTAAATTTGAAAGAATTGGAATTTTATTTTTCAAGGAAAAAAAAGTTATGCGTTATACGATTGTCGTCACTTTTTAAAAATGCTGTTTTTGAAAAAACCAATTTTCGTGGGAGATGGAAAAAGAAGTGCAATCTGATTCCAAAAAAATTGAAAAAAATATTTTTAGAATCTACAGACAAAATATGACAAGACTCTAGTTTGCATCATCTTCAAATTCTTTACGGTTTAATCGCTATAGGTGCCCGAATGTGGAGATTGTGTTAAAAAAAAATATATCAGTGTCCAGTTAGGCCAAAAAGTGTAAACCACTATTGTGGGATCACCCTAATGTGTATATATAGAAGTGAGGGAGGCAACCAACTTCCACAAAATAAGGATATGTCTCCTCACACACGAGTGGTGGCAAGTTGCCTACAACAAATGAAGGTAGAGGTGTCAAAGTAAGTTGACACCTCTCAAGATACCTACCAACATTGACACCTCAATGAGAAAGAGTCAATGAGATGACACCTCAATGAGAATGACTCAATAAGACACCTAAGTAGGCTTAAGTAAGCCAAGTGAATGCATAAAGTGCAACATATACACTAACTTGGAGTTCATTAACTTTCAAATTCTAACAAAATATAATCCAACATAAATCGAAAATTACTTTGATATACAATGAATTGAAATAACTCATTTATAGGGAAAAAAAATCTTTTTTGCATGCTCTTTCTCACTTACAAAAAGATATAAGTACAAAAAGAAAAATAAAATTGACTATCAAGCCCTTCGATGTTGCTAAGAAATTTTTAATGACCTTTTAGTTTTTTAAAAGAATATCCTAATGTTATAACTTACCGACACTTATATTACTCAATGGACTACTATATAAGAGTTTCCAAAAATGAAAAATCAATATTTCTTTATAACAACTAAACTAGGATAATGCTTTGTGTAATATGTGTTGTATCTTTTGTACCATGTTCTTAACCAATCAGACAATGAAAATATAATGTTTTTTTAACAAGCTCCATGTAAATTCCTAGATGTTTTCTACTTTGCACCAAGTATCTACTAGTTTATTATTTTCCAAATAATATGTTTCTTCAACTACATTCCATTTCATCCACCAAATAAAATGCTCTCAACAAAACTTATAGGGAAACTCACACCATTGCAAGAATATTTCAAGAAACATTATTCTAAATTAAAAAAATGAATAAATAAAAATGATGCATTCACTAAAAAAAATTATACGTGGGATAAACATAATTAGTTCAATAACACTTCATTATGGGACACTTCTTGGCGTCAAGTGGTTGATAAACATAATATTTTCATGTCTATTATTGCAAAAGAAATCAAATAATCAAGATAGTGCCCTCAATGAAATATGAAAGCTTCCTAGATTTCTTCCTTATCAATAAGATGGTTGGATGTGTATGAAATAATTGTAATGATGTGTACAAGACATATCTAGTGTAACTGTTGACAATGAAGAACTAAACTATATCTGATATAAATTCATTGTCAAAACCCAAGATAGAAAACAAGTACCCATCTTGAATGGTTTATATCATACCTAAAAAGAAAATTTAGTTTTATATGAAATCATTTTGACAAAAGCAACAATTACAACTTAAAAAAGTAGGGTAAAATAAATGTTATTGTCCATAGAGACCTAAATAAAGAGAAACCCCCCTACAAGCATGTAATTGAAAGAATGAGAAATACAAAACATAGGGTAAAATAAATGATATTTCCCACAAGCGAGATAAAATCTAAAAAATTAGGCACATGCAAAAGCTAGTATATATTTCTCAAAGACATTGACAAGAACCTCATAGGAAAAGAAAACCAGCATTCATTCAAATTTCTTTTGACAATCACATGTGAAAAAATTATCATCAAACCTAATGAAAACAAAAGATATTTGGATGATAGAACCTAAACTAAATCAATTAGAAAATTATTTCCAAAACTTCGTGTAATGATGGACCACTGGTCCCACTTCCAAGTGAAAAGCAGCTGAATAGCCCAAAATTGCAATAAACCATATTAATAAAATGTAAGACCCAACACAAAAACAAATATTTGCTTCTGATTAGTCACAAATTCAAGTAGTACAACCATTCCAATCCCTTCAAAAGAATACATATTGACTCTATAAGGCATTATGCTTAAATTAGTAAAAGACTCCAAATAAGGCTTATTCCTTAGATAAGTTACCACACCCTAAACCATTAAAATCACTAGTGCTAAAATATTGAAAGTGGGCTAGAAAATTTGAATCACATTGTGATATAATTGACAGGGTAAAATAACCTAAAATAAAACCTTGTTTGCCTCCAAACCTAGTATATTGGGTCCCAAAACTATAGTTCTACTTCCTAGAATGAAATTTCACTCATAAAACTAGGTTTCTCATCATCCAAGTGAAATCAATTCATCCATAGCTTGTGGAGGGTTTAAGGTCAACTCTATGAGATTAGGATTTATCTTCTACTCTTTGGCTCAACTTAGACCCAAAAGGGTGATCCCAAGGGTACACCTAATAAATATTAAAATAAACAAGATGGACAACAAAAATTAACAACCAATCCCAACATGTTGACTTGACCCTAAAGCTTGTCATTGAGCCAAGAATAATCAATTGTCTGAAAACCCCTATATAGCTAATGAAAATATGCAAGCATAACCCTTATGAAGGACATTAATTTCATGGCTCTCTTAATGATAAATACTTGGTTGTATTATAAGGTTATGGGTGCACAAATTTAATGTTTCATTCATATACTAATGGTTAAATTTTAAATGATGTATTTAATAATGTGAGATTGGTCAAGTGGAACCAAAGACTAGTGCCTATCTTATTTGAGATACAAAGTCACAAATTATAGAAAGAGAAACAATGAAATGAAACACCGAAGAATTGATTTATACACAAATCACATTATATTATAGATATAATGCATCAAACACACTTAATAATCCACAAAATAATTGCAAACTTCCCAACGAAGAGAATTTGTGATTATTACAATATTTGCAATATTTTAAATTTTTTCCACATTTTCAAAATGCCTAATAAAATCATGTCAATAAATGTCACACGAGAGAACCTTCTACAGTAAGACCGATATTCCCCTAAATGTATAAAATCCATTTTGGAGACATTAGCCATACAATACCCATTTATTATATCGTTCATGTGCTTGACAACTTCACTACTTTTCTACAACTAGACAAATGGAATGATTGAATCTATAGAAAAACACTTGCTCCTAGAGATTCTTCAACTACCACTAGAAGAACCTTGACTTCCTCCCCCAATGACTAAAAACCGACCTTTTAAACTTGATAGGCGTCGGATCATAAATTATGTACAGTGGAGTGTTAAATGAATGGTGAAAAATACAATCCCACTAAGATGGAGAGTACAAATGACAAGAGCACTTGATAAAGAAAGAAAGGTATATGGGAGAGAAACCCTATGTAAACGACATTTTCTTTTAGAAGATGAGAGTAGTGCCACTCTATTTAGGCTGGGCTTAAGTGTCACACACTAAGCTCTGACTTTTTGGGTGACTCAAAAAAAAAAAAATTCCGTTGCCGTTTCCGTTTAACTTTTCAGTACGTTACTGTCAGACTGGGCACATTCACTGCTGGGCTTCGTACCCTACACTGGACTTCGTACCAGTCTTCCCGTGCCTGCATCAATGAGTTTTTCGTTAACTAAAATATTTCTCTCCCATATTGTCTCGAGCCGAAAGTTTTGAAGATATGTTCAAATGAAATTGCTTTGGAATGCTAAGTATTTTTTTTTCTGCTCCACGAATTACCTACTTATAGATTTAAGGTTATTTATTTTATTTTAATTTTTTTAATTTATATAAAAATGTTTAAAAAGATTAAATAATGCAATGAATTAATATATTAAATTTAAGTAAATTAAATACAAGTAAATTGATTGCACTAAAATAATTGATATAGGTATATTTGAAATGCTTTTATAAATTTTTTTTCATAAAAATTAATAATAAATCAATTATTATAATTACTTATTTATATATTATATTTTGTATATTATGTTTTATTATATATAATATAATATGTAATAAGACAATGTCAATATTTTATATATTATTTTTTATTTATATATAACATTACTATATATTATATACATCACTATTCATATTATATTATATAAATTATTTTTATACAGATATCAGTTTGATTTGATGTGGTAGTCATGGTAGGGTTTAGATGAGCAATCATCTGTAATGGAAGATTAGGATCTCAAGTAGCTCATGGAATTAAAAAAAAATTAAGAAAAAACATTAAAAGTTTATATTTAGATTATAAATGTAAAAATGATAGTGGCATATTCTGAGATCTAAAATTAAACCTTAATATATTTTTAAAGATGGGTGAAAAATATATAAAATAAAGGTTAAAACCATTGTAAAAGAAGTAACAATGTAATAGTAATGAAACCAAATGATTTTTTAAAGAGTTCTTCTTTTTTAAAAAATAAGATGTATATGTATAAATATGTTGATATTGAAAACCTAATATGGATAAGAAATCTTAAAAATAAATTATATTGTGTGAGGTCAAAGAGGTTCACCAAATATAAGCTAATTAAATAAATATAAACGATAGTTGAGACTAATAAATCATATTATTGTACTAACTAAGGGATAAAGACAATCATTCTTTTCATGATAAATTATATTATATTATATTATTTTATAATATAATATGAACAAGTGCCTATTTATTGGTTAATTGATAAATTATCTATGGAATATTAACTTAGGGGAAACTTAAATCATAGTTTGAAAAAATAGCTCTCAATAAAAATATTTCTTCAAAATAAAATAATCATACCAATAAAATAATTATACCATACCAAATATTATTTAAGTGTACTTATCTATGAATTCTTTATGTCCTTAATTTTTGAATTTTGTAATAAAATCTCAAGTATTTCAACTCATAGATTTGTAGAAAAAGCAAATTTTAAGATATTTTTATAACCAATTATGATTGTAATAATTGATGAAAAATAAAACATAAAAAAATATTATTAATAATATTATGAATTTATGCATATGCTCATCATCATTTATAAATTTTAAAAAATAAAATAGATGATAAATTAGAGTTATGAAAAAAATCTTCCCTTTAAGTTTAATCTAGAGTAATCCAATAATATGCATATAAATAAGTACACAATAAATTAGATTAAATAAAAAATAAAGCTACTTAGCTTTGTGTTTAAATGTGAAAAATTAGCTTTGTGAATCCAATAATATTATGATTCACAAAGCTAATTTTTCACATTTAAACACAAAGCTAAGTAACTATATTTTTTATTTAATCTAATTTAATGTGTACTTATTTATATGCATATTATTGGATTACTCTAGATTAAAACTATTTTATTTTTTAAAATTTATATATGATGATGAGCATGTGGATAAATTCATGATATTATTAATAATATTTTTTTATGTTTTATTTTTCATCAATTATTGCAATCATAATTGGTTATAAAAATATGTTAAAATTTACTTTTTCTACAAATCTATGAGTTGAAATACTTGAGATTTTATTACAAAATTCAAAAATTAAGGACATAAAGAATTTATAGATAAGTACACTTAAATAATATTTGGTATGGTATAATTATTTTATTGGTATGATTATTTTATTTTGAAGAAATATTTTTATTGAGAGCTATTTTTTCAAACTATGATTTGATTTCCCCTAAGTTAATATTCCATAGATAATTTATCAATTAACCAATAAATAGGCACTTGTTCATATTATATTATAATATAATATAATATAATATAATTTATCATGTGATTGTCTTTATCCCTTAGTTAGTACAATAATATGATTTATTAGTCTCAACTATCGTTTATATTTATTTAATTAGCTTATATTTGGTGAACCTCTTTGACCTCACACAATATAATTTATTTTTAAGATTTCTTATCCATATTAGGGTTTTCCATATCAACATATTTATACATATACATCTTACTTTTAAAGAAAATATCTCTTTAAAAAATCATTTTGTTTCATTACTATTACATTGTTACTGTCTTTTACAATGGTTTTAACCTTTATTTTATATATTTTTCACCCATCTTTAAGAATCATATTAAAGTTTAATTTTAGATCTCATAATATGCCACTATCATTTTTACATTCATAATCTAAGTCTAAACTTTTAAATTTTTTTTATTCCATGAGCTACTTGAGATCCTAATCTTCCATTAGAGATGATTGCTCATCTAAACCCTACCGTGACTATGACATCAAATCAAACTGTATAAAAATAAGTTATATAACATAGTATGAATAGTGATGTATATAATATATAGTAATGTTATATATAAATAAAAAATAATATAAAATATTGACATTGTCTTATTATATATTATATTATATATAATAAAACATAATATACAAAATATAATATATAAATAAGTAATTATAATAATTGATTTATTATTAATCTTTATGAACAATTTTTTTATAAAAACATTTCAAATATACCTATATCAATTATTTTAATGCAATCAATTTACTAAAATTTAATATATTAATTCATTGCATTATTTAATCTTCTTAAACATTTTTATATAAATTAAAAAAATTAAAATAAAATAAATAACCTTAAATCTATAAGTAGGTAATTCGTGCGGCAGAAAAAAAAAAAAACTAGGCTACTTAGCATTCCAAAGCACTTTCATTTGAACAAATCTTCAAAACTTTCGGCTCGAGAAAATATGGGAGAAGAAATATTTTAGTTAATGTAAAACTCATTGATACAGGCACGGGAACACTGGTACGAAGTCCAGTGAAGGGTACGAAGCCCAGCAGTGACAGTGCCCAGTCGTGACAGTGACGTACTGAAAAGTTAAACGGTAAAAGTTAAACGGAAACAGCAACGGAATTTTATTTTTTTTGACTCACCCAAAAAGTCAGAGCTTAGTGTGTGACACTTAAGCCCAGCCCTCTATTTAGAGCCTTATCTCACTTCTAAAGTATATTTAAAACAATATACGAGATCCATTGGTTAATCCAACATTTTAAAATGCATTGATTAAGTCACCATATACTGAGACCTTGTTTGAAATGGGTCTCAAGTCATTTACGTTGCATGCCAAGTCTATATCATGGAGACCTTTCATTCATTGTTGGCAGCCAAGGCTAGCTGCATTTTGACTCGTAATCTAATATTATTGCAGTATATCTCTATATTCATGATAGGACATTATGTTCATTAATCAGTGCATTCATTGCAATAACAAGACCTTCAATAAATGTAGGAGCCAACTTTCTTGTATTGCCCAACACACAACCGTGAAAGTGAGCATAGGACAGTATGATAATAATGTCAAAAAATGCAACCTGATATAATAGAGCAGCCAAATGATAAGCACACTTGAGAAATAAAGCAAGGTAGCTGGGAGAGCGGCCCTATGCCAATGACATTTGGGTTTAGAAAATGAGTGCAAAGCCACTCCATTTGTACCTAAAATCACTTCTAAAATATTTTTAAAACAATATATACAAGATCCATTGGTTAATATACATTAAAAAGTGCATCAATCGAGTCACTATATACTAGTGCCTTCTTGTTTGAAATGGAGTCTTAGTCATTTACATTGCATGTCAAGTCCATGTCAAGTCTATTTCATAACAACTTTTAATGTCTCATTGGAATATATTGAAGATAATGTTTATCTAATATTCCATCATATGGAAACATCCACATTCTTCTAGATTTTTCTTTTTAAGGCTTCTATTAGCCATTCTAGGACCTTCTAGAGATTTCTATAAATCTATAAATATAGCGGGAACTCTACCTTTGTGTATTAATAAGAAATACACAAGCTGTTAAGTAATTTGATATCTAAGAATATATAATATTTAAGTATTTTTATTTGCTGCATTCTCATTTATTATATTTCAAATATTTTATTCTGTTCAATATGGTATCACAGCCCTTTTAAATCTTGAGTTATAATTTACAAAACAACAAGATACAGAAAAACTGTTGCAGCCAAAGAAACTACAACAAAGAGAGGACACAGAAGAATTTTAAGAGGACTGACTAGCAATACAAAAGATTCTTTGACACTTAGAACGAGAAGCTCACTACCAAATAGATAAACACATACAACTCTCAAAATTATACACACATTTAATACAAATCTGCAGTGTATATAACCTGTGAGCTCGAATATACTTCTTCAGGAATTATAAATTTTTCTGCAGCATATATAGTGATTAAAATGCAAAAAAAATACTGAAAATAAGATAAATATGGAGTGAACCACTATTACAACATGAATGATAAGTGGGTCCCTTCCCCTAGCTTTGATAAAAATAAAAATAAAAAATGTCTCTCTTGAAAGATATTTTGATAAAGAAACTTCTTACCACTGATGTTTTGACAGTAGTTACCAGGAAATAGCTCTCTTATATGCGACAAAATAGCAGTCAATGCCTGTACCATGCAGGACTTTCTCTGAAACTTTCATTGACCTTCCTTTTGCAATTTCTCTTCTGTTTCTCGGAAGGACTCAACGCACTAGCAAAGAAGAAAATAACTATAAGTAGAACTAATGATCACTTCTACCAGTGACTCAAAATGGCTAACACTTGGAGTATGTCGATGCGAGGGTTCACACTCTCCAATCCTACTCCTCAGAGAAATTTAAGTTTCATTCAACCAAGCTTTTCTCATGTTTCAAAGGGAGTTGCTCATAAGCTTTCTCAGACGCCAGGCGCCAAGCAAATCTTTAGAAAAGGTTACTTCTTAATCAAATCATGAATATATGTTTCTCTTTGTATATCATTCTTCCTTGTTCTTTTAATTGACATAGTTTTTGGTTTTGGGTGTATGCTCTCAGGAGAAGAGCCAAATATGGCTGAGAAAACGACCAGTATCTTCACAAGGAAACCAAAGCCTCCCTCCGGAGGAATAATTCAAATGTTTTCTACTGTAAGTATTACATTCTACATTAAAGTGAAAAACTATTGGAGATTACTATATTGTTTGTAAAGTTTTGAACCTTTGACCTCCTGTCACTTGAAAATTAGAAGTTTTAGTAATTTAGTTACGGATGTGGGCATAAATTTTTTTAATTGCTTGGCAGTTTTGTTTAAGGTAAAGTCTAAACCAGAACACACGGACTATTTAGGCTCTTGCGACCAATTGTGCTTCTTCTCGAAAGTGTTCTCAAAGGAATAAAAAATAGTTCATTGATATCAACATTTTCAAGCTTGATTTGAGTTAATTCTTCAGGATTTACTGGTTGTGTTTCATTCAGTTCCGGTGCCTTGCAGTAACAGAAGGTCAACTGACCACCCCAGTCAGGGATCTCCAAGCGTGATAATCAAATCAGGTCGAGGAATCCAGGAAAAAGCCAGGGATAGAGGTGCGATTACAAAGAGTACTTTCATAATTACAGAGCAAAAAATAAGTGAAGATTATGGCATAAGATGTAGACATAGAGAAATTATGGTAATGAGGTTATAATTGATTTCGTGGTGAGTATAGATGCACTTGAGTATGGTGAGTGAAAGCTTTGGTAGGATTTCTTTGTAATTCAAGCTCTGTGGCAGATCTGAAGCTTGTCAAGGTGTTTGAGAATCTTGCGTCATGATAAACTAATGATCTGCCGAAGTCAAGAAAAGACATAATTATGCGGCCTCGGTTGTATTCACTGCCAATAAATTTGCATAATAATGGTGTATACAATGTATCGAATATGCCATTCCGGTCACTGTGGCTTATCAGAAAACGCGGATGTAATTCATGATGGCACGTGCGCTTTACACAGATACAGCCCTATTAAAAACAATAAATAAATTTTGTAATTAAACTATTTATAAAAAATATAATTGATTGCAAAGGTTTTTTTTCCTAACCTTCACATTATTTGTAATAACGTTACCGATTCATTTCACATCAGTTATTATTTAAGATATATAATTACGTTACCAATTCATTTCACATCAGTTATTAATTTCTTCTAGACAATATCTTTCACATTCTCATTTCGTGATATGCTTTCATGTGAAGTTGCAAAATTTACAATTCTATTGAGAATATGAACTTTATTAATTACATAAACCATTTTCCCACTCCCATCCATGAGAGTCAGCCCTGTGCAATTATGACTTGGTGTTTGCATTTTGATTGGCTGGCAGCTATCGCTGTACGGGTTGGATTCATCGAAAATGTAGCATTATCGCCCGGCTCTGCGCGAAAACAATTTGAAAGAAGTCCTCTATCTTGATAATGTCTATCTTTTTCAGTGCACAGACTGTGGCCTATAACATCAACGTCCACAGAAAAAGGCCAAGAGATGTTTCACTGTTCATGACAAGCTAAGCTTGACGAACGTATTGACTCAGACGGTTTCCATGCAACAGCCGAAGCATGGCATTGCGCCTGTTATCAACACATGCCGATATTACTCGCTATTTACTGGTAGTGGCCGACCATGGTATCTGGGGGTGGGATCCTAATCAACGTGACACCATTTTTTCATCAAATCTCTCGTTATCTACGTTCTAAGTGAATAAATAATACCAGCTTACACCAAAACTAATCCTCTGCCTCCCCTCCCTGTGTTCAACGCGTGGACTATGCCTTTCATGATGACGAATATGCCTTATATTTTTCTACCTACCAACTAGCATTTGGGCCAGCTCAATTTATTTGATATATTAAATGGACAAGACAAAACAACATCACGCAAATGTGTAAGTATGACCAAACATCCTAAGTCTGATTATCTGACTCGCCCACTAAAACCGATTCCATAAACATTTTTCTTCTTGTGGTTGTTTCCTTGGATTTTGGGATGCTATCCTAGTTCCCATCACATAGTATTGTCCTTTCCTTAGTCTAAAATCTAAGCGTATCTAGTTTGGATGAACTTTCACAATTATGTTTCATGATTCGAGATTTGTTAAGTTTTTTTTTTGGGGGAAATTATCTTGTAGAGATCAAATTTACTATGGGTTAAAGAATTAGATTTCTTATTAGTATTTTCCAACAAAATATAAGTTAGAATATTTTTTATATAAGTAAATATTTACTCAAGAATTAATGTTGTGATATATACTTGTTATTAATTTGTTTCTAAGTATTTGGGGAAACGCAGAATAATATTTTCACTAAATTAGAAATAAAATGCATAGAATGATCAAAACACTTTAAATCATCCATAAAACAAAAACTATAACCATCTGATTTGATAACTCAGCTAAAAAGATTCATAAACACCAATATTCTCATATATTACCACAAACATAGAAAACTTACACACAAACACAATGCTACATATGCATTATATGTGTGAACATTTTTGGGATCTATGAACATCAATATTGTCATACATTACCACAAACATGGGAAACTTGCACACACAGACAATGCTACGCATGCATTATAATTGATATGTGTAATCATTTTTGGGATCTATGAAACTCTTTGTTCAATCTATGATAGTTTAGACTTGCATCAAAATGAACTAAAGTGAAGTTCAAACACAAGACCCCCTCTAGAATTTAATTAATAAAACACTCACATCCACCAAACATAGGCCCCATCTACTTCAAATTGATATTTTACACTTTAGGCATCTACTCAACTCAATTATATAGGATAGTTTAGGCCCACAAGAAACAAGACAAGCAAAAACTTGAGACAAACAATCTTGTAGATTTCACTTTACAAAACCCTATCTCAAGCTTTGAAGGGTTGGGTGTCTATTGACCCAAACTTCAGAAGAATGAATTTTACCAAAATTCTTGTCTAGTGATATCCTACATGCTCTATAGCAAACTTGGGCTTCTTTCTATATTTAGCTTGGCTCACTAGCTAGCTTTCCAATGGTTTCAACTCCATGGTGGCAAGTATGTTTTGTGTTGGAAGTGCTCTTGAAATTGAAATTTTATTTTGAATGAGTTTGGTGAGGGATCTCACCAAGAAAAAATAAATGAAAGGAAAAGCTTGCTTTGTAAAGCCTATTTCATGTTAGGAATTTGATTAGCACAGTATTGCAAGAATATATCTTTGGTTTGTATATACTTTTGGGAGGTTGACAAACATGTGATGCTATAAACCTCTAAAACAAAGGTGGATAATATTAAATGATGGATAAGTCTCTTATATGTTTGGACTGGGTGAATCTTGCTTTGACACTTTTTTTTTTGGTAGCTTTTGGATGCATAAACCAAGTTAATTAGCCAAAATCTTTAGATGTGTGCACCCATTGAAATTTTCAATGAATTGAAAATATAATCATTTTCAAAAAATTGAGTACCATATTTTAAAAAAATGCATCTCTCCCAATCTATGTTTGATTTCTCAAAAGAATTGTAGTTTGAAATTTGATTATGTATATCACATTGATAATATCAAATATCAATATATGGGTCGCGGGGATGCCCCTGTTGTATAAAAAAAAAATCAAATATCAATATACTTAATCTTTTTTTCATTGGCATATATTTCAATTATTTAAAATATTATTTTAAAATATTTTTGTAATTTACATCTTTTAAACTTTTCATATAAATTGATGAATTATTTAAATATTTATTTTTTATGTTTTATAAATTTAAACAATTTAAATATTTTTTTAATTTTTTTAAAATAGTGAATATGTTGGTTCAACATTGTTGAGGACCATCCAAGGCGTGACATGTGCAATTCAAGGAGGAAAAATCTTATACCATTTTTCCGACAATGTATATGGTTATATGCTTGAATAGAAACTAGCTTTTGATTATGGACTTTCTTAACTTCCAAACTCCAATCAACTATTATTCAACATAGACAACAAAGTACTTTGATATACAATGAATTGTAATAATTCATTTATGAAAAAATATATTTTTAGCATTCTATTCTTTCTCACTTACAAAAAGATATAAGTACCAAAAGAAAACCAAATTAATTATCAAGCCGTCCAATGTTGCTAGGAAATTCTAAATATCCTTTTAAAAATTTTAAAAGAATATTTTAATGTTATAACCTGTCTCATAGTCTGTCGGCTCCATATTGCACTAATGCAATGCAAGGGGGAGAATATGGTGTAGTGAACAAAGATCCGTTGGAATGTATTTTTGGACCAAATTTTGGTAGGTAGTGCACCTTAATTCTATCTAATTTATGAGACCTAACAATTTGAAATGACCACCTATCTATAGAGACATGATTGACACACAAAACATCACCTATTTAATGACCTCATGAATTATCCCATTTTATTTTAAAAATAGTAAACTAAATAATGCAATCATCATCAACATACCCATTACACACTAAAATATAATTACTAGTTATATCTTTATGAACCAAATACTACTAATAAAATTATAAATATATGTACCTATCAAACTATTTAATAACATCTTTAAATTGGATTATATTTAGCAATAAAAACATGGGTAATGAATTAGAAATCACAATTACTAGGGACTACGAGTGGCTGAAGATGGATAACGTCTGAACTAGTAATACGAGGGTTCACCCTCACCATCTAACTACTGATAGAATTTATTGAAGGTGACTTTTCGCAGAGCTCAAACGCCGAGGATAAACTTTTAAAAAGATAAAATTTTCAATGAAATCAACAATAGATAGGTATTTCCGTGCTATTATATTTTTCCCTCGTGATTAGGAAATTGTTGTGGTAAGAGATGAGCGGGAAGTTGCGTAGTCTCTTCTTGGGTAGAGATTTTTGTACGCACGGTAGCACATTCTTTGATACAAGATTTATAGAAGATTTTATTAGCTATGGGCATTTATTGCTCGTCTTTCGCCCTCATTCGTCTTACTTTCTCCTCGTGTCTTTTGTACGTTATATGTTGCAAGAGCTCATCTGTAAAGTGAGATTTCCGCGAAATTGATAATTTACATATCACATTAAAGATGTAGCTAAACTTCTTACCACTACTGTAAAACGACAAAAATATGTTATGACGCTAGTTACCGGGAAATACTCTCTTATATGCGACAAGATAACATTCAATGCCTGTGCCATGCAGGACTTTCTCTGAACATTCAATGACCTTCCTTCTGCAATTTCTCGGAAACAGACTAGCGAACAAGAACTAAAACATCTATAAGTAGAACTAATGATCACTCTTACCAGTGGCTCAAGATGACTAGCATTTGGAGCATGACGATGCGAAGGTTCAAACTCTCCAATACTACCGTATAGAGAAATGTAAGTTTCATTCAACGAGGCTTTGCTCATGTTCCAAAGGGAGATGTTCATAAGCTCGCTCATGTTCCAAAGGGAGAAGCTCATAAGCTTGCTCAGACCCCAGGCGCCAAGGAAATCTTTACAATAGGTTATTTTTTTAATCAGATCATGAATAAATATTTTTCTTTCTATCTGTTTCTTTCTTTCTTGTTCTTTTAATTAACGGTTTTTGGGTTTTGGGTGTATTCTCTTAGGAGAAGAGCTAAATATGGCTGAGAAAACCACCGGTTTCTTCACGAGGAAATCAAAGCCCGCCTCCGGAGGAATAATTCAAATGTTTTCTATTGTAAGTATTACATTCTACATAACAGTGAACAATTACTGGAGATTACCATATTGTAGAGTTTTGAACCTTTGACCTCCTGCCACTTGCAAGTTAGAAGTTTTAGTATTTTAGTTACGGATGTGGGCATAATTTTTTTAATTTGCTTGCCAGTTTTGTTTTAGGTAAAGTCTAAATTAGAATATACGGACTGTTTAAGCTCTTCCGACCAATTGTGCTTCTTCTCTATAGTGTGTTTTTGGGCTTAATCTGTGACTAAAAAGAGTTCTGAAAAGAATAAAGAACAGTTCCTTGATATCAACATTTTCAAAACGATCTCGTTAATTCTTGGATTTTGGTTGTTGTTTGTGGGTTCAGGCTGTCACTGCGAGTGTGAAGGGTCCAGAAAATCCACCGAAAGATCCAGGAACTCCTCCACAACATGATAATAAACCGGTCAAGGGTCCAAAAAAACTAGCCAACGATACAGTGTCTGATTCAAAGAATCTTCATGAAAACCGTGTTAATTTCTATAACCCAGCAACAGACTAATTGCACAATAAATTCACAGAAATAAATCTGATTTATAACAATTAATACAACTGGGTTAATTAACAACTAATAACAGCGGAAGCAAAAATAACATGAAGCCAAACACAAAAGGACAATAACATAGATATACCCAGGAAACCCCAATGCGGGGAAAAACCTGCAAATGTTGGATCTTCTATTCAGCCTAACAGCAAACTTTTTCTTTCGAAAATACAATACAAGTTTGCTATAGCAATCTTACTTTTATAGAGCCTAGCTGCTTTACTTAGCTTGCAAGGAAAGAATCTTTCCTTGCTTTCTTTGGCTTTATTTACACATAAAATCACTCTTGGATTTATCTTATCCTCACAAACTCGGAAACACTCTATTAAAGAATAAAAAAAAATCCTGCTGTTGCTAAAAATCCAACTCGAATTGATTTAAAGCAAATCTAATCTTGAGTTGCTTTAAAGCAAATCCATATCCCACTTTTTGAGCTACAAAAATCAACACTCCCTCTTAGCGAGGAAAGTGTTATGCACCACACCCAACTTGTCCCTGAAGAATTCAAACTTGCTTTTCATCAAGGCCTTCGTCAGGATATTTGCTATTTGTTCGTCCGTAGGAATGTAATTGAGCTTCACTATCCCCTTCTCCACACAATCTCTGATGAAGTGGTACTTGATCTCAATGTGCTTTGACTTGTCATGAAACACTGGATTCTCAGAGAGTTTGATGCAACTCTAATTATCACAGTAAATGACTGTAGGATCCAACTCCTGATTAAAGAGCCCAGCTAGAAGTTTTCGAAGCCAGATAGCCTCACATGTAGCCATATTGGCTGCCATATACTCGACCTCTGCAGAACTCAGTGCAACTGACTTCTATTTCCTACTGTACCAAGAGACTGCTCCTGATCCCAAACTGAAACTGCACCCTGAAGTGCTCTTTCGATCAACTGTACTGCCTGCCCAATCTGCATCAATAAACCCCTTGAGCTTCACTCCATCCTGTTGAACATACTTCAGCCCATAATCAACTGTGCCTCGGAGATATCTCAAAACATGCTTTGCAGCTATCTAGTGCACACATTTAGGTTCCACCATAAACTGACTGAGTGAGTTCACTACAAAACAAATGTCTGGCCTAGTGTTGACCAGATACATAAGAGAGCCTATCAACTATCTGTATAAAGTAGGGTCCACTGCCTCTGATCTAGAAGCATCAATCTTCTTCCAATTGGTCACAAGTGGCGTTGACATAGGCTTACAGTTTTCCATCCTAAATCGTTTCAAGATATCAATTAAGTACTTCCCTTGTCCAAGGAAGATCTCTCCCTCTTTCTGCCACAACTCCAATCCCAGAAAGTAATGCATCAACCCCAAGTCCTTCATCTCAAACTCTCCTGCAAGATCCTGCTTGCAATGTGCTATGAGCTCCTCTGACCCTGTAAGAAATAGGTCATCAACATATAACAACAATATGAGAAGTTCACCCTTCACCTAAACATAGTACAGGTTTGAATCTGCCTCACTCTTGATGAAGCCCACACTTTGCAAGTAACTATCAATACGTGAATACCACACCCTGGGAGCCTGCTTGAGTCCATACAGTGCTCTTTTCAACCTGCATACATGAGAATCCCTCTCATGTGCTTCAAACCCTTCTGGTTGCTCTATGTAAATCTCTTCCTCAATCACCCCATTGAGGAAGGTCGTCTTTACATCCATCTAATGAATTTTCCAACCCATCTGTATTGCTATAGAAATGATAGCTCTTATGGATGAGTACCTGGCTACTAGAGCAAAAGTCTCATCATAGTCGACTCCCTCCTTCTGAGAAAACCCTTTAGCCACAAACCGGGCTTTGAATTTTTCCACACTACCATCTGCAGCATGCTTAATCTTATACAGCCATCTCGAGCCCACCACAGACTTATCTTCTGGTCTTGGTACTACCTCCCACACACTGTTCTTCATGATGGAAGAATACTCTTCCACCATGGCATCTCTCCACACTTGGTGCTTGGATGCCTCCTAAAAGCTGGAAGGCTCTACTTCAATTAATTCACTCATAAGTGCCACATAATCTGAATAACGTCTAGGAGCCTTTCTTTGTCTAACTGAATCTTGAGGATCACCTACATATTCTTGAGCCTCTCTTAATGTTTGCTTAGCTGCCTTGTTTCTCCTCTTCTCACTAATAGGAATCTGAGGCTGAGGAATTATTTGTTCCTCTATCTGATTATCCTACTTGTTCTGCTCTCCAGCTTGTGTGACTAAAGTTTGAGGAATTTGTGCTACCTCAACTGTGGATGTTTGTTCCTCCTCATTCATCAAGTTACTTGACTTCTGAAGAGCCCTCTCTTCCTCAAACTTCACATCTCTGGGAACCACTGTTTTCCTGAGAGCAGGAATATAAACCCAATAAGCCTTAGAAGTTTCACTGTACCCAACAAGGATACCCTTCTCTGCAGTAGGTTCCAACTTGGTTCTCTTCTCAACAGGAATGTGACAATACACAAGGCATCCAAAGATGCGAATATGCCCCAAATCTGGTTTCTTACCAGTGAACGCCTCTTCTAGAGTCAATTTTCCCAACACTTTGTGAGGGCTCCTATTCTGCAAATACACAGCTGTGTTGCAAGCTTCTTCCCATAAGAACCAAGGCAAATCCTGATCATGAAGCATGGCCTTGGCTGCTCCAACGATAGCTCTATTCTTCCATTCAGCAACCCCCTTCTGTTGAGGGTTGTATGGAACTGTCAACTCTTTCTTGATACCTTCCTGAGCACAAAAATCTTTGAAGGCATTCGAGGTATATTCGCCTCCATTATCAAACCTCAGTATCTTGATCTTCTTCCCAGTTTGGTTCTCCACAAGAGCCTTAAACTCTTTGAACCTACTGAAGACCTCATCTTTATTCTTCATGAAATATATCCATGTCTTCCTGGAGAAATCATCAATGAAGGTAACATAATACTCATATCCATTCAAGGATGTTGTTGACATAGGTCCACACACATCTGAGTGTACAAGATCCAAAATCCCTTCGGATCTAGTGTCGCTGCTTGGAAAACTGGTCTTGGCATATTTCCCAAGAGCACAACCCTTACACACCTCATGCTTTTCTGTCTTCATCTCAGGAAGCCCTGTCACTATTTCCTTAAGAATATTAAGTGCTCCATAGTGAAGGTGAGCCATCCTTTTGTGCCACAATTCTTCTATCCCTTTACAGCGACTAACCAATGCATGTGTTGGCTCAAACTGTAACCGAAACAAGCTACCATGCCTGACACTAATCACTTTTGCAATCTTGGAATCTTTGGGACGAATATAGACTTTTCCCCTCTCAAAGGTCATGATGTAACCCTTGTCTTCCAAGGCTAAAACTGAGATTAAATTCTTTGTCATGCCAGGGACATACAACACATCCTCCACCAACAAAGGTTTGTCAGACTCCCTATGAAACTTGACGGTGCCAATACCAGTTGCATGGTACTTGGCATTATCTCTGAGCTCAATATAGAAATCCAGCTTCTTCTCCTCCAACTTGGTGAAACATTCTTTGACTCCCGTCATGTGGTGAGAAGCCCCACTGTCAATATACCATACCCTATTGGCAATTGAATTTGAGAGACAGGCAATGAGCGAAAACTCATTTTCAAATCGTGATGCAAACTCGTCCACCTCTGCTGTAGCAGCAAATTGCTTCTTCTGCTTATCCTTATTTTTCTTATTCGGACATTGACTGGCATAGTGACCCATCTGATGGCAGCAAAAACATTTAATCTTGCTCAGATCTTTCTTCTTCCCACTCTTGGAAGAAGAACCTTCCGATTGCTCTTTATTGGACTTCTTCTTACCCTTGCTTGCAAGAGCAAGATTTTCTTCATCTTGAACCTTCTTTGTCTGATCTCCTCGATGAGCACCTTCACGGATCTCCTCTTGAACAAAATCATCCCAAAGTCTTGCCCAATGAGGTAGCCGATCTCTGCTGACAACACACTTGACAAACACTTCCCAGTGCTTTGAAAAACCATTCAAGGCTATACGCACCAACTCATCTTCTTTAATCGTCTCTCCAACAGCAGCAAGCTCATCCCTGACCTGTGTCAGCTTGGACAAGTAAGAGGTCACACTCTCGCCTTTGGACATCTTGGTATTATGCAATTTGTCCTTGAGCATCATCTTACGACTCTGATAGTTGCTCTGATAAAGTTTTGTGAGCGTATCCCACATCTCCTTGGTGGTGTCTTTCCCCGATAAATGAGGATTTAAATGATCTCTTACTCCATCCAGGATAATCCTCTGAGCCTTGGCCTCTTTGACTTCATGCGAATCTAAGGCAACAGGATCATTTGTTGGTGGAGTCACTTCTGTGCTAGCATAGATCCATAGCCTGTTCTCCTTGAGAACAGATGTAATCCGAACCTTCCATTGCAAGAAGTTAGATGCACCCTCGATCCTGTCCTCGTATCGAACACTGGTTGCCATAGCTACAAAAGAACTGGAGACGAAAATCTGATGACTTTTTTTTTTTTTGAAATCTCGTCTAGATCTTGACTTACATTATTCGAGTTTAGAGCTCCTAATACCATGTTAATTTCTATAACCCGGCAAGCAGTTAATTGCACAATAAATTCCGCGAGAAATCGATTTATAACAATTAATACAAGCTGGTTTAATTAACAATAATATGATGAAAGCAAAAATAACATGAAGCTAATACGAGAAAGGACAATAACATAGATATACCGAAACCCCAATGGGGAAAAGCACGCAAATGTTGGATATTTCTATTGACTAATAACGAAGCTTTTTATTTCGAAAATACAATATAAGTTTGATATAGCAATCTTACATATATAGAGCCTAGCTGCTTTACTCAACGTGCAAGGAAAGAATCTTTCCTTGCTTTCTTTGGCTTTAATTACACATAAAATAACTCTTGGATTTATCTTATCCTCACAAACTTGGAAACATTCTATTAAAGGCAAAAATTCACCAATTTGTTTGCTAAAAATCCCAAATGAATTGATTTAAGCAAATCTAATCTTGAGTTGCTTTAAAAGCAAATCCATATCCACTTTTTGAGCTACAAAAATCAACAAACTTAAGAGGCGAAAAAGCCGTGAGAGAGTAGCATAGATTATAGAGTATGGTAGTGAAAGTGTGTGTGTTTGTTCTGTTAAATTAGTGCATAGATTTCCATAACTGTGTATGATCTTTTGGATCATACCCCATGAAAGTTGTGTTAGTTTGTTCCATTAAATTAGTGCTGAGATTTGTGACTTATAACTGTGTATGATCTTTCGGATCATATTTCATGAAAGTTCTGTTAGTTTGTTTCTTTATATTAGTGCTGAGATTTCTGACATATAACTGTATATGATCCCATACATGATCCATTATGAAAATGCTATGTTACAGCGCCTCTACTTAACGATCACAAGCTTGTCGCACTGTTTGTAGTCTTGGGATATGATAAACTAATGATCTACCAAAGTCAAGAAAGATCTGTTGTGTTTGTGCGCATATGTAGTTATTTTATACGATATTGACAAATATATAATTAGTCTACTTAACTTTATCAAACTCTCAGATCTACGTCCATATTAGTCTTTTAAGCTAATTCAACTATTTGTAATTATTGTACTTCACGGCATCATGACAAACATAGAATAATGGTTTTTGTTTTCCGTCTCATTCACTTGAAGTAAAGAGAATGTCAGGCGCAGAGACGTGCAATAATTACATCCATAATGGATTAGAATATACAATATATTATTTGTGATTTTTAGTACCGGCCTTTACACAGATTCTACCGTATTAAAATTTTAAGTCGTTATTATTAGTTATAGCTAATTTTTTTTAATTTGAAACCAATATTTATATTTTCAAACATTAATATATAGATTTCATAATAAAAATTATTATTTTTTAATTAATTATTAAAAATATAATTGATTACAGAGTTTTTTTTCTAACCTTCACATTATTCAAGCTAAACAATTTCTGCTACGGACTCTTTTCACATCGGGTATTAATTTCTTATGGACCAATATCTTTCACATTATCATTTCTTAGATATCATACATAGATGCATGCTTTCACATGAAGTGGCAATGGCAAAATTTCTACGATTCTATTGAAAATATGAACACGTGCTGACATTACTCACTATTTACTGATAGTGGCCGACATGATATCTGGGGGTGGGATCACAATCACATGGCACCATTTATTCATTGAATCTCTTGTTGTCTACATAAGTGAATAAACTAGGCCTCTGCCTCCCCTCCCTGTGTTCAACGCGTGGACTATGCCTTTTACGATAACGAATATGCCTTATATTTTTCTACCTACGTTAGTATTTGGGCCGACTCATTAATATTATTTGATATATTGGTTGGACGCCACAAAACATCACGCAAATGTAAGGTACGACCAAATATTTTAAGTCTGTGATTATCCGATTTGCCCACTAAAAGCGATTCCATAAACTTTTTTTCCTTTTGTGGTTGTTTTTCTTTTTATATTGAAGCCCAACAAGACAAAAATACAAATAGAAAAGCAACTGGCTGCCAATCCAATCACATGGCCTAGGTCTCCTTGAGACGGGGTCAACCCCAATGCAATGTCACTTTTGGTTATTAAATGAAATTGCTCGTTTTGAACCTCTTTGGATTGCTCCAATATGGTTCTTTGCTTTGGGGGCTTTGATCACATTGAAAAGCTAATTTGTCATTTAGCGGCTACGGTACTCTTATTCCCCTATATAAGCTATTAGTTTGATTCCCAAAGCTGGAGGTTGATCACAAAGTTGGGAAAACTACAACTTTTGATATGACCAATAACCCTCTAATTTGGTTTAGCTAATACTCCAACTTTAGGCTTGTTAGGCATTTGATCCAATGTTGGGCTTCAAGGAGTTTACAACCATCTAAAATCTGTAATGACCTTGTTTGGGTCCTCCTCTCGAGTTTGACTTAATGTGGGCTTGTTGAGCTCAACTTGGTGCAGCCACTTTCATGCTCGACTTAGTGTGTCCTTTTGGATCCATCTTAGGTGCATCCTCTAGCCAAGTTTGACTTAGTGTGTCCCCATTACAGGTCTAACTTGGTACACCCCCATTACAAGTTTGACTTGGTCTAGATTATTTCTAAGTCTGACTTGGTGTAGACTCCACATTGAGCTAGTCTTTGGAACTTACCAACCACTTGGATAGGGATTTTGTTCCTATTTATTTACCCTTGAAGAATAACTTGACATCCATGTTGTTCAATGTGTAACTTGGCTCTCGCTGCACTTTGGGTCTTAAGTGCAACTTACCAACTCGACTTGAAGATGGGGTAAGGAGTAGCTTGTTGTTACTCGAGTGTAGGTGGCATGCTTTGCATTCTTGGGATAGCATTTCAATCCCCTTACATTAGGTCCCCTAGTTAAAAATAGGTGACGTCCTGAATGTTGGCACCATGCCACTTAGACGCATGCGGAGAGTGTGCCCAACTCTTTTAGGGCTTATCTGATGAATGTGGAGTCCCTCTAAGAACTCCAACACCTTATCTTCAAACTTCCATAGGATTTTTGCTTTCTCCCAAGAAGCCTTCTCTCTAGCCTGGCCCCACTACAGAACTAAAAATTCTCTCCAGCTATAGTCACCAAAACTTTGCTCCTTAACAAGTACCTCTTCCACTTGTAGATATGGCTTGTCCAATACATTTGTTGAACCTCTAGTTGGAAGATTTCTATTGGGTTCCACTGAATCTTCATGAAGTGGACGAAGTTGACTCACATGGAACACATTGTGCACCCTCACGTGAGATGGTAGTTTTAACCTGTAGGTCCAATACATTTGTTGGTCCTCTAGTTGGAAGATTTCTATAGGGTTCCACTGAATCTTCATGAAGTGGACAAAGTTGACTCACATGGAACACATTGTGCACCCTCACATGAGCTGGTAGTTTTATCCTATAGAGATCTTTACCAACTCTGTTAATAACTTCATAAGGTCCATCAAACCTTCTTGTGAGTGCATGGCTTAAACCCTCCCATAGGCTTGAATTGGTCCAAGTCCAACTTCAAAAGCACCTTGTCACCTACCATGGAGTCAACAACCCTCCTGCTCAAGTCCGCATACCTTTTCACTCTCTCTGCAACCCTAACCAAGTGATGGTGAAGCTAGATCTACTCTATCCTACCAATCTTTGAGATGGTCCACTACACTTGGGCACTCACTTAGGTACCCACTAAGAACTATATGAGGAGTTAGTGCCTCAAGTAGTCATCCAACACTGCATTGATCTGCTCAGTCTAATGTCGATCTTTGGGTGATGGTTGGTTGACATGAGTAACTTTGTCCCCATTAGCTTTCAAACAACTCAGCCCAAAAATTTCTAGTGAATCTAGGGTCTTTGTCATTGATTATGCTCAAAGGTATGCCCCAGTATGTCATCACATTTTTGTAGAAGTAGTCGACAACATCCCATACTTTGACATAAAGATCCCAAACTTTGAGAACCTATCGACTACCGCCATTATACTTGTGTACCTGACCACATTAGGAAACCCTAAAGTGAACTCCATACTTACACTTTCCTAAGGCTTGATTGGAACGGGCATGGGCTTAAGGAAGTCTTTTAGAGATTGTGTCACCACTTTGTCTTGTTAGAAGATGAGGAAACTTTGAACATACTCATCTATGTCCTTCCTCATTCTAGGCCAGTAGAAGCCCCTTTCTAAGAGTGCAAGGGTCCTCTTATGTCTTGGAAAATGAGCTCATAGGTTGTCTTGACATTCGTGCAAGATGTCTCTCCACAAGCTCTTCCACTTGGGGACATAGACTTGGTCCTTGGTGAACACCATGAGTCCATCCTTGATATTGAATTTCTGAGTCCACTCCTCTTTGGCTTCTTTCTATAGTTTGACATCTTTAGGATCATTCTCCAATCCCTGCTTGATAGACTCCAGTACCTCTACTAAAAGTGAAACTTGGCCCTCCTCTGGAGTCGCCCTTCTTGCACATCCTCAACTACCATTAATTGTGACTTTCTACTAAGAACATCAGCTACAACATTCTTTTTATTTAGGTTATATATGATAATATAGTTGAACCCTCCTAGGAACTCCTGCCACCTAGCTTGCTTTGGGGTTAACTTGCCCTGAGTCTTGAAATAGGTTGAAGAGATATTGTTAGTCTTGAAGTCACAGGGTGAACACCCAATAGATAGTGCCTCCAAGTTCAAAGACAATGGATGTTCCCTATCAGCTCTTTCTCATGTACTAAATAGTTCTTCTCTTTGTCTTTCAGTTTCCTTGACTCATAGGCCATAGGGTGCCCATCTTGCATAAGCACTCCCCCTAGTGCAAAGTCCAAAGCGTCACTTTGGACTTCAAATGGTCAACTAAAGGATGGCAATGCAAGCACTAGTTCAGTAGTGAGTTTCTCCTTGAGAGACTCAAATGCAGCCTTGCACTTGTTGGACTAGTTCCATTTTTGGTCCTTCCTTAACAGGTTTGTCACTATAAAGACATAATTTACACACAAAATATCACTTGTTTAATGACCTCACAACTAACCTCATAAATTGTCTCATTGTATGCTAAATATACTAAACTCAATGAATACTATCATCATCGACATAACCATGACACATTAAAATTTAATTACTAATTATATCTTTGTGAACCAGATGCTACTTATAAAAATTTAAATATATATACCTATCAAACTATTTAGTAATATCCTTAAATTGTGTTACAAATTACCAAGCTCCAACACAAGCAAACAATATTTACACCATCTAACAAATAAATTTTCAATGTTAAACCTCACCATACACACCAATCAAACCTGAACCTAGCTGATAAAATGTACATCCCTTGAAAGATTTATTGATGCTAGCTTTTATTTGCCATTCTCTTAAAAGCGAAAAAATACGTTTCCACTCTTGTAATATATGGAATTAATACTACTTGAGAATGTTCCAATAATTGTGATAGCATTTGTTTATAAAATGCCCAATATTTTTAACAATATTGGACCAATAGTTGTGACTTTAAAGTTTTTCTTCGAAGAAATGTACTTCGTGGCGAACCTTCGTGCACACCCCACAGTGAGTCAAGGAATGGGCACAGAGTAAACTATTGGCACCACTTCGAGTGCCTAATCCAAATGGGGACATCAAGTGGGACCCAACACGATAAAGGTGGCTAGCCCAAGGGAATGGACCTCGAGACCTCCCACATGAAGCTATACAATAAATAATCATTTGAGCTAGCCCATTGGGCTAAATTGTGACTTTAAAGTTGTTAATGATGATGATGACTATCCATAAATGAAATGTATTCCTTAGATCTAAAAAAGCAACCAAGCATGTGATGCCACATCAGTGCCCAATTAAACATGATGTGGATGCACAAGTATCAGTCTCACTTCTCTTTGGGTCTTTTTGGACACTTCAACGGAAAGCATGCTAATGTGGCATTATATTTGATGATGTGACCCTGGAACCTTAGTTATAAGTAGGAAACTTGCCAAGTAAGCTGATGTAAAAAATAAAGAAGATTTTGAGAAACACGAAATTGGGATGCTTCTACTACAGAATAGCCGGATAACGAATGATGTTCGAAAATTCAGCAACAAAAATATTATTTGGAATTAGGAGCATGAAAACATAGTGTTCACCGCCACTCTCCAATTGCACAGATATTTTGTTGAAAGCGGCTCTGCTCAGAGTTCAGACGCCAAGGATAAACTTTCAAAAAGATTATTTGTTCAATGAAATCAGCAATAGAAATTTCGCTGCAAGAGTTCTTATCTGTCCAACCTCCACA
>VDFB02076277.1:0-47975 GCA_007258455.2 Sequoia sempervirens
GACATGATGCTATCATGGTCATAGTTGATAGATTGACCAAGGTGGCACACTTTTTCCCAATCCATTCATCTTACACAGCTTCATCAATTGCTAGAATCTTCATGGAAGACATTGTTCGCTTGCATGGTATTCCATGGAGAATCATATCTGACAGAGATCCAGTGTTCACATCTGCATTGTGGACATCATTGCAACGTGCCTTAGGAACACAACACAACTTTAGTTATGCCTACCATCCTGAGACAGATGGATAGATAGAAAGAGTTAATCAGGTTCTTGAAGACATGCTTTGTATGTACATGATGGATCAACAGTCACATTGGGAGGAGTATTTACATCTTGTGGAGTTTTCCTATAACAATGGATATCATAGCTCGATTGGTATGGCTCCCTTTCAGGTACTATATGGTCATCCTTGTAGGATCCCATTAAGTTGGAACTGTCTTGATGACAGAGTTCTCCTTGGTCCCGAAATGCTTCAGGACATGGAGCAATAGGTAGTTCGCATCAGAGAGCATCTTGTGGCAGCTCAAGATAGACCGAAGAAATGTGCAGATGCACATAGAGTTGACCATCAGTTCTCTATTGGTGATCCAGTTTTTTTGAGAATGCAACCATGAAAGAGCCCAATCTATTATGGAAAGGGTTCCAAGCTCGCGCATTCTTTTGTAGGTCCATTTGAGGTGTTAGGATTGGCCCCATTTCTTATCGCCTAGCATTGCCACCCAGTCTATCACAGATTCATGATGTGTTTCATGTTTTTGTACTTAGACCATATTTTCCTGATGTTACTCATGTACTTGATTGGAATGATCTTCAGGTTGAGCATGGGCAGCTAGCACTCGAGCCTGTGGCCATGCTTCAACATCGGAGAGTTGCCCTCAGGGGCAAAGATATTGAGCAGTGTAGTGTCCCTCCACCTGTATTATCCTGTGTTACTTTTTGTCTCACTGCGAGGTTGGGTGTTGTATGGTATGATTGCTAAGTTTATTTGGTTAGTTTGATTTGTGTTTTGATTGATCATTGCATCACAATAAAATTGTTAATTGATATAGTTATAGTAGTTAATAAACATGGTTATGGCATAATAATAATATAAAATAAAATCTAGCGAGAGGTTATAATTTAAAATAGTAAGAAATAAATAATATGGTAAATATGTTATAATGAAATGTGCTAATATGTCAGTGGTTTTGGAAAGATCTAAATGGAGAAAAGATTGAAATGGTTTTGTAACCATTTTGCATGAGAAAAGGCAATACTTATTGAAGTTTCTGTGATTGAAAGAAAGTTACACAGAGTGGTAGCTAAATTTAGTATTCTCTTAATGATACAAGGGGGTTGTTCAAAGTTTTCAGAGATGTCTTTGGAAGCATGCATTCCTTGTAACAAGAAGGGAATTATAGAATCGGTAAAAAAAAGAATAGGGAGTTTTCTCTAGTTTTTCGGTTTTTTTTCTCTGGACAATTTCTTTAGGCAGGAAGGAAGGGAAGGAAGAGGATGTGTAAGGAAGATGCGGGACACAAGGAAAGATCTGGGATGTGAGGCTGAAGCATTACTGAGGAAGGGTTGAAGAAGCTAGTCAAGGAGTTAACAAATAGCCAGGTATGCTTGCATGCAATGTTTTAGATCTTTATGCATCTCCCTTATGCTTTCAGATCTAGCACACTTGACTACGGTCGCCTTCTCTTTGCTGCTTATATCGCCTTGGATTCTTGGACTGTGGTTTTGTTGCAACTATTGTGTGTGTCTTAAATGTCTGTTAAGTAATCTCTCTAATTTCTTCTCAATAGCGATTTATTTCTTACTTATTGCTGCTCATAAGCCTAAAAATTGGTTTGAAAACATTATGAGACTTTTACATTGTGTCTGTCTTGTCGTATTGCTTGATGGAAGACCCTCCATTATTACTGGTATTTGATATAGTGCGCATTGGAATAGTGCTAGCCTTTTCAGTAAATCTACCTCCTGTACCTACGCCTGCCAATCTCCTTGTAGTCTCCTCATTCGTTTTCCATGCAAGCTATGCTTGTTATTGTTGACGCTACTCTTCTATAGTCGTCTCCTAATTTTCAGATCGTATGGTTGCCTTGGAGGTGCCTGATTTCCCTTCATTTACCTCAGCCTTGGGTTTTTGTTTCACATTCTCACCTTCATCATCGGTGCTTAATGAGCATGTAACATCAGTGTAGACTTTGGAGATAACCCTAGTGCAATTTCAGTCCTCTTTATTCTGAACAACCTCTATGATTCTGTTGACAATCTATCACAACAGTAGCACTTAGAAATAAAATATTGTCACCGTTTAATAACCTCCTTGATCCCATTAGCAACCTGTCATAGTTGTCGCGCTTGTACATGGTAGGCTGTGTAGACTTAAATAAGCCCTTGATTTCTTAGGTTACCTGTCACAACTGCAACACTCAAACATTGGAGGGAGTGGACGTTTGAATAAGTTCCCTGATTTCCTTTGCAACTTGTCACAGTGGCAGCGACACTTGAACATAATAGGAAGTTTAAAGGTTTATATAATCTCTCTGATTTCATTGTCAACCTGTCTTGGCCATAGCACTTGAACATAATAGGAAGCCTAAAGGTTTAAAAAACCTCTTTGATTTCTTTGGCAACTTGTTACATCTGTTGCACTCAAAAATTGAATGTTGTAGAGATTCAAATAATCTCCAAGATTCCTTGTCAACCTGTCATAGCAGAAGCAGATGTTTCCTTATAATCAATTATGTTTAATAGAATAAGACATTATTGATCTTTATCTTGTGTGTTTTGTTTCTTATCCTCCACCTTAGAAATTTTGCTATTCCTTGTTGATGGGAATGGTTCACATCCCTCAAAACACTTTCTCTTGCAACAGACTTGTTACCGAAACATTTGTATGACTTGGAGAATTAAGAGAGTAGGTCTATTTTAGTATTACTTTAAAGCAACCACTACCTCCACTCTTAATGTATCTTCAAAGGATTTGTGAGTTTTCGATTGTGTTAATGCTGAAGGATATCGGTGAGGTGGTTATTAATCAGGAAATATGATATTATTATTAATTTTCTTATGCATAAGAATGCTTATAAAAGCAATTAGGGAATATTGTTGGAAGTTAGGATTATATGATAGATTTTGCATTTAGAAATCAAATACTCTCTCTTAGCATCTAGTTGACCACTATTTGGAAATGTATCTAACATGAGTATACTTTAAAATATAGAGATTGAATAGTTAATTTATTTGGAGTTATGCATTGGAAGGTTTATTTTTGAAAGAGTAATTTAACAGTGCATAGTATATTGGATATATTAGGGTATTTTTATTCCAAAGTCAAAGTTTGAAATTTAGAAGCGAAACTCTATAACTTAGGAACATTGAAAACCAAGTTAGGAGATATCTAACTTCTTATACCACATTCATGTACCTATGAGCGTTCATTAAAGATGGTTATTTAGTGATTATTAAATAAAAGAAAGTTTAGTAGGCTTGGATTAAAACCTGGAGTAGGGTAGAAATATCACCCTTATCATAAGGTTAGCTACTAGATAATATGACATATTTCTCTATTGATATATTTTAATTTGTGCTTAGATAGGTTTCAAAAGTATCTATTTTCAAGGATGAATTTGAAAGTAATTTCCTTATGAGAATTGATTCTCTTGTAGTTACTTAATAGATGATAGGTTAATCTATCATGTATGTCTTTATTCCATTATTGGAATAGTTGTTGCATGACATATCATGTTGGTAAATTGGAAAATTTGGAATGTTTGAGTGTATTTTTGTGGTGAATTTTGTGTGTAATTTTGGAGTTTATAATGAATTTATTTATTGAGGTTGTTTTTGGCTTTGAGTTTGATGTTGATTTTGAGATCAAGTTTTGTTGCCACCTTGTTGGGAAACCCTTGTTTTAGTAATTTATCAGTCTTCCAGAGAAAGGGAAAGAAAGGTGTTCCTTTATTATTGGCCTTCACTTTAGGTTCTTTGTGAACTATTGGTTGTATGATCTATTTGATGTTATGGGTTTAGCCTTGCACTTGAAAATAGTTTTTCGTTATGAAGATTTTGTGTAGGATGGTCTATGCCTTGCTTAATGCAATTTATCATGTGGCTTTATATGTTGTGCATGGGAGCTTATCCTGATAGTGTCTTTTGAGTTTTGTTGCTCATAGGGGGAATGGCTTTCAATGGGGGCCGGGACCCGGAAGAGGTCCTAGGGTAACTCATTGGAAGTTTATTAATCAAGTGAAAACATTAATATTTAATTAGGGGTTTTGGATAGAATCACACATTAACAAGATATAAGTGAATGCCTCACTCATGGCTCAAGTGCTTGTATGGGCTTGAGATGAGTTGAGAAGGCCTGGAATGGCAAGATCGTTATCTTGTCTTTATGAAAGATGATCGATTCTACATTGGATTGCATGTGGGGCCGGGTTTTGTAAGAGGTCACCAGGGTAACCCAAGTTGGGGGTCGGGGCCTAGGAAGATTCACTAGGGTAACCCATGCGACATTGTGATGACACTCTTCCTTTAACAACCATGTATGATTTGTTTCCCTCTATGTTATTCTTGGACCTCTGGAAGCAGATGTTGGCATTTGTATGTTGATGCTTTATTGGTTATTCCTTATGTTGGGCACATCTTGTGTTGGTTATATCTTGTGCTGGAGATTGCCTTATGTTATTTTGGATCTTGTTGTGAAGTCTTGTATCATTTTTTTGTTTGATGGTTATTTTTGGGGTCCTTCTTGTCATCTCTTAGCATGGGGGGTGGTCCTTAGGGTCCACGTGGTTGGGTGGAACGTGCTATGCACCCCATTGGGTCCCCAGTCATCGATTGAGAAGTGCAAAATTGTACCTTGTAGTGACTCCTGAGTTGAACCAGAGTTGGATCCAGTATTGCAGGTTTGTACTCCCTCATTTCAAATGTATCATTCCATTTTATTGTATCTTCCCCATTCATGTTGGGAAGCGACATTGCAATATTGTAATCCTTGATTAATGTATTGTCCATGTTCATGTTATCTTATGGTTACTAGTGTATACTTACCTTCCATGTGATGTAATGATGTTGTGAAAAGTAATGCAATCATGTAAACCTGAGGGATTTGTCATATGTAGTTCATGTTTAGTTTCATTTCATGTGATATATGATTATTATGATGTATGTTAGTACTTTTAAAAAAAAATTGGTACCATAAATGTTAGATGTATTAGTATCCTTTGGGGTTGCTTGGTGGGGCATTACAAGCAGGTGCGGGTTCAGTGGGACCCAAATGATGAGACTTTTGCGACATGGAAGGATGCATCCTGTATTAGAGAGGCATTTCCATATTTGTTTAGTGGCTTCCAAGAGTAAGCCATATTCTAGGGGGGGAGGATGTAATACCTCTCATGTTGTTGTTACTCTTATGGATGGATTTTGTACTTGGTTTTGTGGGTGATCAGTTCACCATTTTTGTTGTGCATGGATTTATGGTTTGGTTGATTAGTTGCATTGGATTTTACATATGTTGTTAGATGATACATTTCATGGTGATTATGTTACATAGCTATTTTGTAGTGCTCTTTAATATATATATGGATGTTGTGAGTTTTATGTTGTTATAATGTTTGGTGTGTTTGCTAGTACGTCTTGGTGAAAGGACGTAGTGGCATCACTTGCTTGCAAGTGCCCTACTACCCTGCGATTACCTTTCACGGTGTGTTTGCTATGGTGATTTACATGCTTCATGAAATTTGTTTCTATATAGGATGCAGGTACAGAGTCTCAATTCCACCTGCTTCAGCAGGATAGGGCGAGCATCAAAATAAACTCAATGGGATTGATGTTGAAAAGGAGTGGTTAGGAAAGAGTTCCCGTCCCAACTCTGTCTTCTGTGAGTCCATTGTTGTCTTTGTTTTTATTGTCCTTGTGTGTAATTTTATAGTATTCATTAATGTTTAGTTGTGATTTAATTAAAAAAATTTAAGTGTGATTTAATTAATTTTGGGTATGTGTGATCAATTAATATATTTAATTGATAGAGTTATTAAAGTTAATTATATTTAAGTTGATTAAGTAATATTATTGTTTAAAAGGATAATTTAAATAAAATATAGGTTGCTTTGTTATTATTTATAATGTTAGAATTGTTATTTCAATTTAGCGTTAATTAAAGTGCTTATAAAGACTATATTATTATTATTTGAAATTTAAATAAAATAAAATATAAATAAATAAATAAAATTATGTTTTAAAATTATTAAATTTTATTTTATTGGAATTGTACAGGAAGTAGTGTGGAAATAATGAATTTCTGTAATGGAAATTATTCCCAGAAAGAAAAGGGGCATGGGGTAATAGAAATGGCTCACGGGAATTTTTGGCTGAGAACAGAGGGGTAGCTCTGTGTGTGAGTTTTTGGGTTTTATGGTGTATGTTCGTGTAAAAATTTGGAAAAGGTTGCAGGAGAGTTTCTGGAATTGTATTTTTCCTAGAGGAGAAGCTTTGGGAAGAGCTTAATAACTAGAGGCTCCCATGGCAAGGCTTGGCACAACTTTTACTTCTATAGCCTACAAGAAACAGATTCTTTTCTATTTTCATTTTGTTACAAATGCTTTCTTCTTGGAAAAGTTGTTTGTTTGTTCAAGAGGAATTCTCTTTATTTTTTTAGGAAATTAGAAGCTTTCTGTAGAAAAAAATGTTACCGGCTGCTATCATTAAAATTTTTGCGTTGCCTCTGTAGGAAATTACACAGCAAATTTAGACAATCTAGTAAATAAAAATCCTTGAAGGAATAGCTCAAAGAAAATTACAGTAGAAAATGAGAACCTCTATAGAAATTTTAAAACGAAACCTCTCTGTGTAAACTCAGGAAATTAGGGAAAACTCTGTGCAAGGGAAATTGGAAAAATTAAAGAAATTAGTAAACTTTTGTGCGAAATTTTATATATGTTACCTGTAATTAATTATGGTGTTTTATTTCTCAGTTTATTCCTTTTGATTAAAAAGAAAACAAGATTTTTAGAAGAACTTATATATATATTATTGAAAATTTGTATCTAAAATATGTGTTATGTCTGTGATTTCCATCAATTTTCCGTTCGTATGGATTTTAGAATTGTAAAATGAAATTAAAATATATATATATAAATTATCAATTATATATCAGAATTGGGGAGTGGTCGAACCCTCCCCACACCCCTATAGGGTGGGCGCAGCCATCCAAGGCTGCACACAACAGCCAGGGGCTGCTAGGCACAACCCTAGTGGAGCTGCATCCTCCCCAAAGGGAGGCCGCAGCTCCCAGCTGCACCTTCCTTATATAAGGCAAAAGCTTTTTGATTTAAAACTTTTTTTTCTTTTAAATTTATGATTATTTTCAAATTAGGATTTATATTTATATGTTAATTATATGTGTGTGTGTGTGTGTGTGTGTGTGTGTGTGTGTGTGTGTGTGGGTATTGTATATATACCTTACATATATATATATATATATATATATATATATATATATATATATATATATATATATATATATATATATATATATATATATATATATATATATATATACATTTATATATATATGAATATATAAATATTAAATAAATAAATAAATATATGTATATTTAATTATTTATATAGTTTAATTATTTTGTAAAGTTAATGTAAATGGTTAATATATATGTATATATATATACATGATAAATCATGGAATAATATTGTGAAGTTATTCATAACGAATATATATTTATTTTATTGGAAAAATTAGAAGTAAATGATTTATCAAATTCATTTGTATGTTTTCAATTAGTGTAACAAATTGAGAAAATTGGTAGTTTGGTTTTGTAGAGTGATAATTAAATCTAATTTGTGTATTTGCGTAATTAATCTATTTATTGTTATGGGATAATTAGTTAATTTAATTTCTTGAGTTCTTTTTGAATTACTTAAGTTGTGTTATCAACATGTGGGTTTCTTAAATTAGTCAACTTATTATAGGAGATAGGGTTAATGTTATAACTTCCAGAGGTTTGGGAATTGGTGTATAAAGTTATGAGGCTTTTATATTGGATGTTGATTTCATTGTGTTTGCATTTGTGATGTTGTGTATACCTTGAGTTGTATCATTTTGTTTAAGTAATTAAGTCATATCCTTATTGCGAGATGGTTTTGCCTTGTGATTGCTTACTCTATGTATAGAGTACTTGAGAGTACAATCCCTCTTGTTTTGTAGTATGTTGGGGTTTCTAGGGAGAGTGGCTCTATGTGGGCATCACCGCGCAAAGGGGTTGTCAAGATAACCCACATTAGAGTTAGTGTAAAAAGTGAAAACCTAACTAATTAATTAGGGGATGGGTAGTTAAATACTAAAAGATAATTATAGTTTCCTCATTCACCTGTTAGGGCTTCCAAAGACTAAAGGTGCCTGAGAAGGCCATGGTTGGCATAATCGTGATCGCGTCTCTATGAGGAATGCACGATTCCACATGAGTCACCCTATGGGGTGACACCTTGAGATAGACAGTCAGGATAACCATAGATGGAGGCGGCACGTTGTGATAGGATGTCAGGATAATCCATGAAGGGCATGCGATGACACTATCCTCTAGCTCTCCCCTTATTTGTTTTAACTGGAATCCTCTGGAAGTGGTCTATCGATGAGTTTGGTGACTTGTTATGTTTTGGAAGTGGTTTATTTTATAACTTGGTGTATACTGTTGTCATGTTTTGTTGGTAGACTTTTGTTGTTATGTTCCTATGTGAGTGAATTCTCTTTTCATGTTTGGAGTTGAGTCTTATGTGTTACCTTACATGTCCTTGGTCGGGAATCCTTTCTTAACTTCTCCTAGCATGGGGGTGGTCAGGTGGAACGTGCTTCGCACCCCGTTGGGTTTACCATTTGGCAGTCGTACCTTCAGTGCTGAGATTGTGGTGATAGATTGTTCCAGATTTATGTTCCTTCAGATGTATACATTTGTACTTTATTCATATCTTGTAAATTGTAATGTAACTCTCCCATGTGTTGGGATAATGTATTTTGTAACTTGGACAATTGTTTATTGAGATTTAGTTGTAACATGAGGTATTGTATTATCACACTTTGTAATTCAAACTTTATTCATGGATGTAATTATACTTGATGTTGTATTATATTTGAGAAAATGTGTTCAATTCATTTCTAAGTTGAATGGCTTAGGAAATCTTGTATAGCATCTTTATGGTTCTTTCTTGCTTAAATGCTTATCATTATAAATGTTTATATGTGAACTCATAATAGTAGAAACAAATGTTAAGATTAGTCAAATTTGTTAATGGGTAGATTACGTAATGTCTCTTCATGTACCCCAAGGGACTTAGGTGTTTAGTTTGTAATAGTAAATATGTTAGTTGCAATAGTTAACATAGTACTTTTAATTTATGTATCAAAAAAATAAATTTGTGTACTTGTTGTCCTTTGGGGTTTGCGCGACGGGGTGTTACATGATGTAATAAAACATTAAAACTATAGAACTTGAACAGCTTGGTCTAGGTGGTCAGTTGCAAGGTCTATTAGAGGAGATATTGGGTCGTTTAGGCCCTAGGCAGGATGAGGAACAGAGATTGGATAGGGAAAGGGAGAGATCCCCTAGACGTGGGGAAAAAATAGCCGAATAGGAGGCAGTAGTGGTAGGTCATATGAGAGACCTATTGAGAGCACGACCTCCTACATTTGATGGATCTGATGGGGGTCTAGAGGTAGAGACTTGGTTGATCGATTTGGATAGATGCTTTATGATGCATCCCTATGGCAGCAACAATAGGGCTAGGTGCATTATCATGCACCTCAGAGGCATTGCGTCCACTTGGTGGAGGCTAGAAGAAGAAAAATTACACATTGACATCAGTATGGTTACTTGGGAGTTATTTATGAAGAGGTTCAGAGCCTATTTTCTTTTAGATCACTAGAGGCAATGTAGAGCAGATGAGTTCCATGAATTAAGACAGATGGCTATGATCGTGGAACAATATGAGCATCATTTTTATGAACTCAAGCACTATGTGGGGATCAGAAATGATGAGGTGATGCTAGTGCAACATTTTGTCAGGGGCTTAAATGCTCGTATCAGTAGTGTTGTTAGAGTCTTCGAGCTAAAGACGATGGAGGTGGCGGTTGAGAAGGCTCTCCTTGTGGAATAAAATCTAGCTATGGTATTAGGAGGACACATAGGAGTACAGATTAGCAGTGCTCTAGTTGTAGGTTTTGGTTCTCGAAGTGGATAGCCTCAAGTGGTAGGGACTTCTAGGAATTTTTGGGCACCCTCTAAGGGTGCTCCGTAGTAGCAGCAACAGTCACAGTCCAGACAGTTCAAACCACAGTCACAACAGGGTGATAGATCTTAGAGTAGAAGAAACCGTAGCTGGCAGCGAGTTAGACAGGACCCCTTTGTGCAACCTGCTTAGAGTACAAAGTCGGCACCATCTCGAGGCAGTTTCTAGTAGTCGAGTGCACCATCAGGTGTTAGAGGGTATGAACATGGTACAGGTTGCTTCTCCTATGGACAACAGGGGCATATTGCTAGGCAATGCCCACAGAGGAGCATTGAAGGATTTAGTTAGAGACCAGCTGCCTCCAAGCCGACACTGGGCGATGTAGGGAGAGCACATCAGGTATTTACAACAGTAGACAATCACCAAGCTGAACATTAAGGCACTATAGTTGAGACTTCAGGTGCGTTGAATGGTACTAGTATATCTATTCTCTTTGATTCTGGAGCATTAGATTCTTTCATTTCTCCTTCAGTTGTGGAATGTTGTAGACTAGTGGTAGCTAGGCAAGGCATTAAATGGTAAGTCAAATTCTCCTCCGAGGCAAAGGTTGTATTTGAGTCACTAGTCCAGGGTTGCAAATTGCAAATAGGGTCACTCACAACTACAGTGGATCTTTGAATTCTACCCCTTGGTTCATATGATGTGTTTCTGGGTATGGATTGGTTGTATTCGCACCATGTGTTAATTGATTGTCTGCATAAGGTAGTGCGTTGTGTTGATGATGTGGGTAGAGAGGTTGAGCTCATTGGAATTCAGAGACCTATCTCATTATGCTTAGTCTCAGCTATCCAATTAAAAAGATGTTTCAGATAGGGTTGTCAGTTATTTGCGGTGTCAGTTAATGATTTGGACTTAGATGAGAGTCAAGGTATTTCATTGGATGATTACCCCCTTGTTAAGGAATATTCTGATGTTTTTCCTAGTGAAATTCCTGGGATGCCACCTAAGCGTGACATCAACTTCAAAATCGATCTTATTCCTGGAGCTGAGCCTATTTCTCAGGCTCCATATCGAATGACAACACAGGAGTTGCAGGAGATTCATTTGTAGTTGGAGGAGCTTTTAGAGAAAGGATTTATCCATCCTAGTGTTTCCCCTTGGGGAGCACCAGTTATATTTGTGAAAAAGGATGGTTCGCTCTGATTGTGTATTGATTATAGGCAGTTCAACAAAGTGACAATCAAGAATCGGTATCCTTTGCCGAGGATTGATGAATTTTGTACTCGCTATGGGCATTATGAATTCATGGTTATGCCATTCGGGTTAACTAATGCACCATCAGTGTTTATGAGCCTAATGAATGGAGTTTTTCGTACCTATTTGGATAGGTTCGTACTTGTGTTCCTTAATGATATTCTAGTGTACTCAAAATCTATGGAGGAGCATGAGGAACATCTAAGGCAGGTACTACAATGTTTGAGGGACAATTAGCTATTTGCCAATTTGGCTAAGTGTGATTTTTACAAAACAAAGGTGAAATACTTGGGGCACGACATCTCAGGTGCAAGTATTGTAGTGGATCCATCAGAGATCCAATCCATTGTAGATTGGCCCACACACAAGAATGTTCGTAAGATTCGCAGCTTTCTGGGGCTAGCAGGCTACTATCGGCGGTTTGTATAGGGTTATTCTAGGATTGCATATTCTATTACTTCCCTTTAGAGGAAAGGGAAGAAGTTCATTTGGTCTGAGCAATCTCAGATAGCATTTGAGATCCTTAAGGAAAAATTGACTAGTGCACCAATATTGTTGGTTTCTTATCCTACTAAGGATTTCATGCTGTGCATCGATGCATCCTTGAAGGGCTTAGGATCCATCTTGATGCAAGAAGGATGTGTAATTGCATATGAATCTTGTAAGCTCAAGGACCATGAGCTTAATTACCCCACACATGACTTGGAGTTAGATGCAGTGGTTCATGCCCTTGTGAGATGGAGACACTTTTTGTTGGGCCATAGGTTCAAGCATCATAGCGATAATCGCAGTTTGCAATACATTTTTAATTAGCCGAACCTGAATGTTAGGCAGAGAAGATGGATGGAATTCCTCTTCGAATATGACTTTGAGGTAAAATATGTTCAGGGAAAGGAAAATGTAGTAGTAGATGCTTTGAGTCGGCGGAGACATGAGATTTCTGCAGTAGCTCTTGAGGTTGATTTGAGGAGTCAAGTCCTCATAGCACTTCCATCTGATAGTTGGTATTTGGAAGTGCAGTCAGAAATTGAGTCAGGTAGAGCTCTAGAAGGAAAGTTTATAGGGTACTCACTAAAGTCAGATGGTCTTCTAAGGTATATGGGTCCAATTTACGTGCCTTCTATTGTGGGTCTTTAGACTCTAATCATGACCGAGGTACATCGAGCTCCCTATTCTGCTCATCAAGGTACATCGAGCTCCCTATTCTGCTCATCAAGCTTTATGGGGCTAGCAGGCTACTATCGGCGGTTTGTACAGGGTTATTCTAGGATTGCATATCCTATTACTTCCCTTTAGAGGAAAGGGAAGAAGTTCATTTGGTCTGAGCAGTCTCAGATGGCATTTGAGATCCTTAAGGACAAATTGACTAGTGCACCAATATTGTTGGTTTCTGATCCTTCTAAGGATTTCACAGTGTGCGCTGATGCATCCTTGGAGGGTTTAGGATCCATCTTGATGCAAGAAGGATGTGTAATTGCATATGAATCCTATAAGCTCAAGGACCATGAGCTTAATTACCCCACACATGACTTGGAGTTAGATGCAGTGGTTCATGCCCTTGTGAGATGGAGAAACTTTTTTTTGGGCCATAGGTTCAAGCTTCATAGCGATCATCGCAGTTTGCAATACATTTTTACTCAGCCGAACCTAAATGTTAGGCAGAGAAGATGGATGGAATTCCTCTGTGAATACGACTTTGAGGTAAAATATGTTTAGGGAAAGGAAAATGTAGTAGTAGATGCTTTGAGTCGGCGGAGACATGAGATTTCTATAGTAGCTTTTGAGGTTGATTTGAGGAGTCAAGTCCTCATAGCACTTCCATCTGATAGTTGGTATCTGGAAGTGCAGTCAGAAATTGAGTCAGGTAGAGCTCTAGAAGGAAAGTTTATAGGGTACTCACTAAAGTCAGATGGTCTTCTAAGGTATATGGGTCCAATTTACGTGCCTTCTGTTGTGGGTCTTTAGACTCTAATCATGACCAAGGTACATCGAGCTCCCTATTTTGCTCATTCGGGAATTAAGAAAATGTATGTAGATCTTCGAGAACTTTACTTTTGGGCTGGCATGAAGAGGGATATTGCATATTTGGTAGCTAGATGCTTGGAGTGTCAGAGGGTCAAGCTAGAACATCAGCATCCCGCAAGTCTTTTATAGCCTCATCTCATTCTAGAATGGAAGTGGGACATAATTTCTGTTGACTTTATTATGGGATTACCTATGACTTCTCGACGACATGATGCTATCATGGTCATAGTTGATAGATTGACCAAGGTGGCACACTTTTCCCCAATCTGCTCATCTTACATAGCTTCATTAGTTGCTAGAATCTTCATGGATGACATTGTTTGGAGAATCATATCTGATAGAGATCTAGTGTTCACATCTGCATTGTGGACATCATTGCAACATGCCTTAGGAACACAACTAAACTTTAGTTATGCCTACCATCCTGAGATAGATGGATAGATACAAAGAGTTAATCAGGTTCTTGAGGACATGCTTTGTATGTACATGATGGATCAATAGTCACATTGGGAGGAGTATTTTCATCTTGTGGAGTTTTCCTATAACAATGGATATCATAGCTTGATTGGTATGGCTCCCTTTTAGGAACTATATGGTCATCCTTGTAGGACCCCATTAAGTTGGGACCGTCTTGATGACAGAGTTCTCCTTGGTCCCAAAATCCTTCATCCCAAAATCGTTCAAGATATGGAGCAACAGGTAGTTTGCATTAGAGAGCATCTTGTGGCAGCTCAAGATAGACAAAAGAAATATGCAAATGCACATAGAGTTGACTGTTAGTTCTCTGTTGGTGATCCAGTCTTTTTGAGAGTGCGACCACGAAAGAGCCCAATCCGTTATGGAAAGGGTTCCAAGCTCGCACCTCATTTTGTATGGCCATTTGAGGTGTTAGAGAGGATTGGCCTCGCTGCTTATCGCCTAATATTGCCACCTAGTCTATCGTGGATTCACGATGTGTTTCATGTTTCTATACTTAGACCATATTTTCCTGATGTTACTCACGTACATGATTGGAATGCTCTTCAAGTTGAGGACGGGCAGCTAGCACTCGATCCCGTGGCCGTGCTTCAGCATCAGAGACTTTCCCTCAGGGGCAGAGATATTGAGCAAGTACGGGTTCAGTGGGACTCGAATGATGAGACTTGAGCGACATGGGAGGATGCATCCCATATAAGAGAGGCATTTCCATATTTTTTTAGTGGCTTCCAAGAGTAAGCCATATTCTTGGGGGGGAGAATGTAATACCCCTCATGTTGTTATTACTCTTATGGATGGATTTTGTTCTTGGTTGTGTGGGTGGTCAGTTCACCATTTTTGTTGTGCATGGATTTATGGTTTGGTTGATTAGTTGCATTGGATTTTACATATGTTGTTAGATGATACATTTCATGGTGATTATGTTACATGGCTATTTTGTAGTGTTCTTTAATATATATATGGATGTTGTGAGTTTTATGTTGTTATAATGTTTGGTGTGTTTGCTAGTGCATCTTGGTGAAAGGACAGAGTGGCATCACTTGCTTGCAAGTGCCCTACTGCCCTGTGATTACCTTTCACGGCGTGTTTGCTATGGTGATTTACATGCTTCACAAAAAAAAATTCTATATAGGATGCAGGTACAGAGTCTCAATTCCACCTGCTTCAGCAGGATAGGGTGAGCATCAAAATAAACTCAACAGGATTGATGTTGAAAAGGAGTGGTTAGGAAAGAGTTCCCATCCCAAGTTTGTCTTCTTTGAGTTCATTGTTGTCTTTGTTTTTATTGTCCTTGTTTGTAATTTTATAGTATTCATTAATGTTTAGTTGTGATTTAATTAAATTTTTTTAAGTGTGATTTAATTAATTTTGGGTATGTGTGATCAATTAATATATTTAATCGATAGAGTTATTAAAGTTAATTATATTTAAGTTGATTAAGTAATATTATTGTTTATAAGGATAATTTACATAAAATATAGGTTGCTTTGTTATTATTTAGAATGTTAGAATTGCTATTTCAATTTAGAGTTAATTAAATTGTTTATAAAGACTATATTATTATTATTATTTGAAAGTTAAATAAAATAAAATATAAATAAATAAATAAAATTGTTTTTTTAAATTATTAAATTTTATTTTATTGGAATTGTACAGGAAGTAGTGGGGAAATAATGAATTTCTATTATGGAAATTATTCCCAGAAAGAAAAGGGGCATGGGGTAACAGAAATGGCTCACGGGAATTTTTGGCTGAGAACAAAGGGGTAGCTCTGTGTGTGAGTTTTTGGGTTTTTTGGTGTATGTTTGTGTAAGAATTTGGAAAAGGCTACATGAGAGTTTCTGGAATTGTATTTTGGCTGGAGGAGAATCTTTGGGAAGAGCTTAATAGTTGGAGGCTCCTCTGGCAAGGCTTGGCACAATTTTTACTTCTACAGCCTACAGGAAACAGGTTCTTTTATGTTTACATTTTGTTACAAATTATTTCTTCTTGGAAAAGTTGTTTGTTTGTGCAAGAGGAATTGTCTTTATTTTTTTAGGAAATTAGAAGCTTTCTATAGAAAACAATGTTACCGGCTGCTATCCTTAAAATTTTTGTGTTGCCTCTATAGGAAATTACACAACAAATTTAGAGAATCTAGTAAATAAAAATCCTTGAAGCAATAGCTCAAAGAAAAATACAGTAGAAAATGAGAACCTCTGTAGAAATTTTAAAATGAAACCTCTTTGTGTAAACTCAGGAAATTAGGAAAAACTCTATCCAAGGGAAGTTGGGAAAATTCAAGAAATTAGTAAACTTCTGTGAAAATTTTTATATATGTTACCTGTAATTAATTATGGTGTTTTGTTTCTTAGTTTATTCCTTTTGTTTAAAAAGAAAACAAGATTTTCAGAAGAAAATATATATATATATTATTGAAAATTTGTATCTAAAATGTGTTATGTCTGTGATTTCCATCAATTATCCATTCATACAGATTTCGGAATTGTAAAATGAAATTAATATATATATATATATATATATATATATATATATATATATATATATATATATATATATATATATATATATATATATAAATTATCAATTATATCTAAGAATTGGGGAGGGGTCGAACCCTCCCCCACAACCCTATAGGATGGGCACAGCCATCCAAGGCTGCGCACAGCAGCCAGTGGCTGCTGGGCATAGCCCTGGTGGAGCTGCGTCCTCCCCAAAGGGAGGTCGTAGCTCCAAGCTGCACCTTCCTCATATAAGGCAAAAGCTCTTTTATTTAAATTTTTTTATTTTATTTTAAATTTATGATTATTTTCAAATTCAGATTTATATTTATATGTTAATTATATATATGTGTGTGTGTGTGTGTGTGTTTATATATATGTATGTGTGTGTGTGTGTGTGTGTGTGTGTATACATTTATATATATATGAATATATAAATATTAAATAAATATATGTATATTTATAAATATGTATATTTAATTATTTATATAGTTTAATTATTTTGTAAAGTTAATGTAAATGGTTAATATATATGTATATATATACATGATAAATCATGGAATAATATTGTGAAGTTATTCATAATCAATGCATATTTATTTTAATGGAAAAATTAGAAGTAAATGATTTATCAAATTCATTTGTATGTTTTCAATTAGTGTAATAAATTGAGAAAATTGGTAGTTTAGTTTTGTAGAGTGTTAATTAAATCTGATTTGTGTATTTGCATTGTTAATTTATTTATTGTTATGGGCTAATTAGTTAATTTAATTTCTTGAGTTCTTTTTGAATTACTTAAGTTGTGTTATCAACATGTGGGTTTCTTAAATTAGTCAACTTATTATAGGAGATAGGGTTAATGTTATAACTTCCAGAGGTTTGGGAATTGGTGTATAAAGTTATGAGGCTTTTATATTGGATGTTGATTTTATTGTGTTTTCATTTGTGATGTTGTGTATACCTTGAGTTATATCATTTTGTTTAAGTAATTAAGTCTTATCCTTATTGCGAGATGGTTTTGCGTTGCGATTGTTTACTCTGTGTATGGAGTACTTGAGAGTACAATCCCTTTTGTTTTGTAGTATGATGGGATTTCTAGGGAGAGTGGCTCTATGTGGGAACCAGTGCACAAAGGGGCTGTCAGGATAACCCACATTAGAGTTAGAGTAAAAAGTGAAAACCTAACTAATTAATTAGGGGATGGGTAGTTAAATACTAAAAGATAATTATAGTTTCCTCATTCACCTGTTAGGGCTTCCAAAGACTAAAGGTGCCCGACAAGGCTGTGGTTGGCATAATCGTGATCACATCTCTACGAGGAATGCATGATTCCGCATGAGTCACCCTATGGGGTGGCACCTTGAGATAGGCAGTCAGGATAACCATAGATGGAGGTGGCACCTTGTGATAGGATTTCAGGATAATCCATGAAGGCCATGTGATGACACTCTCCTCTAGCTCTCCCCTTAGTTGTTTTAACTGGAATCCTCTGGAAGTGGTTTATTTTATAACTTGGTGTATATTGTTGTTATGTTTTGTTGGTAGACTTTTGTTGTTATGTTCCTATGTGAGTGAATTTTCTTTTCATGTTTGGAGTTGAGTCTTATGTGTTACCTTAGACATCCTTGGTCGAGAATCCTTTCTTAACTACTGCTAGCACAGAGGTGGTCGGGTGGAATGTGCTTTGCACCTCATCGGGTTTACCATTTGGTAGTCATACCTTCAGTGCTGAGATTGTGGTGACAGATTGTTCCAGATTTATGTTCCTTCAGATGTATACATTTGTACTTTATTCATATCTTGTAAATTGTAATGTAACTCTCCCATGTGTTGGGATAATGTATTTTGTAACTTGGACAATTGTTTATTGAGATTTAGTTGTAACATGATGTATTTTGTTATCACACTTTGTAATTCAAATTTTATTCATGGATGTAATTATACTTGATGTTGTATTATATTTGAGCAAATGTGTTCAATTCATTTCTAAGTTGAATGGCTTAGGAAATCTTGTATAGCATCTTTATGGTTCTTTCTTGCTTAAATGCCTATCGTTATAAATGTTTATATGTGAACTCATAATAGTAGAAACAAATGTTAAGATTAGTCAAATTTGTTAATGGATAGATTACATAATGTCTCTTCGTGTACCCCAAGGGACTTAGCTGTTTAGTTTGTAATAGTAAATATGTTAGTTGCAATAGTTAGCATAGTACTCTTACTTTATGTTTCAAAAAAAATTTGTTCTGTACTTAGTTGTCCTTAGGGATTTGCGCGATGGGGTGTTACATGATGTAATAAAACATTAAAATTGTAGAAATTGAAAATTCAATTCTAGTATTCTGACCACCCAATTAAGGGGAGAGCATAGACCTATTACCACATACAAAGTAGACAGTGTTCTTTTTAGAGCCCAACTGAAATTGATTTAATCTATGTGAAAATGTTGCTTCACAACAAGCATGAGATTCATTTTAACTACAAAAATCAATGTGTGGTGACTATCCTAGGATTGCTTCTTTTTAAATTCCATGTCTATCCTAGGATTGGTTCATTTTAAATTGCTATGTCTACCCTAGGGTTGCTTCTTTTTAACCAGAAAAAGCTCTATCTGCAAAAGACATCAGACTTAACTTTGTTTAGTTACAACCTGTATGCTCTAAAAGATCACCTATATGAGCTAAAAAAAATAGTCAATGCACTAAAACAAAGCCCATAAGCGCTACATAAAACCTTAAATGTGCTAAAAGAAATCCTAAATTCATGAATCTAAGAATGCAAAATTTATTTTTTTCAATTTTAAATGAAGTGAGCTAAATGGATGCACCTTTTTGTTCCCTACATGCACTAAAATAGTTCCTAGATGCACCAAAAAACCTACAAAATCACTGAAAGAAGCCTTGGATGTGCTAAATAAACCCACAAATGCACTAAAAGGTGATTTTTTTTAAAAATCCAAACTTCAAAATGCGAAAACCTATTAGAAAACCTGCAAGTAGATGTTAAAAATGGGGTAAAGGCCCCATGATGGGCACCAGAAATGTGTGATAGATTTTTAAGTGTATGAAATGTAGATTAAAAACAATAATAAATCAAACAAACCAATGAAACTTTAAATCAAAGCATAAAATAAAGGAAAGAAATGAAAACTCCGTTTATGCTTTAAAGATGTTCCATTGTCCTCTATCTCCAGTGTTTTTGTTGATTCCAACTTGCTCTCAGATCTTATGCTAGGCTCAACAAACAATCTTCCTAGAGAATGAGATTAAAGATGATGATTGTATTCTATGCTATGATATGATTAACATGCATGATTGCTAGAAATGTAATATTACAAAATACTATAAATACTAAATCTGATAATGACAATGCTAGAATGCTAGAATGCAACTAAGATCTAATGCATGTATATCTGTAACCATTTCTTGGATTCGCAGGGGTATTTATAGAGTTTTTGAAAGATTCTGATTGGCTGATGTGATCAACGACTGTGAAAATTCTTGGAAGATCGAACGATTGAAGATGCATAAGACTGAAGAGAAAAATAGAAGAAAACTAGAAAGCAAGATTTGTTTCCTTTTCCGTGGAAGAGATAAGATGGGACGATAAAGATGAATTGTAAAAATCATCTTTTTGTGAGATTTTGGAAAGATTTAAGAAGATAACTAATGAATTATAAATTCAATTATTTATTTATGGGTGACATGGAGATTTTTCTTAATTAAATAAATCATTTAATTAAGATTTGAAAAGTGACATGTTGAAAGATGATAAAGATGAATTGTAAAAATCATCTTTTTGTGAGATTGAGAAAAGATTTTGAAGATAAATAATGAATTTATTAAATTCATTATTCATTTATTGGTGACATGGAAGATTTTCTTAATTAAATAAAATATTTAATTAAGATTTGGAAAGTGACATGCGAAATTAATTAAAAAAGAATATTTAATTAATATTTGATTTAGAAGAAAGGGAATTAAATTCAATTAAATCAAAGATTTAATTAAACTTAAATGTGATAATTAATTTAAATAAACAATGATATTTATTTAATTAATTAATTGGACTTAAGAAAGTCGTAATTAAATAAAATGAATTTATTTAATTAAAGTGGAAGAATAAAGTAGGTTAACGATATAAATAAATAAATAAAATTTATTTATATGTAGAGGAATTAAGAAAGAAATTAATTAAATAATAAATATTTAATTAAATGCCAGGATTAAATGATATGACCATTTTTATACATATACAGGGTATATTCACATGTGAAGTTTACTTAATATATAAGATTCCTTTTAAAATTCTTAGTTTTCTTTTCTAGATCTTATCTTATCTAGCTAGTAATGCTTGATTTCTAGGTAGCTAGGTTACATCAATTGTCGCATGTTATAGGATTAAGACATTTTTCATGATCTTGTCTAATCCTATATGTTAAATTTCCTTTATAACCAAGGCTTCTTATGTATATTTGTATATTCAACCATTATTTAATCATTTTCAACTTACATTGTTCATGTAAGTATTCTTGTCAGTTTCTCTCTTGTCGGAGATATTTTGGTCCAACAACTATTCCTAGGGGTGTTGAAGATTCACCATTAAAGTCTCCTAGAGGTACAAAAATGGAAATGACTTACTTTTGAGATAGGATGAGCTCTCAAACCTATTATTTACAAGTTTGAAGGCTATGCACTATCTGGATTTGATTATGTAGCTTGATTGTTGTGCACCATTTGAGGAGAAATAGAAATGGATGGGGCATATAAAGAAGTGGGAGCCATAGATGATTTAGTATCATTAAATACAATTGTATCCTAAAGTTTATTCTTCTTTCTCCCCAATGGTTTTTATTCTTTTTATTTGATGGAGTATGATCTGAGTCTCTTCCTCTCCAATTTTACGTTGTTTATCTTTTAGGTTTAGGAGTTGTAAATATAGTTTCTTATGAATGCCCACCTCTAGTCACATGCAATATTTTCACCTTTATCTTTCTTCCATTTCCCTATTCCTTTGTTGTAGGTGAGAAGGATTCCTTATGACTATAGCCACTCTAATTTTTTAGTCAACCAAGTCTACTTATAGCTTAAAATATTCTTCAGTAAATTGAACATTATAAAAGCTACTTCATATTCTAGAAAATTTAATTGAGGAATAGGATTATTCAAAATATTTTCTCTATCATATACCAGATATAGAAATATTCCATCATTGAATACCTAATCATGAACCATCTAAATTTTAAATGCCTTCATTGCATAATTTTTCATCCTACAATAGATCCTCCTTTTGACCTAATGGTCATCATTATAGTAAACATAAAATAATTCTAGATAAGTAATATGCTATAACCCCGAGACTATCGATTTTTCCATTCATCCATAATGGTCAAAATTTGGCCTTGTAGCATAAGTGTGGAAGTAATACAATTAATTCTCAATGCTCAAATCCTTTATACAAGGAAGTGAGAAACTTGTGTTCTATGATAATAATAGGGAGCTATACCCTAGTGATGTAGGAGCATCCCTTGTTGTAAATAAATCCTATATCAACCATAAACATTTCTTTCTTTTAGTTAAGTTTGTATCAGTTTCAACATTTCATTCCTCATTTTACCACATAACTATTTCTCAACTCATAAATGAGGATATAATATCTACACGAGGCCATCTACAACATATCAAGATTTTAGTTGATTTGCATTCATTTGCAAAAAAATATCACTCTTAGAACTCATTTCCATTTCTTAGTTAGAGCATTTGGGGATGAATTGGTCCAAGATTAAGTGTGTGGACCTATTTCAAGCATGTATAGATTAATGGAGCATCTTAAATGGATTTTAGGTCAAAAGGGAACTTTCTTCGAGATCCTAAATTCATTTTGTTTATCGATGGGTTATCTTTCTTGTTTGAGGCTGACCTACATGCTCAATCATTCAATAGGTTTTGTAAACCCTCAAGGCCAACAACATGGATCATAATTAGAGTTGGAGATTCATATTTAAAACCATTTTTAGTTCATTAGAATTAAGTTAATCAAATATGTCATTAGTGGTAGTTCATAATTCAATCCCCTTGTATGATACATAATGTAATAAGGTATTGTGCCAATTGTAATGTCTAGGTATGTGCAGGATCATGACGGGCCAAAAAGTGGCAATATAATGGGTATGTGGCTGACAACTATTTTTTTACCAAAAAATGATGAAACAAAAAGGGTTTTTAAAGGAGATTCTTAGCTTTCCACTGATATAAATTATGCTTTACTTTGAATTTAATAAGTAATTATTATTCATTTTCTATTCAAATTACAACTAAAGTCCTTATTGATAGGCTAATTGAAAACATCTATAGATTTCAAATGATATCACATTTTTTGAATTCAAAACATGCATCACATTCTATGCTTCGCATAATATAGCATTAAAAAAAGAAAAAATAAATTTCTTGAAGTTTTGACCAAGTTAAGATGGTTAGACATATGAGTTTTTATATTTTTTAAAAAGTTGTAATAAAAAAATCATAATTAATTATTTACAAGGCATGAGTTGTCTACTTATATCTAAAATATTATAAAAGAATATTATCAGTTTATTGTGGTTAGGGTGGTCAGACAGACACCTACTTATTTTTTCCCTAAAATTTAAGTACCACTACATTGAAATTTCAAATTTTCACCAAATAGATTTTTTTTTAAACAAACCTAGTAGTTTAGAAACTACATTCAATTTTCTATAGATTCTATTCTTATATATTTTTGAAATAATATAGATAACTTATTCAAATTTTTACGTCAAGTTTCCTAACTCTAATTTTTCTGAATTTTTTGCCACTTAAGGGCCTGTTTTTTCCATGATGATCCTGCACATACCCATCTGTAATGCCCTTGCAGTAGGTCTATGAGCCCTAGTTATCCCACATATAAGGAATATGATGCATGTAATATTTCAAGTTGTTGAAAAAATATTATTCATGTTTTCTAGTCATTTCTTGTATTATTTTCATTGTACTACAATCAAAGCTACATGTTTATTATGCAGAAGATTTTTTCCAAAAATCTTCTGCATAATAACATCATGGACTGTGGAAACAAAATGTTATTAAAAGCTACATTGTTAGACAATCCTTTCAGGACCCTCCATCTGTGACTGCACCAAGTGATATCAAATAAATTTTGCAAGTCTTGAAGGAATTCCTTGTGGTGAATATATCACCAAAATAAGGCATTCTACATGTATTTTCATTCGATTGTTGATTGTGAGGTAGTTGGAACCCTTGTAGCTAGATCATTGAGTTGAGGTTGTTACATCAGATCCATGAGAAGAGATGTTGCCAAGGAGAGCACCTTCTATGAAAAATTTCATTGGAAGAATGAATGATATGTTGGAAATGATGTTAGAAATGAGAGTTTGATTGCATGTTATAGAAGAAGATAGAAGGCAAGGTATAAACCAAAGGCATGTAGATGAAAGTGTTGATGAGTTAGATCATACTACAAATTTGAAAGAAGAAACCATAGATGAAGAGGAAGAATATTTAGATCAAGTGAATATGTTGAAATTTATTTCTAGGGTATGTTTAGGATCATCATGGAAAAAATAGGCCCTTTAAAAGTGGCAAAAAATTCAAAAAAATCAGAGTTAGGCAACTTGACATAAAAATTTGAATAAGTTATCTATATTATTTCAAAAATATGTAAGAATAAGATCTATAGAAAATTGAATGTATTTTCTAAACTACTAGGTTTTTTTTTTTTTTAAATCTAATTGGTAAAAATTTGAAATTTCAATGCAGTAGTACTTAAATTTCAGGGGGAAAAAAAGAAGTAGGTGTCTGTCTGACCACCCTAACCACAATAAAATGATAATATTTTTTTATAAAATTTTAGATATAAGTAGAGGACTCATATCCCAATGTGATGCATATGTTTTTGTAATTTTTTTCCAAGTAAATAATTAATTATGAATTTTTTATTACAACTTTTAAAAAATATAAAAACTTGTATGTTTGACTACCTTAACTTGGTCAAAACTTCATGAAATTCAATTTTATTCTTTTTAATCCTATAGTATGCAAAGCATAGAATGCGAAACATGTTTTGGATTCAAAAAATGTGATATTGTTTGAAAGCTATAGATGTTTGTCAATCATCCTATGAATCATGACTTTAGCCATAATTCAAATAGAAAATGAATAATAATTGTTTATTAAATTCAAAGTAAAGTATAATTTATATTGGTGAAAATATGAGAATCTCCTTTAAAAACCATTTTCATTTCATCAAATTTGGGTAGAAAAAAGTCATTTTCCACATACCCTATGCATACCTATCATATCGCCAATTTTTGGCCCATCATGACCCTGCACATACCCTCTATTATTAGTAAATGACCTAGAAGTGAAAATAAAAATTATGCAAGAAATTTAAACCCTAAGGAATTGATTGATTGGATCAATGATATGGAGGAATATTTTGAGTATGAAGAAATTGAAGATTTGAGGAGAGTGTGACTTGCAAAAACTAAGTTGAAAGGACATGTTGGTATATGGTGGAAAAAGTTCAATTAGAAATAAATAGAAGCATAAAGGAGAAAATTATGAAGTGGGATAGGGTGGTGAAAATGTTGAAGAATAAATTCATACCTACTAATTATGAACTTGAATTACTAAAAAGATTGCAGAACCTAAGAAAAAAGGAGAAATATGTGGAGTATACTAAATAATTTTGAAAGATGATTATTAGAGTTGAAAATAGTTAACCAAGAAAAAATAAGGTTGTGGGGTACATGAATGGATTGGAAAAAAACATTCAAGGAGAATTAAGCTTGATGAAGATGAAATCAATTAAGGAAGCATACCAATTTGTGTTGACAGGAGAGGAAACGATGAATAAGAAGTTTGAACAAAGACAAAGAAGTGCAAGGGGAAGATTCCAAATGGAAAAAAAATAGTCTAGAGAGAGAAGTCCATATGTAGAGAAAAACAAGGATGGAAAACCCTACTATAATGAAGAAAAGGGCAATAATTCATATTGTAGAGGAAGAGAAGATATAAATTTCTACCCTACTAATAGAGGGGGCCAAAATTCCTACTGCAATGATGAATATACGAAAGATGAAAGAATATTTGAGAAGAGGCCATTCAGAGGAACCTATTTCAAGTGTGGAGACGAACACAGAGCATTTGAATGTCATCAAGAAAGTACCAATATGAAAATTGATAATACTGGAAGGATAACTTTTGTGGATGAAGAACCTATTGGATCCATTAATTCAGTTGGGAAATTGGAGAAAGGTGAATAATTAGTAATGGGGAGAACATTGATGCATGAATATGTGACTAAGGAACCACTACAAAGGAAGATTTTTTTCAAGACAAGATGTAAGTCTAAAGGAAAGGTATGTAAATTTATCGATAATAGTGGTAGCACTAATAATATATTATCAAAAGAGATCGAAACCAAGTTGAATTTGAAGAGGTTGAAATATAGAAAGACCTACAAGATATCATTGATTCTGGATCAAGATAAGATCTTGTTGAATGAGAAATATTTGGTAAGTTTTCATATATGATCATATAATGATGAAGTGTTGTGTGATATTATTCCTATGTATGCATGCAATTTATTGTTAGGAAGATCATGGAAATATGATAAGAAATAAATTCATGATGGAAGAAGAAATACCCATAATGTGACTTCAAATGGAAAGAGAATTAAATTGATAACTTTGGAAGGGGAGGAAAAAAGGGATGTATGTGGAACTTCCAAACTATGTTATGTAGATGTAAGGAAGTTTCTAGAAGGAATTGAGGCATGAGAACATGTGTTTTGCATTGATTCCAAAGAATTCCAGTAGTCCAGAGATAGATAATTCTACCAGAAAGGATGAAGACTCATCATAGACAAAAGTAGTAGAACTATTGATAGAGTATAAAGGCATCATATCAAAAAATGTACCAGATGGAATTCCACCAGTTTGGAGCATCAATCATAATATAGATCTAATACCTAGAGCAACTTTCCCAAACAAAGTGGCACATAGGATGACACCTGTAGATAATGTGGAGCTAAACAAACAAATACAATAGTTTTTGAAGAAGGGATTGATCAAAGAAAGTTTAAGCCCATGTTTCATGCCTATAGTACTTGCATGAAAGAAAGATGGAGAGTGGAGAATGTGTGGAAACTTATGAGCAATCAATAGGATCACTATCAAGTATAGATTATAATTGTCAAGGATGGATGACATTATGGATATCATCAAATCAAGATTAGAGAGGGAGATAAGTGGAATACTACATTTTTGAATAATGAAGGATTGTATGAGTGGTTAGTGATTCCTTTTGGATTGACCAATAGACCCAAAAATTTCATGAGATTGATTAATAAGGTATTGAAGATATTCTTGCGTAAGTTTGTTATTATTTACCTGGATGATATTCTATTTTTTAGTAAGATAAGAGAAGAACACTTGTGGCACATCATACAAGTATTGAAAAGATTGAGAGAAGAGAAGTTGTAGATAAACATCAAGAAGTGTAGCTTTATGAAGAAAAAGTTGGTGTACTTGGGATTTGTCATGTTTTTAAGGATTGAAAATGGACTCTAAGAAGGCTAGAGAAATTGTTGAGTGGCCTACACTGGTGAATAATGGAGAGGTAAGCTCATTGCATGGATTGGTAAGTTTTTACCATAAATTCATAAGAAGCTTTAGTAGAATTTGCACACCTATGATTGAAAAATATAGAGGAGATAGGAAGGACTTTAGGTGGAAATCTAGAGCAAAAACAATTTTTGAATTATTGAAGCAAAAGGTCATAGAACCACTAGTATTAGCAACACCTGATTTTGGTAAAGTATTTCAAGTTGATCATGATGCTAGTGGAAATGTAATTAGAGTAGTATTGTGTCAAGAAGGGAACCAATAGCTTATTTTAGTGAGAATTTGAATGATTCCAAAAGGAGATATTCAATTTATGATTAGGAATTCTATGCCATAATTCAATCCTTGAAGAAGTGAAGAAATTATTTGTTGCATAAGGAATTTGTGTTGTATATTGATCATCAAGCCTTGTATTATTTGGATAGTTAGGTTAAATTGAGCTAGAGACATATGAGATGGGTTGAGTTCCTTCCAAGTTATACAATTTTGTTGAAGCATAGGAGTGGCACATCAAATAAAGTTGCAGATACATTGAGTAGAAGAAGGAATTTGTTAATAAGAATGCAAGTAGAAGTATTGGGATTTAGAGAGCTGAAGCATATGTATGAGGATGATCTAGATTTTGATGAAGCATGAAAGTCATGTTGGGAACCAATAGTGAAAAATAAAATTCAATGCCAGCCTTAGATTATTTTATTTAGGAAGATATGTTGTTCAAAAGAAAATCAGTTGTGTATTCCAAGGAGTTCAATGAGGGAGAATTTTATGGAGAAATATGGTGGAGGAGTAGAAGGATATTTTCAGGTGGAAAAGATAGTAGCTTTGGTGAATGAGCACTATTTTTGGCTATAGATATATCAGGATGTTAGGAATTATATTAAAAATTATAGAATTTGTCATGTAGAAAAAGGGAGTAGTTAGAATACTAGATTGTACAAACCTTTGACACTACTAGAGAGACCTTGGGAATATATAAGTATGGATTTCATATTGGGATTACCATCAATATAGAGAGGATATGATTCTATACATGATATATTGGACAAATTTTCAAAGATGGCATATTTAATTCGTTGCAAGAAGACAAATGATATTGTGCATGTTGTTGGCCAATTTTTCAAGGAGATTATGAGATTGCATGTATTACCAAAGAATATAGTTTTAGATAGGTACAAAAAGTTTATTGGCTACTTTTGGAGGATATTGTGGAAGAATATGAAGATAGGTTTGAATTTCAGTTCAATATATCACCTACAAATAGATGGAAAAATAGATGTAGTAAACATGAGCTTGGGTGACTTGTTGATATGTTTGGTTGGTGATAAGGTAGGAAATTGGGACATAGTCCTACCAAAAGTAGAGTTTTCCTACAATAATTTTGTAAATCTGAGTGTAGTGAAAACACCATTTGAGGTTGTGATAAGAATACATCCTAGAGGCGTTACAGAGCTAAGAGACATCAGTATGGAGGATAAGAGGAGTTCAAAAATATAATATTTTACAAGATTCATTGAAACATTGCATAGTCAGGTCTAGAAGCACTTCAAGCTTGACATGAGTAATAAGTATAGGGGAAAGGAAAATGAGAAGAGGAGACATAAGGAATTTGATGTTGGAGAAAAAATTATGGTATATCTTAGGAAGGAAAGACTTCCAATAGGTACATATAATACTTTAAAGATGAAGAAGATTGTACCATGTAAGATTTTTAGGAAGTTTGACTCGGGAAACACACATGAAGTGGAGTTACCAGAGGCACTTGGCACATCACCTATTTTCTTGATGTTGTAGACATTTATGAGTTTCAGGAAGGATAGTTAAGTGGCAATAATAGTGAATTTGACTTGAAGGATTAGTTACCAAATCAACCACTAAATAAAATTCAATAAATCTTGGATACTAGAATTGGAAGGAGCACTAGGAACAAGTAGTACAAGGAGTACTTGGGGTGATCCCATAATAGTGGTTTACAATTTTTTGCCAAACTGGACACTGAAATTATTATTTTTAACTAAATCTTCACATTCGGGCACCTATAGCGGCTAAACTGTGAGGAATTTAAAGATGGTGCAAACTAGAGTCTCATCAAATTTTGTCTGTAGATTCTAAAAATATTTTTTTCAAAATTTTTAGAATCAAATTGCACTTCTTTTTTTATCTCCCACGAAAATAGATTTTTTTTAGAAAACAACATTTTTAAAAAGTGACGCACACCGTATAACGTATAAATTTTTTTCCGTGAAGGATAAAATTCTAATTCTTTCAAATTTAGATTTGTAACTCTGATATCTAGTGCTTCCACTTGGTTAGATAGTTTTATTGAATATTTTTCCTTAATCAAGTTTCAAAGTCAAATTACACAATTGAACAACTAATCAGATAACGAACTTTTTGTATATGTCAAAATTTTATTTTATTTTTTTGTTTTAATATCTGGTGCACTCATATTTTTCAAAATTTTTGTTTGATAATCTTCTATTTTTCCACATCTGAAGAACAAAGAAATTTATTTTCGATGAAAAACCTATGTTTAATAAAACTTAAAAAACAAATACATAACAAAACCAAAACATATTAAAATTATATTCATTGGATAGCTTGTTCTGAGGAATACCATAACCATTTGAAATAAATTTTAAATGAATTCATTCGATCCCCCAAAATCTAAATCAACAGTTATTTTTTATCAGCATTTTGATAGGTGTAAAGGAGACGCATTTATAGGTATGGTTTAAAACTAGCGAGGTTCTATCCAAGGGGGTTTGATCTAAGGTGATTTGATCAAACCCTCTTCAATTGGAATCCTTAAAATGGAACTTTTTAAGGCTTAAATCATTATATTTTCTAAAAATATGTGATTTCAGCTAAAATTCATTCCTCTCAGGAATTGTAAACCACTATTATGACAACACCCCTTGGTAAAGTGGAAAGGTACACTATTGGAGGATTAAACATGGATTTCTCAAGCTAAGGTAGACCACTTTGTTTCCCTCTATCGCTTCGAAAGTGAGGGAGTCACTTTTCTTCCAACCCTGGGTGTTTGATGCAAGAGCATCCCTGGTTGTAAAGCAATCCTATATCAACCAATTTTTTTTATTTATTTCATTTTAGTTTGTAGTAATTTCAACATTTCATTTTATATTTTACTACATTATCATTTCTCAACTCATGGATCAGGATGTAGTATCTATTCAAGGTCATCTACAACATATCCAGATTTTAGTTGATTTGCATTCCTTTGAAAAAGTTATTGCTTTCAAAACTCACTATCATTTATTTGTTAGAGCATTTGGGGCCAACCTCATCCAGGATTTAGTGTGAGGACCTATTCTAGAGAATGCAAAGCTTAATGGGGCATCATAAATGGCATTTAGGTCCAAAGTTAACTTTCTTGGAGATTTTCAATTCATTCCATTTACCAATGGGTTATCTTTCATGTTTGAGGCCGACAAACACACTTGATCATTCATTGGGGTTTGTAAACCCTTAAGGCCGATGTGAATCATAATTGAAATTGGAGATTCATATTTGAAACCATTAGTTATTCATTAGAAGGAATTTAATCAAGTAGATCATTAGTGGTAGTTCACAATTCAATCCAGTCTTCTAGGTTGTGGAATGTAATTTGGAATTGTGCCAATTATAAAAGATATAATGCCCTTGTAGCAAGCTTGTGAGCCCTAGTTATCCCACATGTAATGCATATGATGCATGTAAGGTTACAAGTTGTTGAATCAATGATTATTCATGTTTGTTGAGAATTTCTTTTATTATTTTTGCTATGTTGGACTCAAAGCTACATGGTTGGATAGTCCTTTCTAGATCCTCCATCTGTGACTGAACCACATTGCCTTGTGTTTTGATAGCAATAACTTATTTGTTTGACTTATCTATCTTCTTCATTCTAGTAGGATCATTTTCTTTATTGGGTTCTTTGGTAGCCTATGAGGAACCATATGTAGACATGCAAAATTGACATCATGCATCTAGCCCGAATTCACTAATTCCATGTTGTCCTTAATCATCCCTTTATCATCATTTTCCCTCTTTAATTAAATAAATCATCTTTTGTTTAATTAAATCCTAAGTCATCCTTCTTAAATTAAATAAATCAATTTTATTTAATTAGCTTCAAATGTTCTTCATTTAATTAAATAAATCAAATTTATTTAATTAAATTACTAATGCATCAATTCCCTCTCATTTTGATTTATTTAAATCCTAAAATCTAAGTCAAAAGTCAAAATTAGCTAATCTCCACCTAAATTAATCAAATCATGATTAATCCCAATCCTAATCTCTCCAATCCTCTAGATTTTGCAACTTGTGCAATAAATCATTTATTTTGATTTATTAAATCTCCTAATTGCTTTCAACATGACATCTTTGAGGGAATATTCTACCAATTTGAATTTTACCTCCCACATAGACTTTTCCATCCAAAAAAATCATTTAAGAGCTCTTACATGTCCCTTAAACAAGTCAAATTTGGCATTTAACTCATCTTTCATCCCCCCTAAACATGTCACTTCATCAAATTCAAAATTCAAACTTGCACATTGATCAAAATGTGCTCAACCTCCCTCCATTGGATTATCTTTTATCTCACATCCTCCATGTTTTGCATTCTTCCATCCTTCTTGGCTATAAATAGAGACCCTCTCTATTGATTTAATCCTCCACAACTTGATCACTTATCATCTTGCATCTTCATCATATCTAGAGCTTATCAAAAAGGGGTTGGGAAAGGGCTATTTTCCACATCAAAATAGCACCAATCCCCCTATAAGATGCTGGTTTGATCATTTGAATAATGTTCTTTCATGTTTTTTTTCATTATTATTGTGTTCAAATGAATTTTATAGGGAGTGGTTTATTTCAGTTTACTAACAATTACTAATGTGGTATGTTTTATATGTTGTTAGTGATAGGAAATTTACCTCTCACATTTTGGCGCCCACTGTCTATTTTAGGCTTCTTTCGTCAAATGTTGTTCAATAGTTCTTTGACAAGCTTTAGTGATAATAACTTATTGATGGTAGAGTATGGTATATTAGTAAGATGACATGTTTTATACTTTGAATATGGGCAGCCCCATGCTATTTAAGACCATATAGTAATGGATTTTTTGAATGCTCTTCTAATTGCTATCCTTGTCTGAAATAGTACATTTGAATGAAACAAAAAAGTTGCCTCTATCTTTACACAATATATTTCATCCAATAGTCTGACACATGAGGCTGCCTCTTGTTATTATCTTTCAATAGCAGTTGAGTGTGACAAAAAAAAATTTGATGTCCACTTGTTTTGCAGCGTATGATTTTTGCTTAGATAATGATGCTATGATCTTTATCGAGCTTTTGTTTCTAACATTCCTTTGATTGGTAATGATATTTACGTTGGTGGTAGACAATGATGCTTTGATTTTCTTGTTTTTTGTTGACAAGTGCGGCGAGTGGTAGGTTAAGCTTTTTGTTGTTTATCATTTTACTACATTAAATAGCTTTTTATTCACTATTGAAATAGCTCATCATTTTACTGCATTAAATTGCATTGGATTGAAAATTTCTAAAAACATTTATTCACTACTTTTACACCTGCGAATTGCATTAACTTGAAAATTTTCAATGGCATTTAGGTGTTAATTTTACACCTACCATATACATTTGCTTGAGTATTCCAAAAAAATGGCTAGCACAAAGTATTGAGGGGAGGCATATATCTAGAAAATTCCCATTCCATCATCAAAATTGCTATCCTTCTCATCACTGGTTCTCACTAACATTGCTTTTTCAACGTATTCATTATGCACATATCCTACAAATGGTCAAGAAATTTCTTTTACTCATTTTGTTTAAAATTCCATGTACCTCATCCTTTTTGGTTTACATGTTTTCCAAAGCATTTCCTACTATAACATCTAACAAAATTTCCCCATATTTTATGCTTTTCATGGCTATCCACACCCCATTTCAAGTTGCCAATAATGGGCGCAGGCAGTAAGGATGCTGAAAAAGGTTGAAAATTTGGCTTTTTACATGCCATTCACATTTACTTTATAAATCCTTTGAAATGACTTCCAGGCACATCTCTTACACTTTCCAATCACATTAGCTTGAAAGTATTCAAAGCCTTTCCAACGAATCCATTTTGTGCTCATACTGCAATTATTGTAGTCCATAAAGACCAAGTCTTTAAGAAATTTTGTCAAACAGTTCATGTTTCATCTCTAAGCTTTTATTTTAGCACAGGAAGAGAGGCCCCGGGTAGAGGTTATCCAAGAGTCATTATTTTCCATAAGTTAACATCTACTTTAGGCATTCAGTCAAATAGAAAATGTGTGATTCCTTCCGTGATCCCTATTCTCACACATATGTCATGCCAAGCTGGATCTGGTCAATATTCATTATGTCTTAAATACACGGCCAACAACAATACATTTGGTCTTTAATACGTGGCCAACAACAATACATTAACAAAAGAGTGGTAATAACATATTCATTTTTTCTCTGACAAACATTGACCTTGGTCTTCTTAGTCATTGTGGCCCAAGGCAATACTATCTAATCATTGCCCCTGTAGATTATTGCTTGACTACAAATAAAAAGGTTCATTGTGGCATTGTCTATTGTCAAAGCTTAAGGTCGCATATCATTGATGTCTAGTCTTAAAAAGGTTTAATGATTATCAGTCACTGTCTATTGTCTTTGATTTGCACGTAGCTATATTAAAGAAATAGCGGGTAGGCATTCACTGAAACACACTTTTTTCTTACACATTCTGCATACATGTATATTAGGGCCTCAATGCATTTAAACATGAAATTAATAGCGCTTGTTGGGAAGCACATTATATTCAAACATAGTTTATTGATATTATGAGCATAAAGCATTGACTATATGTAATCAAGGGTGGCACTTGGGTTTTCACATATCTTCCAGTGATTCAACCAATAAGTTCATGTGCCTTGTCTAGGAGTTAATCCATTATTGTGTATGTCAAAGGACTACTATTAAATGTAGATGAAGGTGCATTAAGTGGACGTGATGAATGGTCAAAGTATGGATTGAAGAGTCTTGGTGATCATAACATAGCTAACGAATGAGTATTCTTGAGCATCATTTTTTATGAGTGACAATCGAATCAAGCAGTGCATTTAGAAGGCACACTTAAAACTCAGCCTCCATTTTCAACCATTTTTCAGTTGAAATGACTGGCAACAACTTGTAGAGAATTGTGTGCCGGGTGATCCCACAATAGTGGTTTACAATTTTTGGCCAAACTGGACACAAAAATTATTATTTTTAACTAAATCTTCGCATTTGGGCACCTATAGCACCTAAACCATAAGGAATTTGAAGATGATGCAAACTAGATTCTTGTCACTTTTTCTCTGTAGATTCTAAAAATATTTTTTTCAAAATTTTTGGAATCAGATTGCACTTCTTTTTCGATCTCCCATGAAAATTGGATTTTTTCATAAAACAAAATTTTAAAAAAGTGGCCACCGTATAATGTATAATTTATTTTCCATGAAGGATAAAATTATAATTCTTTCAAATTTAGATTTGTAACTCTGATATCTAGTGCTTCCACTTGGTTAGATAGTTTTTTATTGAATATTTTTTCTTTAATCAAGTTTTGAAGTTAAACAAATTACAATTCAGACATAGCATGACTGTATAACGCGTAACTTTTTTTGTATATTTCAAACTTCATATTTTTTTTTTGGATCAAGGACTTCAATATCTGGTGCACTCATATTTTTCACTTTTTTTTTTGATAATTTTCTATTTTTCCACGTGTAGAATAGAGACCTTCATTTTCGATGAAAAACCTATGTTTAATAAAACTAAAAAAATAAATACATAGTAAAACCAAAACATATTAAAATTATATTCGTTGCATAGCTCGTTCTGAGGACTACCTAATTCTAGTTGGGTTTACGAAGAATCCTCCATTTTCATTCTCAACCTAAGCTACGAAGAATAAAAAATTAGGTTTTTTTGGTGAAAAAGGTCAAAAATCAAGGAAAAGGGGAGTTCGCTAGAACCAAGGGGGTTCTAGCGAGCCCCCTTCAATTTGCATTTTTTGTTTTGTTTTTTTGGGTGGGAAATGCAAGAGCCCAGTAATTAATGGGTTCATTCAAACCCTAGTTCGGTCAAACCCTTTTTTGGTTCGGTCGAATTTGTAGGTTCATTTGAACCCCTAAAACCAATTTTTTTACCATGGGGTCATTTTTTTTAGTTTTCCTTCCTCGATGAAATTGTAAACCACTATTGTGGCTTCACCCTACCATGTGCTTAAAACATGGATATTTCTTCCCAATATCCTGTTGTGTTGTTTGGGGAAGCATTTCTAAGGTGAATGAATGTGAAGTTTAACGATTTGTTGAAGGGATGTGTTGTTCTCATAATATTTGTGATATACTTGGCTACCATTGCTAGTGTAGTTTATGATTATTACGTGGAGGGGATGAAATCTTGGTCCACTACCCAAGATAATTCCCTTTTTTTCATTTTTGGAGTCATTAATGCTTGGTTTAAATTGAAAACAATATATTATGCTCTTCTAATCTAGTTGCATAAATTTAAATAATTTTTATGTTAAGGTCATTTTTTAAATTTTTATGCTTTCCTAATCATTCAGGTAGATTTAAATCATTATTGTATATTTTAGTATTTAAGCCTTTGTCATTGATTCAAACACATTTAGGAGATTATCAATGCATGATTTAGACTATTTTATAAAATTTCAAGGAAGAGGGACTATTACTTTAAAATTTATCATTGGATGTATTCATTTTGTTTAAAAGTGTATTCATCATGATAAATTATCATTAATTGTTGGAAATTGTGCCTCAATTTGTTGGCTTGTATCTTTGTTCAAGTCTTCATTTTCGATTGATCATTGGAGTTCCTAAGTTTGTAACATTGTCACAGAGTTTGAAGGTTTTGTAACTTCCTGACTGACTGATCTCCTTCGTTGTCATGGCATTGGTGATTTCTATAACTTAAGAACCTTTTCACTGAGTATAGAAGTTTCGTATCTTCCCCACTGAATGATCTCCTTCATTATCACAATATCAGTGATTTCTATAACTTAAGAACCTTGTCGTAGAGTTTGGAAGTTTCATAACTTCCTGACTGACTAATCTTCTTGTTGTCACAACATTTGGTAAATTTGTAACTTGTATGGGGAGTTATGAAGTTTGAGTTTTCTCCAACTAGGTGACAGTGGTATCAGCTTGTCACAGGGATCGATAACTTCATAACTTGTATGCGGTGGTTATGAAGTTAACATTTTGAGCAATGTGCCAATGGGTGTTCACTTTTTTGGGGCCATGCCAATGGTTGGTTTGACTGTAGGTGTATAAGTGAGTTGGTAATCAAAAGGGCTAACCCATGGATACCTAAAGTCTTTGGGATTTTGTTTATAAACTAATGACTATTAATATTCTATGCCAATGTGGGTTAATGTTGATGGTTGATCTTCTTAGCAGTTAAGTGAACTTAATCATTTTGGATAGTAGATTCATGGAAATCGAAGGGTCAAAGTGAGTATAGCAAGGAGAACAATAGACCAATTGGTATTGTGTGTTGAGCAGATTGTATGTTGAAAGAACATTGTAATAGTGTTGTGATTGACTATGGTTGGCCAATTGTAATGCTTCTGTGTAATATCAGAGAACTAATACCATGAAGGAGGGATATGTAACTTTATTGTAATTTATTTTTATTGTGAATAAAGTGACTTTTATTTGGTGGTGATTTTTTCTCCCGAAAGGGTTTTCCCACATAAATCTAGCGTCTATTCTCTATTGATATTATTGTCTATTCTTTTATGTATGAATCTTGATGCTCTATAATTTGAAATTTAAAGTACTCCTACATTATTTCCTTGTGAATTGACATTAGGAAAGTGATTTCCACACTAGATTCTTTCCTTACAAGTGGTATTAGAGCCTGGCCATTTGTATTATCCTTGTGGGTTGGTTGGGATTTTTGTGTCAATTTTGTTCAATGGGAGTCTTGTAGAAGTCTGGTAATTGTCAAATTACGGATTGAGATGGCACTAGCAAGTACATCTAGAAAGATTGAAATTGAGAAATTCAATGGCAACAATTTTGAGTTGTGGAAACTCAAAATGGAAGATCTATTGGTTGATCATGATCTTTGGATTGCTATATTTGGAACAAAACCTTCTAGCATGAAGCAAGAAGATTAGTATCTTGCAGATTGAAAATCAAAGGGGTTGATAAGGCTCTATTTGGTAGACTCTTTTCTTCTTAATGTGCATGAAGAGAAGACTACAACCTCCTTGTGGGAAAGACTTGGAGATATTTATCATGGCAAGTCCTTGGTAAACAAGTTTTTCTTAAGGAAGAAGTTGTATTCTTTGATAATGTAGGAAGGAGTGTTTGTTGTTGATCACTTGAATACTTTTAACATGTTGATTGCTCAGTTAACATTTGTGGGTGTGAAGATTGAAGAAGAAGATCATTGTATGTTGTTGTTATGTTCTTTTCTTGATTCTTGGGATCACTTGGTGATTGCCACTGGGAGTAAAACATCCACTTTTAAGATGGAAGATGTTCTTGCTTCTTTGTTATCAGAAGAAATGAGAAGAATTTTTTTTGAGATGGCGAAGGAGGCTCTTGTTGTTTGAGGCCGATCGAAAGAAAAAGACAAGAAGAAGGACAATAAATCCAAATCGAAATCAAAAGGGGATCAAAATCTCCTAGAAAAAATTCCAAGGTGAAGTGTTGGAACTATGGGCCCAGCCTAGTCATGTCTGAAAGGACTGCAAAGAGGAGAAAAAGAAGAAGAAGAACTCTTCTAACAATGATTCTTCTCAGAGAGAAGTGGATTCCTTCATTACAGCCTTGGAAACTCATGCATCAGATGATGTATGGTTGATTGATTCTGGAGCATCTTTCCAGATGACATCTCATAGAGACTGGTTCACAAAGTATGAAAATACAATGGTGGAAAGGTGTACTTGGGAAGCAATTCATCTTTGGATATACTTGATTGTGGAAGAGTCAGAATTTAGTTCCTTGATGGAAGGGTGAAGGGAATCAATGATGTTATGCATTTACCAGGTTTGGCTCAAAATTTAATTTTTGTTAGTAGGCTGAATGATGTTGGTGTACAGGTCAATTTCTCTAATGGTGTTTGTAAGATGACAAGAGGCTCTATGTTGTTGGAAAAGGGTTCTCAAATTAGTACTCTGTATAAGTTGGACGCCAATGCAGTTCAATGCAACAGTGCTTCTAAAAAACCATGTAAATATATAGGGAAAGAGGTGATTGTTCTAGTAGGAGCTAATTCTTTGGAGATGAATCTTTTAGCTGAGAAAACAATGTTTTGGCATCACAGGATGGGCCACATTGGAGAAAGAGGTTTCAAAACCTTGAAAAATAAAAACCTGGTTGAAGGGCTTGATGACTGTAACCTTGAATTTGAATTTTGTGAACATTGTATATATGGTAAACAACATTGTGTTTCATTTTATTCCAATCCTCATAAATCTTCTAGTATACTTGATTACATTCATTCTGATGTGTTTGGTCTAGTAAATGTTCCTTCGTTATCGAATTCTAAATATTATGTTTTTTTTATTGATGAGTATTCGAGAAGGGAATTTGTGTATTTTTTAAAGAGTAAATAAGAAGTGTTCAGTCATTTTAAGGAATTTAAAAACCTTGTGGAAAATAAAACTAGAAGGAAAATAAAAATTTTAAGGACTGACAGTGGTAGTGAGTTTTGTTTTGATGAGTTCGAAAGGTACTATAAAGATCATGGAATTAAAAGACATAAGACTACACCCTATACTCCACAAAAAAATGGAGTTGTTGAAAGGTTCAATTGGACAATGATGGAAAGAGAATGAAGTATGTTGAATAGTGATGGCTTGGAGGAGAATTTTTGGGCTGAGGCAGTTGCAATAGCATGTTATTTATTAAATTGTTCTCCTAATTCTTCTCTTGTTGAGAGGACACCTTTGGAAGCATGGTCTGGTAAGAATCCCTCTCTTAGACACATTAGAGTTTTTGGCTATGAGGCATATGCATATGTGTTGAATGAAAAAAGATCTAAGTTGGAGAAAACAGTTGTTAAATGTATATTTATTGGCTATAGTGCTGGCATAAAAGGATACAAGCTTTGGAACCCAGTGATTGAGAAGGTTTTGTATAGCATAAATGTTAATTTTCATGAGTTGAAGCTTTCTACTTTGGATCTATAGTCAGAGATAATTTAATCAAAAAATAAAAAGGATGTAGTTGAAATTCCTCTAACACCAGATAAAGAGGAATTAAAAATTCAAAATGTACTTGAATCTGAGGAGATCTCGAGCATTTATGAGAGTTCTAAAGAAGAAGAAGAACCTTAGCCTCATCCCTTGAGGAGGGCAACACATGAAAGAAAATAACCTGATAGGTATGGGTTCTCTATGTTAGATTCTACTTGTTCCTATGCTTTGATTACTAGCACTCATGAGCCTAGGACTATTAAAGAGGAAATTAATATGCCTGATGCAAACTCTTGGTTGGACGCCATGAATGAAGAAATGGCATCATTAGAAAAGAATGACACTTGGAGTTTGGTTCCCTTTCCTGAAGGTAGAAAAGATATTGGTTGTAAATGGGTATTTAAAAAGAAAATAGGTTTGGGTGGAAGTGTTGAAAAGTATAAGGAAATCTTGGTTGTGAAAGGTTATTCCCAGGTAGAGGGAATTGATTATGGAGAAATATTTTCTCTTGTAGCTAAGTTGACATCTATTAGATTTCTTCTATCACTTGCAGCAGCGTATGAATTAGAGATTGAACAGATGGATGTGAAGAGAAAATTTCTTCATGGTGATCTTGAAGAAGAAATTTATATGTCCTGGCTTGAGCACTATGTGGAAACAGGTAAAGAACATCTAGTATGCAAGTTGAAGAAATCTTTGTATGGATTAAAACAATCTCCTAGAATGTGGTACCAAAATTTTGACACATTTGTTTTGTCTTTGGGATTTGTAAGATCAAAATTTGATCATTGTGTGTATTTCAAATCTGAAAATGATTGTGTCTTAGTTATTGCCCTGTATGTGGATGCCATGTTGTTCATTGGGAATAGTAAGCTTATGATTTCTGATCTAAAATATTAGTTGTCTGCAAAGTTCAAAATGAAAGATCTTGGTGCAGCTAGGTATATTCTAGGGATGGAAATAACAAGGGATAGAAAAAATAGAAAACTTTGTCTCAGCCAGAGTAAGTATAGTAACACTATTCTGGAGAGATTTGGTATGATTGATTTCAAGCAGCTAGTTGTTCTAGTTTTGCAGGGAATGAAACTATCTGTTGAAGATTGTCCAAAATCTCCTACTGAGATGGAGGACATGACCAAAGTACCTTATGCAAGTGTAGTTGGTAGCTTAATGTATGCAATGGTCTGCATAAGGCCAGACATTGCCTAAGCAGTGGAAGTTCTTAGCCGATTTATGGAAAATCTAGGAAGGCCACATTGGGATGTTGTGAAAAGAGTTTTTAGATATTTAAAAGGTACATCAAAGTACACTTTTTTTTATCATGGTAACTCGATTGGATCACAACATTCTCTCAGCATTAGAGGTTATGTGGATTCTGATTGGGCAAGGGACCTTGACAGTCGTAGATCCACTAGTGAATATATTTTCATCTTGAATGGTGGTGCAATTAGTTGGATGAGTAAGTGGTAGGGTGTAGCAGCTCTATCCACTACTAGAGTTGAATACATGGCAACAACACACAAATGCAAAGAATTTGCATGGATTAAACATTTGTGATCTGATGTTGGGTTCAGTATAAGGAAAATTTTAATTTGTTGTGATAGTTAGAGTGCTATTTGTTTGGCAGAAAATCCAACTTTCCATGCCAGGACGAAACATAGTGATGTGTAGTATCATTTTGTACGAGATATGGTGGAGGATGGAAATGTTTGTTTAGAAAAGGTGGATACTCTAAATTTTTTTGCAGATGCATTGATAAAGCCTGTGAGCACAAACAAGTATAGGTGGTGTGTTATTTCGATAGGCCTTGGAGTCCATGACCCTCATTAACTTCGAGTTTGGAGGAGGCTAGTAAGTCTTCATCAAGTGGGAGATTGTTGGAAATTGTGCCTCAACTTGTTGGCTTGTATCTTTGTTCAAGTCTTCATTTTTAGTTGATCGCTAGAGTTCCTAAGTTTGCAACCTTGTCGCAAAGTTTTGAAGTTTTGTAACTTACTAAGTGACTAATCTCCTATGTTGTCGCGACATCAGTGATTTCTATAACTTAAGAACCTTGTTGAGGAGTATAGAAATTTCATAACTTCCCTACTGACTGATCTCCTTCGTTGTCACGACATTGGTGATTTCTATAACTTAAGAACCTTGTCATGGAGTTTGGAAGTTTTGTAACTTACCAACTGACCAATCACCTTCGTTGAACATCACATTTGGTAAATTTGTAACTTGTATGCGAGAGTTATGAAGTTTGAGTTTTCTCTAACTGGGCGACAGTGGTATTAGGCTGTCATAGGGATGGGGAAATTCGTAAGTTGTATGCGGTGGTTATGAAGTTAACATTTTGAGCAACGCGTCGATGGGTGTTCTCTTTTGTGGGACCATGTCAATGGTTGGTTTGACTGCGGGTGTACGAGTGAGTTTGTAATCAAAAGGGCTAAGTCATGGATACCTAAAGTCTTCGGGATTTTTTTTATAAACTAATGAATGTTAATATTATGTTCCAATGTGGGATAATGTTGATGGTTGAGCTTCTTGGCACTTGAGCGAACCAAATCGGTTTGGACTGTAGATTCCTTGAAATCAAAGCGTCGAAGTGAGTATAGCAAAGAGAACGAGATACTGATTGGCATTGTGTGTTGAGTGGACTGTATGTTGAAAGAACATTGTAACAATGTTGCGATTGACTATGGTTGGCTGGTTGTAATGCTGATGTGTAATATCAGAGAACTAATACTAGGAAGGAGGGATTTGTAACTTTATTGTAATTTGTTTTACTGTGAATAAAGTGAATTTTCTTTGGTGGTGGATTTTTCTCCCGAAAGGGTTTTCCCACGTAAATCTGGTGTTTATTCTCTATTGATATTATTGTCTATTCTTTTATGTGTGAATCTTAATGCTCTGTAATTTGAAATTTAAAGTACTTCTACATTATTTCCTTGTGAATTAAAATTAGGAAAGTGATTTCCACACTAGATTCTTTCCTTACATTAATTCTTTGAAATAAATCTCATTTCTAATTTTTTTTTTACTTTGTAATAGTAGGAGGTTAGGTTGACATCGAAATCAAGCATTGGAATTGAGCTAAAACAAAGCAAGATTGGAGTTGAAGAATTCAACATCAAATTTAGAGTTGAAAAATCATTTTTAAATGCTTAGAGCTTCCTTTTTATGCTATAATTTTCTATTTTAGACCAATTCAATTCTTTTTGGGCTCTAAAAGAAACATCACAAAAGCTTTCAATTTTTTTTATTATAAAGGGCTTAAAAATAACTTTAGGAAAACTTACTAAATTTTGTTTAAGATTAACAATTGAACAAGGAAAAGAAAACATGAAAAAACTTGCATAATAACATATTTTTAAAACATTCGTTGGATTTGAGATAGGTGAGCGAGAGAGAGGATTTGAATTTCCTGAGTGGAAAAGGGTGTTTGGTTCGAATGTTGCTCGTTCTAGGTCAAGGGATGGCCTTTCTAGGGATGCGACAGGTGAGAATGCAAATTATGGATAGGAGGGAGCAATGTTCGAGGATTGGGGCCCAGAGAAAGGTGGGGATCCAGGTAGAAAGGTGGAATCTGAAGGTAAGTTTTCCACTAACTCTTCTTCGAAGAAGGGGCTTGTGGGTCCGACTACCTTGGAAACTAGGCTGAGGATAAAAATTTGAGGGATCACTCACAAGAGGATCCAAAGAAGAAGTCGGTTTCACTATTTAGAACCAAGCCAGTTGGAAAATCCATTTTTCCTCCTGTAAGTAATATTTCATCCCCTGCGAGTGGGAGGTTTGCTATACTTGTTCCTGACCCTGTTATAGACCATAACATTTCTCTAATGGAGGCATTTCTGGTTGGCATGTTTATGGGTCTATGACCAAATATTGAGGTCATCAAGGACTTTGTTAAGAAGAGATGGAGAGTAAAAGGGCAAGTAGAGGTTGTGGCCCTACTTAAGGGTTTTTTCTCTTTTGTTTTCTCTTGTGAAGAAGATAAACTGGCAGTTCTATATGGTGGTCCTTGGGTCATTAGAAAGTCATCTATGGCTACTAAGAAGTGGTCCCCAAAAATGGATTTCTCAGATGCTTCCTTTGAGGAAGTTCCTATTTGGGTACAATTACCTAGGCTACCACTGGAGTTTTGGAATGAGGATGTTTTCAGGGGGATTGCTATTTCCTTTGGGTAGCTCATATCCATTGATGCTATGACTTCATCTAGAAGGAGGCTGGTTTTTTCCAGAATTTGTGTGGGGATTACCCAGTCCTTAGATCTCCCCTCGTCAATTGAAATAGTATCAAAACTCAGAAAATGGACTCAAAATGTTGAGTTTGATACCCTACCCTTTGTGTGTTTTACATGTAAAAAAGTTGGGCACTGGGTGAAGAAATGTTTGAACAATAAGCCTAAACCTAATGAGAAGGTGGTTCCTAAGGAGACTAAGATGTGGAAGGATAAAATAGTGGAGAAGCCTCAGAAGGAGGAGAATAGAGGAGACTTAATTGGGGAAGGCTAGAAAGATAATGGAGATCGTATTCCCAGCCTAAAAAAAAAGAAAGATGAGGCATCTGGCAAAGGAAATGATAATATTGCAAATACTGAAAGACAGGTTAAAGACTCTAACAGAGCAAATGAAGACTTGAGAACAAGGGATTCCCGGGAGGAGGATGAAAAAGCAGGAGGGAATTTTGTAAAGAAAAATGAGAACCTAAATGTAATCCTAGATTCAGTGACTAATAGTTTGGAGGAAACATCCCATTCTTATTAGAGCAAGGTAAGAGGGGTAGAGGTTTATGATAATTCTAGTGAGTCACATTCTAGTCAAGATGAGACTCAAAGCTCTTCAGAGATTGTGAAGTCTACTTTTGGGAACTCATTAGGATCTCCCAGAGGTAGGAATGATGTTAGCCACTCCATATTAAATAGAGCTCCTACAACATATGACATTATGGATGGGCAAGAGTTTATGGTTCTATAGGATCTAGATCTAGAAAAAGATAACCTATACAGGTATGTGCAGGATCATCATTGAAAAAACAAGCCCTTAAGTAGCAAAAAATTCAGAAAAAATCAGTGTTAGGAAACTTGACGTAAAAATTTGAATAAGTTATCTATATTATTTCAAAACTATGTAAGAATAGAATCTGTAGAAAATTGAATCTAATTTCTAAACTACTAGGTTTATTTAAAAATAAATAAAATCTATTTGGTGAAAATTTGAAATTTCAATGCAGTAGTACTTAAATTTCAGGGAAAAAATAAGTAGGTGTCTGTCTGACCACCCTAACCATAATAAAAATGATAATAGTTTTTATAAGATTTTTTATATATAATTAGAGGGACTCGTAATGCGGATCGCGATACATATTTTTTTGTAATTTTTCCAAGTAAATAATTAATTATGATTTTTTTATTAAAATTTAAAAAAAATATAAAAAATCATATGTCTAACCACCTTAACTTGGTCAAAACTCCATGAAATTTAATTTTTCTTTTTTTGAATCCTATAGTATGTGAAGCATAAAATGTGACAGATGTTTCGAATTCAAAAAATGTGATACCATTTGAAAGTTATAGATGTTTTTCAATCAGCCTATCGATAAGGACTTTAGTCATAATTCTAATAGAAAATGAATAATATTTATTTATTAAATTCAAATTAAAGCATAATTTATATTGGTGGAAATCTAAGAATCTCCTGTAAAAACCCTTTTCATTTCATCAATTTTGGGTAAAAAAAATTCGTCAGCCACATACCCTACAAATACCCATAATATTGCCACTTGTTGGCCCATCATGATCCTGCACATACCCATACACTAAAGTTGAGAAGAAGAAGAGTAAAAAGGGGAATAATATAGTGGGGTTTTCTACAAGAAACATGGCTAAAACAGATGTGAGGGTTCTGAAAGGTTTGGGTAAGAAAACAACTAAATGGAATAGAGAGCAAGAATGTTTTCAAAATATTGCAGATGGAACTCAAAAATCCATCTTGGATTTGTGCAGAACTCCATCCAAAAAATTAAATTTATGTGATGGAACATTCAGGGACTAAACAAATCCCATAAAATAGAAATTTTGCACAATTTCGCTAGGGACCATAAGCCTGACATCTTAATTATTCAGGAGTCCACAAATTTCCAAAGATCGGGTGGAGAAGATTAATTTTTTTAAGAATGGGGGAGTGCAGGGCAATAGTTCAGATGGGGCCTTTGGGGGTTTGGTGAATTTTTGGAACTAGGAGCACATTCAAGGAACTTCAATTTTGGAAGATACAAATCATGTGGCCACTAGATTTAAGCATATCAGAGATGATTTCATTTGGATCTTATCTAATATCTATGTGCCCAATAATAAGACTGATAGAAGGAGTTTTTCGAAAAGACTTGAGTCTTTTAGATCTTGTTTTCCACATGAGAACTAGATTATCATGGGGGATTTTAATAATCCTTTGCTGGGATTAGAAAAATTTGGTGGATCTCAGATTCAGTTGGATAGTAAGATGGATGTGATCGATTTTATCAATTCTCAATGTTTGCATGATGTGGACCTTAAGGGGGCTACCTACACCTGGTCTAACAGGAGGGATGGGAATGATCTCATTCAAGTTTGGCTTGATAGGGCTTTAATTTTAGATAACTGGTTGAACGACTTCTTTTGCTCGTTAAATTCCCTCTCTAGAATTGGCTTGGACCATTTCCCTATAAGTCTTGTGGATGAATCTGTGTTAGGTAAGAGAAATTTTCCTTTCAGATTTGAAAAAATGTGGCTATCTCATCCTAATATTTTTAATTGCATCCATGAATGGTGGGATATAAATGTCAGTGGTACCGCCATGTTCAGAGTGGGTAAGAATCTTGGAGAAGTCAAGACCAAGGTTACGACTTGGAATAAGGAAGTCTTTGGGGATATTTTTGAGACTAAAGTTGTTATCCAATAGGATTTAAGGGACATTTAGGACCGTATCCAGAAAGAAGGCTATGTGGGAAATATCCTTCCTAAGGAAAATGAATTTCTTTCTAAATATCATAATATTGCCTCTAAAGAAGAGGATTATTGGAAACAAAGATCTAGATGTGTTTGGCTTTCTGTTGGGGATAAGAACACCAGGTTTTTCTATTTGACCACAATGAAACATAGTGCCTCCTATCAAATAGCCTATATTATGAAGGATGAGGTTAAAATTGAGGAGGAAGAGATTAGGAGTGAGGCCATTCAATTCTTTGCTAACCTCCTTTCTTCTAAAGAGGATTTGGATGTGGATGCTCAACAGACTCTTATTGAGGCTATTCCTAATGTCTTGAATGATCATCAAAAAAAACTTTTGACAGTGATCCCCTCACAGGATGAGGTCAGGAAGGCAATTTTTTCTTTCAAAGGGAATAAGGCCCCTGGTCTTGATGTTTTCCTCATGTTCCTTTTCCAAGTTTTTTAGGAAATTTTTGTTGATGATGCGACTAGTGTTGTTAAAGAGTTTTTTGGAGCTAGGAAACTACTGAAAGAGCTTAATGCTACTTTTATTGTTCTCATACCTAAATTCCTTGGTGCTAATTCTTTTGATTCTTTCCGGCCTATTAGCTTATGCAATTCTTTTTATAAAATCATTTCTAAAGTGATAATGTCTAGACTTTTGGGGGTTCTTTTGATGTTGATTTCTCCCTTAGCATAGTGGTTTTGCTTTGGGTAGGTAGATTATGGATTCTATTATAACAATTAATGAGAATATCCACTCCCTTGAAGATTCGAAAAACTAAGGCTTTTTGCTCAAGCTGGATATGGCTAAGGCCTATGATAGGGTGGAATGGAAGTTTTTGATTAAAGTGTTAAAAGCTTTTGGGTTTTCTGAAAGATTTTTACAAATGATATGGGAACTTATCTCTACCACCAACACCTTGGTTATCATAAATGGCTCTCCTCATTTTTTTAAGGTTTCAAGAGGAGTCAGACAAGGGGATCTTGTCTCTCCTATTCTTTTTACTCTGGTGGTGGAAATTCTGGGGAGGCTCTTGCATAAAAAACTAATGGAAGGAAGCCTAAAAGGATTAAAGCCTTCTTTGACAAATATGGCTTGTTTACACCAGTAGTTTGTGGATGATACAATGCTTTTGGGAAGTGCTACTATTGGTGAAGCTAGAGCTATAAAGAGTTGTCTTATTCATTATGAGGAAGGTTCAGGGGAAAAAATTAATAGAACCAAAAGTTCCCTCTAGTTTTTCAATACCCCTGAGCACAGACAGGGGAAGATTGCCAATATTTTAGGTTGTGGTGTTAATTCTCTTCCTTCTACCTACTTGGGTCTTCATTTAGGGTCCAAACCCATGGATTCCTATTGGATCTTTCTTGTGGATTGGTTTAATAGAAAATTGGCTAGCTGGAAAGGGGCCCTCTTGAGTCAAGCTGGTAAAGTTCTATTACTTAAGGCTTCTCTTCAGAGCTTTCCCGTTTATGCCCTTAGTTTGTTTAAGATTCCTGCTAAGTTTGCTAAAATTATTGAAAAGATCCAAAAATGTTTTCTTTGGCCAGGGGTTGAGGAGAAGAAGAGGATCTTGCTAGTGGCCTAAGAGGATGTGTGCAGACCCAA
>VDFB02076278.1:0-67689 GCA_007258455.2 Sequoia sempervirens
CATTGATGGAACCTATCTAAGTCCACATCAATAGATTAAACAAAATTGACAACAATTTGCATCGAAGATGAAAATAGTGTGATATGGGGGGATATTATGCTCATTTTTTATCAAATCTATATTTTCTTGAATCAAATTAAGGTTTTCTCTAATGCTCTCTCTTAATTGAGCTTGATCTACTATAGGGTGTGGGGGGTTAGGAGGTGGAGAATGTGGAGGTGTGGGGTTTTTGTGGTGGCGGATCTAGATGCATGGGATCTTCAGGTTGTGCATTAGGTATAACATCCTCTATGTTAAATTTAGGCTCCATGTGAACAATGAAATGTGGAGGTGTGGGGTTTTTTTGTGGTGGTGTATCTGAATGCATGGGATCTTCAGGTTGTGCATTAGGTATAACATACTCTATGTTAAATTTAGGTGCCATGTGAATAATGAAATGGAAACTACATGTTAAACAATTAAAAAATATATATCAAAAAACTAATTAAATAATGCACACAATTTGAAAGTTATAAATCACATTGAATGTGAAAATATTCAAAATACATTTCATTCGAAGATGCATTCAATTTATAACATTTAAAAATCCATAACATGAAAATCCATAGTGCATGCACATTAAATTATACAATTAAAGTCATGTACATGTACCCTTGATTAAATTTGATAACTTTATATTAAGTTTTGATTTCAACACAATGGCCTAATTTAAAATCTTTAAATAATAATATCAAGGTCCTACTTCATTGATTTGACAAGTGGAAAAATTATAAATGTATTAATTATAATTTAATGAGCTACTTGATTATAATTTATTGTTTGCATTTCATGATTGTGTGATTTTGGGAAGGTGATATTATGGTTTAATTTCTAACTAAATTTCTAGAGTGTTTTTTTTCTTTACTAGCCTATATTTCCTTTCTAGTTTGAGAAGATAATCATGGCTATTTCAATTTAGTTTCTTAGGTTTTGTTATTATATATTTTATAGACATATTTTTAAGTCTCAAACGTTGTCACTTTTGAAAGTTTAAAGTATTAGGTCCATGAAGAGGAATATATAAAATTATAAAATTTTCATTCCTTTTCATTGTCTATTATAGACCATGAACCTTGAAATTTTATTGTAATAAATATGATTTTGAGAATTAGAACCAACAAGCATATTCATATAAAAAATATTTTATGATAGAGAGTTTAATTTTAATAAATGATGTACATTCAATTGGTTTTTCGTTGACTTCTAGTAACCATATGATTTCATTTTCCTTGCAAGGTTAAAATTGAGTGGTGTGTGGTTGTTAATTTCAAATTATTATATCATTCTATCTTGGACTAATGAATGCCATGCCTTAGTGATGATTTTTAGATGATTCTATGTATTTTATAACCTATGCATTGATTGTCAATGAAAGATGCCTCCCAGGCATCATGTCACTCCTCAAAGTGGGAATGAGGGAAGGCTAAGAACCCACCTATGAATCCTAGTGGTGGTCCTCAAGTTATTAATCTCCTTCAAGATATAATAGTAATGGAATCTCATCAAGAGGCATCCCATTCAATGCATTCCAATCATTCTTGGGAGAATAGAGAGGAGAACCCTCTAGGTGGAGAGAGACAGCACTCTAGGAGCCCTCATAATTATAAATTAGATGGAAAGGTAGGTTGAGAGCCACTCATAGAGGGGGATAGGTAGGTAGTGCATGTTGATGGTGTGATACCAGGGAAATTTCATGTATATTCAATTGGTTTTGTGTTGAATTCTAGTAACCATATGGTTTCATTTTCCTTGCAAGGTTAAAATTAAGTGGTAAATTGTACTTGCCAAGCCTATTTTGATGAAATTTTATACTTGGTTTTGATTTCCTTAGAGGTATGTATAGGGACATAGATATAAATTTTAGGGACTTGTTGTGCACATAAGCATGAATAGGCCTATCTAGGGATTATAATTTAATAACATTATAAATAGACCTATCTAGGGATTATGTGTGATTTTAGGGCTAGTAAAAAGACAACAAATCTAGACATTATATAAATATAATGTAGGTTTAGGTTTTAGGGTTTAGGGTTTTAGGTTTAGGTTCTAATATTAAGGGTTTTAACTTTTAGGTCTTTCTTTTTGGAACCTAGGGTTTAGGGTTTTGATTTCTAAGTTAAATGTGTCCAATTTAGGTTAAATTCTAGTTATTTTAGGCATAGATTTTATGGTTTTCCATTTATAATTTTACATTTTTGGTTTGGTTGATGTTTTTGGTTTTAAATATAATTTAAAAACTATAAAATATTCAATGTAAAACAAAAAACAAACAAAAACTAAATAACAATTACAAAAAAATAATGCAAGAAAATTTGGTTGAACTAGGCCCTCAAAATAAATACACAAAATAAGCTCTCCCTCATGCACACAAACAAATTGCAGTGAGAAAATGAATAACACAATCGTTAATTTAACAAAATAAATAGCTTTGCAAAATGCATACTTGTTAGTAACACATATGCATTTTGTAACGCGTACATGTTTTAGGGTGCGTACTTGAATCTAAACATATATGCATTTAGATTTAGGATCGATTACCCGATCCAAAGCAAATATGCATTTCCTACGATTGTTTTTTGTTTTGGCTAAAATTTCCCCTCTTTGTGGACCCAACTTCTAACTTTTACCCCTAGATGCAATTTTGAATTTAAGCAATGCACAGGATGAAATAATTTAAACAATATACAATGAATTGGATGAAATAGAAAATCTATGAACTATAACATAAAGGAAAAAAAACAAACATAAGTTCAAAATTAGTATTTTGAATGCCAAAAAATGCAATGCAGTATGTGAAGAGAGACTGATTGGCCTAGGGTGACAAATGCATCCCAGTGATAATTTATTTCAAAAAATTTAGAAATTTAGAATTGGATTTTATTCTTTTTATGTTTTCTGATTTAGATTTGAGATGCAAATGAAGATTTTGAATATTTTTTAATGAAACTAGATGCAAAAATACAAGCTAAATGAGCTTGCACTAATGCAAAATTTGAAACCCTAGAATGCAAATTAACCAATGCAAATCCTAATGCAAGGTTAATGCAAGCTAAATCTAGGATGAAAATGCAATCAAAATTAGAATTATGATGTTTCAAGGGTAGGTTAACCAAAATGGAACCTCTAAAAATGGGGGATATGTTGATCAAGTGTTATCACACCCACTTTCAAATTTATTCCACTCAAGGATAACCCTAGAGATCACAATGCAAAAGAGAAAGAGATCTTGCAATAGGGTTGTCCTAGGGACTGAATATGATCTAATGAGGGGTACACCACCAAGTCTAAACTTGGAAAGGACAATAAAATGTAAGATGTATTGTAAAACCCTAATTGAATGCAAACTAACACTAAATGACTTAGAAAAGTGGATGAAATGCAATAGAAAGCTGTAAAAAATAAAGTGTGCACCTAGGAATTTGAAGAAGGTATAACGAAGGTCTTGAATATTGGAAAATCTACTTTTACTACTAATTGGGACTCATTCACCAAGTTGGATGAATCAATGTAGTTTCTAGGAACTATGTAGGAACACAAATATGCCAAAAGGGTATCCAAATTTGTAAAATCATGAAAACTAGTTGGAACTGGGACTCATTTGATAGAAGTGGTGAGTCAGTCTAGTTGGGATTTTCTACAGCTTCAAAAGCTTATCCTACTCTTCTTTATCTACTCTTTCCTTCTTGTTTGGTTTCTAGATCCAAATCTCTAATTTGCAACCTGTAGGTCTTGTCTAATGTTCTCCAAGGCTTGATGACAACTTTGACAACTTTGGATGATTTTCAACTTTTCTCTAATCTTTCTCCTTAGGAAATATGCAACCTAAACTTGAAAATCACACACAAAGGAGAGGAATTTTTTTTGTTGGATTAGTGGATAGGGGTTTTCCTTGGTCAAACCTCATTTTGGAAATCAATCCTTGAAATGAAATGAATATCAATGGAGAATGATGAATAAACAAAAGACAATGTTGCAACTCACCAAACCCTAACAATAAGGTGCTACAAATATGTCTAAAATGGCTACAATGAATGTGGTTCTTGACTTTTGCTTGACTTATGTTGATCTTGCATGAAACACTTGCTTGAATCATAAACTCTACATCACAATTGTTATCACAATAACAAACATGACATATGAAATCCTACAAGCTGACATTAGATCTAGGAGAATAAAATCCTGCCAGAAATTTGAATTAAATTTGATTTTGGGCAACATTGGACTCATTCATCCAAGGTGGTGAATGAGTCCCATTAGGGATAATGTATGAGACCAAAAACCAAAAGTACTTAGAAATGTGTGAAAATCAGTTTAGGGACAAAACATCAAAGTGGGACCCATTCACCCAAGATGGTGAATGAGTCTTAGATCACCAAATTTGGGCCACACAAGCGAGAAACACCTAAATTATGATTGGTCAATGATTAGTGTCAGAATTATCCTCAGAAAGATGCAATAAATGAGGCTTGTGGATGCAAAATAGGGCTAATTAAAGCATAAGAAATCCCAATTGTTAATGAAAAGCCTAGAGAAATTTGAAAGTGTGTTACAACCATTTACAACACTCCAAATAAGGAAAGATTAAAGTTAATCTTGATTAAAAATAGGCTTATTAAGTTTAATTATTTAATAAAACCTTAGAAAAGTGTGAAAGTGAGTTACAAAACTTCACAACACTTTAACAAGGTACCATTAAGATCCATTAGTTCACAAGGGCCCAAGATTTAATGTGAATGTGTCAACCATATTACAACACTAAATCAAGACAACATTGAGCCAAACCAACAAGGAGGGCCCAAACAAGCCAAAAAATGTAGAAGGGTTACTTTTTTAGTGACTCCTAGTTGATATTCATATCTAACCTTGACCTGGTGGTATCTAGAGAATCCATCAGTAAATGAGTAAATTTCCCTTCCTACAATAGATACTAGTATTTCTCTGGTGAATGGAGCTTGAAAGGGATCATGTATACAAGATTTGTTTAGTTCCCTAAAATTGACAAATAACCTTGTTTCTCTTGTCCTCATTTTTTGAACCATCATAGGCTAATCCATTCTAAATATTCTATTAGATTTATTATTTTAGTTGCTAACATCTTATCCAATTTATTTTTCACTTCCCTTTTCATATTTGGATTGAGTTGGTATGGTATTTTATTTTATGATTTGGATCCTTCGTTTTATTGGATTTTCATGACTTTGACTTCTTCCTTAATTACTTTCATGCTTATGAATGTCCAGGAAAATAAGTATTCATACTTGTATAAGAGCTCAATTATATTTGCAACTACTTTCTTGTCCCAATAGTCTCCATAGTAGATGTTATGTTTTGTTTCTTCTATTTGAGAGACTGGATATAATATTGATCTTTTTAATCATTACAAATTTTTAATTCCCTTCTCCTTTCTTCCATATGTATTTCTAGTCTGGGTCTATTTTTTCTTCCTTTTGATGTGTGTTATAGTACCAGTTTTCCACATTATAATGTGTATTTTTACATAAAATCTATTAGTTTTCATATTCCTTTGCATTGGGGTGTATGATTTGTTTTTAAGGGCTGGGCATTAGTTTCTATAGCTAGGATAAAGACAATTTCCTACATTCACCTTCTAGTGGGGTACACATATTTTTATTTTCATCCCAAAATGAGAAGGTGCAAATGAATTTTTCTTTTCAAATATATTGCCAATCCTTTGTATCCATCCTTCTCCCTTGATTCATGTATCATGTTTGAACTATTGGTGTTAAGTGTACAATAGAAGAGTTATATGTATAATTTTTGGTCAAAGTCTCTACATCCTTACAATGTAGTTATACATAGTTTTAAATGTTCTTCACAGGTGATAGATACTTTATACTTTGAAATGATGGAATATTCCCATTCATCCTACATGTATCTGATTCTTATAATAATTTTAAAATCCTACCATTATGGAATGATATTTTTATGTGTTTTATGCCAACATGCAACAATACAAACTGATGTGTCCTATAGTGTGGCAATCCACACCTCTTCATTTTGAAAATTTCTTTCCAAATCATGTATGTATTCATTTAGGTTTTTGATTCTTAAGAATTTGGGAAGCTTGATGTGTGATATCCCCCATTGGATATGAATTATATATTTTGTGTCCATAAGGGATGGACCTAGGTTACCACTTATTGCATTTTCTACTTCTTTTGGTGGATTATCTTAATTTTTGGTATGTTGTTGAAATTTTTTGGGTGGCTTTGTTTCATGAAATCCCCTCTAAACACATATATATTTAATGATTTCTACTCTATTTCTTCTTGTATCCATGCATTTAGTACCTCTTGATTGGTTGTACTCCTAGTATAGCTTTCTAAATCAATTTATCCTTCACTATTTGGTTTTTATTTGGTATCTAGGCTAGGTAATGTGGAAATTGAGTATAACAATTGTGTGTCATCATTTTAATTTTATTTTAGGTTATTTTCTTCTATATATTGATTATCTCCATCTTCTCCTAGGAGGATATGGATGACCTTATCGTCTGGAAATGATATTTCTTCTTTTATGCAATCTATCACTTCATTTGCATTGAAAAACCATTTGAGGCCTATTAGTGCTCAAAATGTATTGAACGGTTCATCTCTAGCAACTTGAATTCTACTGTTAATTTTAGGCATTGTACATTGACTTTAATATTCTTCTAGGTTCCCATTGTTTGCATTCTAGGCACTAACATTGAAGGAAGTTTTTGCTAATTTGGGCCTTCCTAGTTTCTCCCAAGTTGTTGCTATTATTATTGATATCTACCCTAAGGTCTATCATGATATGTTTCACCTTGTGGTGATTAAGGTGTGTGATTATAAAAATGGTCTATTTTTTTTCTAATTTTTTCCTTAGTTTCTCCCAAGTTGTTGGTGGTAATATATTCATATCTTCCCCTAATTACACCAAGATGTGTTTCACCTTGTAATGATTAATGAGATTCATAATTTATAGTTTTAAATTTCAATTTAAAGGAACTTAAATGACTAAACCATCATCATTTTTTCATAAGTAAGGTTGACAATAAATTCTAGCCCTAGTTCTACCCCAAAATTAGAAATGATAGAATATTGAAACTAGGTAAAATAAAATGTATGGCTTGCTAGATATGAAATTAATTTTAATAAAAGATCCTTATTTATGGGAAATGATTGACTAGGAAGGTGTGTAGGCTATTTTATTTTTATTTTTCTATTTTCAATGTGGTATGTTTCATAAGAATATTTTAAAAATACCACTTGCTCAAATACATGAAATAGTAATTGGATAGAGTGGGATGTGAGAAAGATTATCAATACAATTTAAAAATAATTTATTTGAACCCTCTTTTCTATTATGTAATCCATTTGATATATCTCCACACTTTGTTCGAATTCCACCATGCAAGAGAAAACCTTGCCCAATATCCCAACATGCAAAATATGTTTTTATAAAAAAAAATATTAAGAAGGAAAATAAAAATATCCCAAATTTTATACAAATTGAAAAAAGAAACACTAATTAACCAATAATAAATTTAGGTTTTTCTCATTTTATTTACATGGAATTTCTATAAAAATAAAACCTTATTGTATGAACAATTATATATATATATATGTGATTAACAAAACAATATAAATAATTCATGATAAAAAGAATTAATCTTTATAAATTCTTTAATATTATGTAGTGATAACAGATATTCAACATAAATGTTGAAGAACTAAATTAGAAATAGAGACATTGATGTCATGTATTAAAAATTTATTATTTATGGCAATAATAGATAAGAATCAATAATTAAATATCTTAAATCAACTGTGGTGTAATTTGAAACCCATAAGAAGTGGTAAGGTTGGATGATACAATCAACTAAAATTTTATAATCAAACTATTTATGAACCACCAAAGAAAAGAGAAATATGGAAGATGACTATAAATTTATTTTATAAAGTTAGAGAAGTTTGGTGCAGGGTTTCAAATCTAATTGAATAAAGAACTAAAATTTTAAAAGGACAAAACTATTCCAAATTAGGTGGAAAATAAACACAAATGGCAAGCTACCATAGTGTGTGGATATAATATGATAATCATTAAAGGTGATTTGGATGCTATTGTAGAGGCAAGTTTTGGTCTTAGAAGAACTAAACATGGTGATCTAAAGGGGTCCTCAATATTTTCATAAAGATCAAAAGTAAGACAAAATAATCAAATTTAATGTTGATAAAAAAATTGTAATTTAAATTTACTTTTATAGTTTAAATTGATATCAAAATATATAAATGAGAATTAAATACTATTTATATTTTTAAAAAAATATAAAAAAATTATAATTATCAACTATAATAACTTATTTTTAGTGATTTGAATTAATATGAAAAAATGTTAAAGGGTACATATGAAATGAAATTATTTATTAAAATTATAGTAAATACAGGTTGAAAAAATAAAAAATTACAAATAAAAATGGTATCATAGAATGGTACAAGATTGAGGGGTAATACTTAGATATGCGTAGAAGGTTAAAATGTGTTTGTGAATAATATTATTAAGGAAAATATAAAAGATTTTGGAAGAAAAGAAAAAAAGTGTGTGTGAATTAAGAGAATCAAAATTTATTATTAAGTTGTCTATAATGTTATGTTGTAATATATATTTGTTTATGGGATTCACGTTTTATATAATTTATTTCACAGTAGTTTGGGTGTCTCCTTGTGAGTTTACTATGTGCTATCAATAGAGTAGGAATCCCACTTCAATACATCTTACTAGTGGTAAGATATTATTGAGGAGAATTGAATCTTAATCTCCAACATAAAAATTAAGTGGTGCTATCAATTGATTATAATCCTTTTGACATGATAAAAATATCAAAATTTTATTTCTTTTCAATTTATTATTTACATCATTTAAATTTTTAAGTATTTATATGTTTCACAATGTGTTGCAATATATTGACTAATCAACATATATTAAGGAAAAAGTTATATTTTTTCTAGCTTATTTACATTATTAGTTATGTCATGTATGATAACTATGTTTAAATTATAATTTTGGGCTTGTTATTTTGTGGGGCTTTGGTGAGGGTTTTATATATTTTTTAATAATTTTAAAAGACATTTTTTTAATAAGAATAAATAAATTACTGGATTTGAATGTCTTCATTATTATATTAAAATCATTACAACATGATAAATATATATTTAAATTAAAAATAGTCTTTTAATGAAATTATTACTAATATTTTAAATCCATCTATTTTAAAAATATCCAGAAATTTGAAGTTATTTTATTTATTTAAGAATTAATTGATTTTTCTTTAAAAATATGTTATTTATTACATATATAAAATTTGGTTTATTTTAGAAAAATTAAATTTATTATTAAATATTAATATATTGACATGTAAATAAAAGAAAACAATTATTGTTGACATACTCACCTTATTAAACTTCCCCTTGCTGATTGTAGGACATAACAACCCACCCAAAATAACCCCACACAAAATAACCCAAGGACAAAATAACCCAGGGTCAAAATAACCCAAGTCAAAATAATCCGTGGTTAGAATAACCCATGGACAGAATATCTCCATAAGAATATAGAGAAAAGAGCAAAATGACCACAGGTTCATGGGTTATTTTGACCATGGATTATTCTATCCATAGGTTATTTTGTTCTTAGATCATTATGACGGGGTTATTGTGTACAAGATAATTTTGACCGGATTAGTATGTCCGGATACCTCCTTGCTGTCATTATGAAATTCCTGTCGACATTATTTAACAATTCTAAATAAATAATTAACATAAATATAATTTAAATTTCTTTTGAAAAACGATTAAAAACAAATAAAAATTCGATAGCTACGTAGGAGCAAGGTAGGTTTTGGATGAAGGAATCTCAATTTCTTGTAGTATATGGACATTAGCTTTAGATCAACTTCTATTTACTCTTCAAATACAAGAGCTCCGCGAACCTTTAATATTCAGGAGAGAAACAAAAGATTATCACAGCTAAGTGTACATAGAGGACAGAGAAGGAAAAACATCAAAGAAATCCACACCAGAGGAGCGACATTGGGAAGTACAGTAGTAATAGTTATTACATACCAGTGAGAAATTATCCAATATCAACAATTTACCTTTCGGAATGTAGGGAAAGCACTTCAAACGGTTTCTCCATTTGGATGTGCTTACGGTAATCTTTGAAATCAAATTTATAACTATAACTATAAGATTAAGCCGCTAGAATACTGGAGTCAAAGTACTTATGATTGACACTGAACGGCCTCAAGCGTCCATAGAATCCTATGAAACGAGATTACTCGGCAGGGCAACAGAATAGGGCCTTCATTGTGGTATCCATATTCTCTCTCTGCTTCTTCAAGAAGCTCTCTGAATAAAGGGTGGTTGATATATTCTGTTTTGATCACAAACCGTTGTCGGTCTTCTCCCACATAGACTGCTAAGTGGCCTCGAGGAGTCACTGCATTACAAGATGACTTGCCATCATCCCAATACTCTTCATCTGAGTAGGCATTCAGGGGGTGCCATGATTTAGACGTCCCCACAAGATAACATCCATTAATTGGTTTTGTCCACCTATGTATTCTCTTCCATGTTTTCACAATCATAGCCACTTTTCTTCCCTTTGTAGTGCTTAATTTGCCCATTTTCTCAAAACTTTTTTACTTGTGATCCACAGGTCATTATTGGATACAATCCTGTCGAAACAAATCATACAAACAGCCATGAACATATTTCTCAAAAGACTTAAAGCAACTCAAACGCATGAGAATTTCGAACGCCAATTTCTGCTGTCCTTTTGTTCCCTTAAGCTATGCATTTCTGAAAATTTGTAGTTTAATCAATGATTACTGTGCAGAGGTTATTTCCTTTCTCTTGACTAGGCCTATCTGTACTGGTTTCATTAACTTTTTTAAAAATCTAGAACAGTAATCTGTAGGTGTATTCTTTGTTTCCAAACAATGAAATAAAATAAAATTCTCAGATGTGAGCAAGAGCAAATATATACTCTTTTATCTGATTGCCCATCTGTTTTTTTTCAATTGATTACATGCACTTATAAATCTGTTTGGTTTAAAGACACTATATAGTATCTTTTATAAGTATGAGAATTCAACATTAAATATTTGAATCTACAAAAAATTACCAAACAGGAACCGTGGATAAGGCTTACTAGGTTACAAATACACAGGCAGAAATGGAAAGAAAAATTTACCTTTTGTGAGAAGGATGCTGCCATCTAAACTTCTTTTCTGCAAGCGGCATCCACACTAAGAATGCCCAGACAAAGAATAAGCCTGCACAAAATAGTGACTAATTTCTGGAACCTCTATCATACTCCAAGAAATTATAGACCCTTATATCAAACCTTACTGGATTGTTCATCTCTTTCATATCCTCTTGATGCCAATTGAGAATGCAGCAACACCGGCGCCCGAATTCATTTATATTGGAAAAATAATCACGGCCATGTGTCATTGACTGTTAAATGGCAGGTTTTAACCAAAAAAAAAAAACAAAAACAACCCCATAAAAGAAAAGAATACTGAGGAGGGTTAGTATTGAGGCCGGCAGCGCCCTGTGAGACTGGAATATCCATTAATAGTTTTCACTTTCTCACAATTTTAAAATTAGTCTGCCACCTTTGCGAAGGACGACTAATCTTTTTGATTTATAATAATTAGGAGCATCCTACTGTCAACTCTCTATGATTTTTGCTCCCATTTATTTTACAGCATTTTAGGGAATATTGTTACCATACTTGTGGATGGAAACTCTCCAACGTATAATGACCGGAAAGAATATTTAATCTCGACAACAGGATAGCTCTCTTGTTCATTCAATCAAGACAGAATAATTAGTTTTAGAGCTTCTTTTATATGCACGCGTGCCCCTCTTTACGCTTGTCTATGAAGTTTCCATGAAGTTTCCATGTTTCGCTTTATGGATTCCTGCGTGATTGTTGGCCTCTACATTACGTGTATTGACAAGCAATACAGCCAATATCGCTTAATAGAATTCTCAAGCAGGTAGAAACAAGACTATAACAGTTTGGTCGACCCAAAAAAACCTCACATACCAACAACTATCAAACAAATATTATCCTTCTGCAATATATAGCAACACTTTTCCAGCAAGTTCGTGGAAAGTGCCACACAGTGTCAACAAAAATATACAATCGATTTATTTTATCAAACGTAAATATTTTATTTAGAAAAGAAGTCGTTACTTTTAAAGATTTATTGAAAGTATATAGTGGCAACAGCTTGAATTGATTGCACGATCAATTGAATATTCATTAATTCAACATTTTATGTTTTAATTAAAACTAATAGTAATTTTTTTATTGTTGAAAAAATCAAAAGGTGTTTGCATATAAAGTTTAAAATTAAATTTATGAAAACTTTAAAAAATACTAAAACTATGAAAGAAAATTGAAGGGTGCTTATATTGTTATTCTTTTTATTAGGATAAGAAGGGATTTTTAAAGGGTCAAATTATTGTAAAAAAGAAAGATTAAACATTAAGTATAACATAACAACAAAGGACAAAACAAGAGAACAAATGAAATCACAACATAAAGACACAATTCCTTACAAACAACCAATCCAAAGTCAGGGTGGTTTTAAACCAAATTGCTCCAAGGATTTTTTTCTTTGCAATGCATGAGTCTTTTAACTCTCAAAATATTTTTTTGACATAAGGAGGATAAATAATTCAGCAAGAAAAACTATCATTCAACCTTGAATCCTTGAAAGAGGTATGCATCTTCATATAGTCAACAAGTGCTTTCTCCCTACTTTCTTCTTTTTGTAGATTCTCGATAGTAATGCACTTCTCAACAAATATCTATGAGCTTGCCAGACTCAATTCTCAAATATTTGAGAGATAGTTGGCCAATGAACAAGATGAAGTAATAACGCTTCCTCTCTTGCACTTCGAGCTCTGCAAAATCCAGGAGGGTAATCCCACAATGTATATTATGCGAATCTTCTAGACAATTATCTCACACATTATATAACAAAGCAGATATATATTGCCATCAAAGGATAAATAGATGAAATCCTTCAAGAAATTGGCAATTCCTTAAGACAATTTAACACCTAAATCCAAGAATATCATACAACACCAACCACAACAAAAGGTAGATCGGTTATAAAGTATTTATGAATGTTGTTCTCAAATTGGATAACCAGAACCATGAGAAATGCATACGATGCTTAAGATCAGTGTCATATCTATAGGCCAAGAGTCAAAACAAAGAAAATTGAACTATAAGGAAAATTTAATCCTAAACATCCATGACCTACGTGAGATTTCCTTTCAATTCACAAATTAATACTTATATTTTATCAGTACTTATCAAAACCACTACACAAGTACACAAATTCATGATTTACTCAAAGCATTTTAACTGATCCATTGAATCAAAGCCTAAAATAAAACATACATCAAAGCACAAGAACAATGAAGATTAATGAAATGATTCTTTATCATATTTTCATTAATAATTCAGATACATTGTATAGATAGAGAGATGATAAACTCTAAGGGTTTGCATTATTCCATAGGTATGTTCAGAAACCATACAATTGACAAAATTCACTCGCTAGACTCAAACTTAAGATACAAACTTCCAAAATGTTCTGTTTGTGTTTACAATTTGCATAATTCAGATCCAAAATTCAATAAGAGACCTCTACTAATGGCCTTGAATTCTATTTTATAAGAACAAGGGAGAAAAATAAACTTTAGGTTGAAAAGTGCACATGTCAAATTTTCATTTGACCGCTATAGCATATATTCCTTTTACAGTTATATTTGTGTTTTCAGATGGAGGGAAACCCATACGAAAAAAAAAGTGGCTCCAATTTGATGAAGTAGATACACCTGCCTTCCAAAGAAATTTTCACGTGCTATAACCAAACCACAACTTCTTCTTCATAAGCCAAAACTAACCATGTCCAAGCCCAATCAGCAAAGATTCAAAAAACACCAAAAGCAATAGAAAGAGAGTGATTAAATTATCCACATCATCACTCGTGTCATCAACCTTTCTAATAAGAAGAGGATAATATTTTGTAATACCTCAACCAAAGCCTAATCTGTACTATTTCCAAGCTATGTACTGTTCTTCTTCTATCTATTACTCACCAGATTCTTTATCATTAATGCACAAAAACTTAAATTCAATAAACTTTTCCAACAATGAATTGTATTCATCATCAGTGGGCCACTATGTACTCAACAAGGTCTACACCTTCTCATTATGTTGTCTGTACTTGACATCAATTAGTGCTTTAGCCTCACTGACAAATATTTCCATCCTTGTTTCAACTCCAACCATATTATCAATATGGGAATTCGACATGGAGTAATCAATCTCAGTCAACATATCTTTAGCCCGAAGCAACCATCCTTCCAATTCATGTTTCCACTTGGAAAATTCCATCAAGTCACCCTTAGCATCAAATATTTTTGGCATACCATTCACTTCCATGTCCCTGAAAATTTTCAATTTGTTTCCAAGTTGCATTCCTAAATTCCCATGGAAGGTTGTCATCTCACCGATGAGATCAATGGTATGCAATATCTTAGGAATGTGAGTAGGGTCCTATGGATATTCACTATCTTTAGACATTATTTCCTTCAAGGTTCCCACTCTAGTGCTCCATTGACTCCATTCATCTTGGAAAGCCTTATGAACCTACAAATATTTAAAGTTGGCATCATGAATACTCTTATAAGCTACCCATACATCATCAGCTTTATTGACCAATTTGGTCACTCTATGTTTCAACACATCTTTAAAAATATCATTGGCCACTTTGATGGTTTCCAATTTTCCCTTCTTTGTGTCTTCCTTTTATGCTTTCAAGGCTTGATTCAAATCTTGAATCCTAAGGGATAAGGTTTCTTTGTCTTGAGTTGACAAATTTGAAGTAGAACTGGTTGGGAATGGTAAACCTCTTTGTATAGTAGCCAATACCTTATTATGTTCATCCACCAATTTATTGTATCTATTAGGCAACTTCCTATAATTTGAGCAGTACCTACAATCAACATCGCACCGTGCATTGTCAATTATGCAACTGTAGTAGTTGTCATCTCTATTGCTCACTTGATAATTACTACTCCAATCTCCTTCTCTACAAATTGTATGAAATTAGGCTTCCCTATGTTAGGATCCATAGACCAAACAACCAATGTATGCAATTTGGGACTAAAACCTGAACCAAAGATTTTGTTGTTAAAATCCTCCACAGAAACAGAGGCATCAGGGTTCTTCCTAACTACATCCAATGCAATGGCAGAGGATATATCACACCCAAGCAACAAAATTACACCACTTCCTTTCACTAATTCCCTCACCTCTTCTAATGACATGCTAGCTATTTCCTATCTTATTTTATCCTCCTCTTCTTTCTCAGTTTCTTGCAAGGAGGGGTCAACTTTCCCCCTCACTTCTTTAATCCTTCTTTTAATATCAACACTTCTAATATGGATGAAAAATTCCCTAAACTCCTTGGACTTAATGAAAGTATCATCACACATAAATTTAGCACAAGCCCTTATTTTGACATCATCATCCTTGACCTCATTATAAGCCCATTTCACAATTCTGCTAGGGGGAACCACAATATTCAATGCATCATCTCCTTCCTCAGGGAAATCTTGATTTAATTCTTGCTCCATTGGGACATGCTCATTAGATTCTTCTAGGACTTGAGCCTCACCAATCGGCTCACTTTCTAGGTAAGCCACTAATGGGACTAGTACAGGTTATCCACTAGTCTTACTTGATCGTATGTGGGTGCTTGGAGTTGAAGATTGAGCTAGATGTCTCTTTATCTGGGCATCATGGTTTTCCTTTGCAACTTTAGCATCAATCTCAGCTTGCTTTACCTTCTTAAAGAAATTTTTATCAGTGAAATCACCCAACATCAATTTTTCTTTTACAAACTTGTCCTCTATCCCTAAGTAAGGGCTTACATAAAAAGGGTTATCCTTTATCATCCTTTCCTCAATTGCACATATCTTTCTCCATTCATCCTTTCTGGCATTGAATTCCTCATCAGTGGACATATTCTTGCTTACATCATCCTGGAAATAGAACTGGTGGGATTTTATTCCCAATCCCCTAGCCTTTCTTTGAGTCAAGATCACCCCTTCAAGATCACTGAACCTATTGACATCTTCCTTTAGCTTGTAGTTATTTAGAAGGGAGCCAAATCTATCAATACTCTCCTTTGAAGTACAACTGAAGTATGAAAAATGTACATCAGGGTTCACAAGAGAAGCTTTTCTTGGACCTGTGAAATATTCTCTATCCATGGCGTCCATCTACAACATTATTTCCATAAATTCCCGTCTTTCTGATACATAAAAATGCAACTTGTGTGGTCGTATTGGGGTTCCATAAACCCTAATAGTAGTATAATTGGTTTGAAGATACCAATCTCCCCAATTGAATTTTTTTTGGTGTCCTATTCATATTCTAGTGGCCTTAGTATCTCCTTGATACCTTGTGAAATTCTATACATGTGTTTCAAACCAAGCTGTTCTAGCACCAAGAATTTGAAAACATTACAGAACATGTTGTAGTCAGAGTGTGGAGAGTACACATCCTAGATATGTGTCCACATTTTCACTGAAAATTCATTATCTATGTCATCATGTTCTCTAAACCTTATATAATTTCTCATCACTTTCCTACTCTTCCACAATAGTAGGTACATCAACAAAGAATAATGTCTACATCAATCCTCCCTGTAGGCCTTTAGGTCATCATATGACCATGCAAACACATGTCTGTACTTCCTCAATAGGAAAATCAACATGGTTTTGACATGGGGTTTCATATTCTTCCCTATGTACACCTTTTTAGGAGAATTCTCTGTTCCCATATTTATTTCTTCCAAATCTTCCCTATGGGAAGATTCTTGCTTAACATTTGACTTGTCAAGGCCATCAAAGACCCTCTATAATGCAAAAAAAACTTTGGGAATCTTGTTGGTTTTCAATTTAATCACCTCATTCCCAAATAATGTCTCTTTTCCATCAACTTCCACCACTAAGGAGACAAAATCAATTTCTTGGCTTTCATATTGATCAATACAATGCAGGGATTTCAAGATATCATTGTCATCATCAAACACTTGCTAGTTGTAAATGTTGTAAGGAATTGTAGGCCGAGTTTGCACTTCTATTTTTAAAATTCCATGAAAGGTGACATCATCTAATCTGACAGCAATATTAGCTAACAAATCTTCCCTGACATTCATTCCCTTTTCTATTTGGAGTATATGTTAAAAGAATCAAAGGAATCAAGAGTATCCCAAATTTAATTCCTATATTGCTTAAGCCTTTTATCTTTGGCAACAAATTTTGATGTAACCTGGGAAAATATTAATTTATAATCTCCCAACACTTTTAGCAACTTAATACCATGCTTTGAAGCTAATTTTAGACCAAGCAAGAGAGCCTCATATTCAACTACATTATTTGTACAAGCTAATTGTAACAAGAAGAAGTACTTGAAGGTTTTAACTTGTGGGGAAATGAGAATAAACCTTGCACCAGAGCCCTCTTTGGAACAAGCTCCATCAAAATACATGGTCCAAAGAGCATCTTCTTGTGGCGCATCTAGAACCTCCCTATCAATTGGTGCAAGTTGGGCTTCTTCTTCTTGTTTCAATTCTTCAACCCAGAAAGTGTCTAAACTAGTATCTACAAAATTTATTATCATTGGTTCTTCTAGCACCTCTATATATTCAATCATGTGGCAAACTCTTGGTTCTCTAGAAATCTTAACATCCTTTTGGTCAATTGAGAAAGTGGCAAATGATAGGTCACATTGTATACTCCCACCCATGGATACACTCCATTATCTTGACAATAACATTCCATAAGTTGGTGGAATTTTGACTACTATGATACTCATGAACAACTCTTTCTTAGGGAAGGCTACCAACTTGTATGGACCTCTATTAATTACTCCTATAATAGGCACCTCTCTCGATTCCATAACATAAAACTTCCCATAAGTGCTATCAAATTTCAAACCCATTTCTTCCACGATTTTTATAGGAATCACATTGTTTGAGGCCCTTGAATCTATCATGCAATTTATAAGCAACTTCCCATCAATAATTTCAAGCTTAGGAAAAATAGATTGACTTGGCTTGGATTGGCAGTAACTTTGGTTCCCAAATATACTTTAGGATTTTCATTAATCACTACTTTCACCTCAACATTATTCTCTTGAATTTTTCCTGATTTAGGTTGATCAATCACCATTTTAATCCTTTCCACTCATAGCCACACTGTTGATGAGAGCAACAGTCTTATTCTTATGCTCATCTATTATCATCATTTCTAGATTCTTTATCATTAATCCACAAAAAACTTATTTAATAAAATTTTCCAACCATGAATTGTATTCATCTTCAGTGGGACACTATGTACTCAACAAGGTTTGCATCTTCTCATTATGTTGTGTGTACTTAGCATCAATCAATGCTTTATCCTCCCCGAAAAATACTTCCATACTCATATAAACTCCAACCATATTATTAATATGGGAATTATACATGGAGTAATCAATCTCAGTCAACATATCTTTAGCCCGATGCAACCATCCTTCCAATTCATGTTTCCACTTGGAAAATTCCATCAAATCACCCTTATCATCAAATATTTTTGGCATACCATGTGCTTCCATGCCCCTGAACATTTTTAATTTGTTGCCAAGTTGCATTCCTAACTTCCCATGGAAGGTTGTTATCTCACTGATGAGATCAATGGTATGTAATATATTTTAGCAATGTGAGTAGGGACCTCTAGATATTCACTAGCTTTAGATATTATTTCCTTCAAGGTTCCCACTCTAGTGCTCCATTGACTCCATTCATCTTGGAAAGCCTTCTGAATCTACAAATATTTAATGCTGGCATCATGAATACTCTTATAAGTTTCCCATACATCATCAGCTTTGTTGACCAATTTGGTCAATCTATATTTTAGCACATCTTCAAAAATATCATTGGCCACTTTGATGGTTTCCAATTTTTCCTTCCTTGTGTATTCCTTTTCTGCTTTCAGGGCTTGATTCAAATCTTGAATCCTAAGGGAGAAGGTTTCTCTATCTTGAGCGGAAAAATCTAAAGTAGAACTAGTTGGGGATGGTAAACCTCTTTGTGTAGTAGCTAATACCTTATTCTATTCATCCATCAATTTATTGTATCTTTCAAGCAAATTCCTATAATTGGCTTTTGTAATTTGAGTAGTATCTATAGTCAGCATCATAGCCTGCAATGTCAATTGTGTAGCTGTAGTAGTTGTCATCTCTATTGATCGCTTGACAATTACTACTCCAATATCCTTCTCTACAGATTTTATGACATTAGGCTTCCCTATGTTAGGGGCCATAGACCAAACAACCAGTGTATGCAATTTGGTACTAAAACTTGAAAAAATATTTTGTTCTCAAAAGCCTCCTCAGAAACAGAGGCATCATGGTCTTCTGAATTGCATCCAATGCAATGGTAGAGGATATATCACACCCAAGAAACAAAAGTGCACCGCTTCCTTTCACTAATGCCCTTGCCTCTTCTAGTGACATGTTGGTTGTTTCCTGTCTTATTTTATCCTCCTCTTCTTTCTCAGCTTCTTCTTGCACGGAGGGGTCAACTTTTTCCCTCACTTCTTCAATAATTCTTTTAATATCAACACTTCTAACATGGATGCAAAATTCCCTAAACTCCTTGGAATTAATAAAAGTATCATCACACATAAATTCAACACAAGCCCTTATTTTGACATCATCATCCTCAACTTCATTATAAGCTCATTTTATAATTCTACTAGGGGGAACAACAATATTCAATGCATCATCTCCTTCCTCAGGGAAATATTGACCTACTTCCTGCTCCATTGGGAAATGCTCACCAAATTATTCTGAGACTTGAGCCTAATCAATCTGCTCACTTTATGAGTAAGCCACTAATGGGACTACTGCAATTTGTCCACTAGTCTTAGTTGATCGTATGTGGGTGCTTGGAGTAGAAGATTGAGCCGAATGGCTCTTTATCTGAGCATCATGGTTTTCCTTTGCAACTTTAGCATCAATCTTGTTGGTTCCTAAATCAACAAATACAATGAGTCCTAAAGAGTAGCCACTCTCTCATTTTCAGACTCAATGGGTTGATATGGCCAACAAACGAGAGAGTGAATAAAATACCCCTTTCTCCCCTACACTTCAGGCTCTCTTAAACCTGGGAGGCTGATCCCAACAGTATATTTATAGATACTTGTGTGCTAAAGTACCAAATACATTGTAAACAAATGTTTCTCCTTTAGATGCTTAATAGACACAATACTATAAAGGCTTGGCTAACCTCTACAATAATGCCTAATTTAAACATGAGAGATGTAACTCATTAAACTCCTTACACAAAAAAACTAAGATTGATATTTGATTTAAAATATGATCAATTGTTGTATTAACTAACACATGTAACATGAATAACACACTTAGATCAATGCCTCATCCTTGGAATGAAGTCTACTCAAACACATACATAATCTGATAACAATTTTCACACTTGAAAATATATGAAGCTTTGAAATGTTTCATTACAACATTTCAACATTGTGTCTTAACATTTACTTCTTACTAGCATCCTAACACTCAATTCAATACAAACTTACAGCCATATTCAAACACCTACATTAATTTTTTGAATTAATAAACAAGAATAGAGCCATACATCTATTTGAAAATGATAGAGACAAATAAGATAATCCTTGATTGTATCATTCATAATCTATAAAAATAGTACATAGGAGAGTAAAATAGTCTCAAACTTGAAACATTCAACATTATTTGGCTCGTATTGTACTCAAAATTACATAAATATTGATAGACTCAAATCCTAAAACTTAACTCTAAAATGCTTTGTATTCACACTACAGTGTTCTCTGTGTTAAATTACAAAACAACCTCTCTTAGAATGAGGTAGAAAGACAACATTTAAGGGAACAAAAAAACCCTAAATGTTCATCTGAAGAAGACACTTGGCACATTTGAGTTCATTGATCTTCAACTACCTTTGCTTGTTGAGGAAGCTTCAATCTGCTCTTTGTTTTCTTGCTCCTCACTCCACTACCCTGCAACAGAAAAATACTCTTTAGCCTAAAAAATTATCATTCTCTTCATTTTCTCTGTACCCAAGTTGAAAATTGCCTTGGTGTAGAGAATATTCCGTTTGCTATGAAAATCCCTCCACTGTAAAAATTTCTATTTCAACTATTCATTTACCTTCTTATTTCCCAGCAATGAAAAGTCCTTTACATGTTTGTGAAAAACTCTGTGAAATATTTTAGCTCTTCCCAACACTTTGAATTTTATTTTATTCACGGGTATGTGCAGGATCATCATGGAAAAAATGAGCCCTTAAGTGGCAAAAAATTTAGAAAAATTAGAGTTAGGCAACTTGACGTAAAAATTTGAATAAGTTATCTATATTATTTCAAAAATATGTAAGAATAGAATCTATAGCAAATTGAATGTAGTTTCTAAACTAATAGGTTTATTTTAAAAGAAATAAAATCTATTTGGTGAAAATTTGAAATTTCAATGTAGTAGTACTTAAATTTCAGGGAAAAAATAGCAAGTAGGTGTCTGTCTCACCACCCCAACAACAATAAAATGTTAATATTTTTTTCTAAGATTTTAGATATAAGTAGAGGACTCATGTCCAGATGTGACATATTTTTTTGTAATTTTTTTCCAAGTAAATAATTAATTATGAATTTTTTATTACAATCTTTAAAAAATATAAAAAATTCGTATGTTTGACCACCTTAACTTAGGCAAAACTTCTTGAAATTCACTTCTTCTTTTTTAATCCTATATTATACGAAGAATAGAGTGCGACACATGTTTCATATTTAAAAAATGTGATATCGTTTGAAAGCTATAGCTGCTTTTCAACCAGCCTATCAATTAGGACTTTAGTCGTAATTCAAATAGAAAATGAATAATAATTATTTATTAAATTCAAAGTAAAGCATAATTTATATTGGTGGAAATCTGAGAAACTCCTTTAAAAAACCCTTTTCATTTCATCAATTTTTGGTAAAAAAAAGTCCCCTCACTTCATCGGCAATAAAATATTTACCCGAGTCTCTTCAAAATTATTTTACAGCTACTTAAGCAAAATGATTTCAATTTATGGAGGTTCAAATTTTATCACTTGGGCTATAAAAAACTTTACCCCAATGCAATTACTTTGAAATCAACTCTCCACCATAAAGAAATCCATCCAATATTAATATTTGAAAAAAAAAACTCAAGCCCCACCATTCTTTGTGCAAAACTTACCCATCATCGCTTATCACGAAAAGAGTGAGAGAATTGAGAAACATAGTTATGATGCGCACAGCCAAAGTTCTCATTAAAAAGATTTAAAAATTATTTATCGGGAAAATACAAATTTACCTGTGCACCCAATTTTTCATTGTTTAAAATTATTTAATGACAACTTTGAACTTTACCATAGGCCCACCACGTTCACTCAAACTTTGGAAATATTTTCATCGCTCATCTCTAATTGTTGAGGAAAAGGAGATACTTATTAGCGATACACAAAGCAACTTCGCCCATCACTAATAAAATGAGAAAATGCAAATCAGAACAGTGATGGGCGATATCATCGTACCATCGCTAATGTGATTGGGAGAAGTGAAATGAAATCGTGATGAGCAATATTCCTCTTGTCCATTGGAATCCTTAGTTCTTTGTTTTGCAACTTTCCTGGAAGCTTTGACAAAACTTCTTGCAACGATGACAAGAGAAAATGTGTAGGTCGTTTTTCTTGATGCAGGGGCTTTTTGTAACTGTTGGCAACAAAAAATCATCACAAACATGTTTAAAATCCCTACCCAAGCATTAGGAATGGTCAGGGGATGGGTTTAAAACTTGGAACAACAAATTTGAGCTCAAAAACACCCCCAAAAGTGTGTTGGAAAGCAAAAAACGTGATTAGCATTCCTCATTAGCAAAATGTCTCAGAGAAACCCCCATGAAGATCAAAAGATGTCAAATCTTTGATACATATAGAAAAGTCATCAAAATCTGCCCCAGAATGGCCATATCGCTCCATCGCTCATTTAAAATGAAAACCAATCTTGAAATCTGTGATAAGCGATGAGAAGGTCACAGATGAAGCTTCATCACTAAAACCAATCTTGAAATCTGCAATAAGCGATGAGAAGGTCACAGATGAAGCTTCATCACTAATTTGATTTGGGAAGGAGGCCTTCAATTTGTGATGGGCGATGAGAGCCATCCACTATCACTGATCGCCAATTTAAATGTGAGGAACTAGCAATGAGTTTCCTGTGAAGTCGTGCAAAGCCCTCTTTTCAACCAATCACAAGCAAGAATTAAACTTGCTTTCTCGAGAACATTTGAAATGGATTTTATATTTTCCCTAATGCACTTTTCATATTTTCCTAATATTTAAATATTCAAAATATTTTAAATATAAACATTTGAAAACATTAGGAAATGGGCAAATTTTAATTAAGCCTGTGGCCTATTTGAAGAAAATTACTATGGAAAAATGGTGACACTTAGAGCCAATATTTTTTGCATATGGACATAATCAATTATTTAGAGAAAACCCATTTCCTCAAACATTTCCCATCCATCAAGAATCATGTACCTCCTTCGTAAACTAGCCCTCGGGACGTGTTTGCCGCAACAAAAGTACATTACAATAATGTATCAAATGACCTCCAATCTTGATAAAAATGGATGTATAGAGGTTTTAAACCAAAAAAGAAATGGGTTGTCCTTAGATTTTGAAAATTTAATTTTTTTTGGGACACCATTTTAAACCATGTTGTAGTAAGAAAAGGATTAGTTAACCAATCAAAACTTTTCCTGGGAGCCTAACACTGAGTAGGAATGTTACCATTTGACCCAATAATTCATTGCAATAAATGACATGAAAAAATTCTTCCTGAGGTGAAAGATATTAAATACCAAAGTTTCCTACTTGGACTTTTTTGCAATTTCACAAGTTGTCAAAAACCAATCAGGGCTCTCAAAGTCACCATTTTGAAACAATATCAAAACAACTTGTGGGGGGTTTCCATTGGAAACATAAGCTCATCTAGGTACACTGAGTATGTGTGCAAGAGGGATTTCCTTAAATCATTATTTATCACAATATATTAAAGGTCAAACTTGACCTCCTTGAAACATTCTAAAAATGTAGGTACAAAACAGAGCAAAATGCATTTACTTTTGGCCTAGTAAAAATAGTAAATATGACCATGGGGCTTTGAAATCAGACTAGGGAGTACATTAATGTGGGGAGAATGGAGATCAACAATCCTTTTAGTATGACAATAAACTGGCTTTGAATTGTGACCCTCCAAAGTAGGTCACTTGGGCATATTTTGCAGGTGCACTTCTAAGTGTGCAAAGGAAAATTTTTCAATATGGGCACTTCAAATTTTGTAAATTTGAAGGAGCCAACAAATCTCATCTTGCTTTACCTTCTCAAAGAAACTTCTATCACTGAAATCACCCAACATCAATTTTTCTTTTACAAACTTGTCCTCTATCCCTAAGTAAGGGCTGACATAAAAAGGGTTATCCTTTCTCATCCTTTCCTCAATTGCACATATCTTTCTCCATGCATCCTTTCTAGAATTGAATTCCTCATCAGTGGAAATATTCTTGATTACATCCTACTGGAAATAGAACTGGTGGGATTTTACTCGCAATCCCCTAGCCTTTCTTTGAGTCGAGATCACCCCTTCAGGATCACTGAACCTAATGACATCTTGCTTTAACATGTAGTTATTTAGAAGGGAGCCACACCTCTCAATACCTTGCTTTGATATAAAACTAAATTATGCAAAATGTACATCAGGATTCATAAGAGAAGCTTTACTTGGACCCCTGAAATATTCTCCATCCATGGCATTCATCTGCCACATTATTTCCATAAATGTCTGTCTATCTAATACATAAATAGGAAACTTGTGTGATCGCACTAGGGTTCCATAAAACCTAATAGTAGTATAATTGGTATGAAGATACCAATCTCCCCAATTGAATTTTTGTTTGGTTTCTTGTTCATATTCTAGTGGCCTTAGTATCTCCTTGACACATTGTGAAATTCTTTGTACAAGTTTTAAACCAAGCTATTCTAGCACCAAGAATTTGAAAACATTAAAGAACATGTTGTAGTCAGAGTGTGGAGAGTGCACATCCCAAATACGTGTCCACATTTGCACCGAAAATTCATTATCCATGTCAGAATGTTCTCTCAACTTTATATAATTTCTCATCACTTTCCTACTCTTCCACAATAGTAGGTGCATCAACAAAGAATAATGTCTTTAGGACAGTGGGTGAGTGGCATCCTTCAACTTCACCAAGTCCTCATGCAAATGCTCAATAATGTAAGTAGCCTAATGCCAAGCCCTATTCTGATACTTATGTTGAATGTCCATTTCCAAAGTCATAAGGGCAATATCAATCTTAATATCATACTCTTTATGCAAAACCTGACATTCAACATAATAGGTATTCCTGAAGTAATCCACAATTTCAACACAATCAAATGGTTCTATCTTAGAAGCAGTAAAATGAACACCATTTTTCATCATATTATGCCTCCTATGAATAGACAACACACCCTTTTTGTACCAAATTTTGTTCATTTCATACTCATTGTACAGTTTGTGGAAGTTAATGGGTTCAGAGGTAGATGAGTTCAACTAAAAAGCTTCTATTATCTGTCTCACAAAAATCTCCAACATGGGAGAGAAGTCAGACAACCTTTTGATAGTTTTTTCATTTGGATCATAACAACTGGCCAATGCCAACATCAATTCTATGTCCACAAAAACATTTGGGCATGCCAATTTTCCTATGTCACATGCCCATATGTTGCAAGTCGGGTGGTTGGCTTCTCTTCTTTTGAAAGCATAATAAAATAAGTCCTAACCACTTTGAGGCACCACAATATCACAAATTCTAGAAGCAACATCCTAAAAATGAGGAGTGAGAATACCATCCCTAGTTTTCCTCTTCCCTACCTTCTTTATTTCTTGGTCTGGATCCTAAGGAGGTTCTTCCATAAACCTAGGATGATCCTTCTTAACAATTCTTTTCCTTTTGGGTGTATTCGCTTCATCAAGCTGAGGTTGATCACTATGAGGTTTAGGTTCGCTAACTCGCTTTTGAGTGGGTTTTCTATCAGTTTTAGTTCTAGATCCACTGGGTTTGCTCATTATTACTTCGCACAAATCTAGGGTTTTCAAGATACTAAGAAATCACATTAAGTACCTTAAAATCACAAGGTTTGTAATAAAACCAACAATTATATGTTTCCTACCTTAAACCCTATGATTAACATTTTCAATTCACTCCCAACAGATGAAATTAGCATCTATAAACACATGACCCTAGTCACTTATAGCATTCCCAAACCACCTAGTAAACAAACTAGTTCAGGGGCCAAAAGATCAACTTGGGAGAGAACTAATTATTTTGCTGAATTAGCTCTATCCAGTGCTTTTTTGTTATCGCTTCTTGATTCAATTAATTCCTATGCACGTGCCAACTGAATTACTCAAAGAAGATACCAAACAATCTCTTTAATACTCCAACATTGAAGTGCACTCACCATTAATGGTTGATGGGTCATTCACATGAGTGAATTGATGGATATCCGTTTTGGTTTGAATCCCAACTGTTGATGTTCTGGTTTTAAAACATAATCAATGGTCCTCTTTTATCATCGGAAATACAACAATTCTTTAACATAGCAAGGAGATCTTGAGAACTTGACACATAGCCATCCACTAACACATAATAAATCATGGACCCTCTCGCTCATCACAAAAGAATATGAGAGATGCTTAGAAATTTTGGCGATAGGATCCTACTGACAATACCATCGAACAACCTTAACCATCACATGTTGCCGTAATGAAGCTGAAGCTAGAATTATCTTCGACGATGGAAAAATGTAGTGATGAAATAGGAATTTGACACGTGGCTACCGCACTGTTTAATTTATGTGCTCCTTCCTACGCTCATCACTAAAGGTTGAAATATTTTAAAAAAATTTCAGTGACAAAATGATACAACACACCACAATACCCATCACTCATCGTTGAAGTGAAACTGAAGCTTTAAAGAACTTTGGTGATGAGTGATGTAAAAGGAAAATGTAACCTATCACTCATTGTAGAAAAGAACTCGCCATCATAGAGAACTTCAGCGATGAATGGTGATTTAAGTGAATAAGAACTTCATGTGCAAAATAAGATGTTTTAAATAGGGGCCATATCAAGGTAATGAGGCTGGAACCCTTAGGAACAAAACCTAAGACCAAATTTTTTCACCATGAAATATTTCCCATCCAGCTATAAGAGATATTAAAATGATGAGGTGGACAAGGTAACCAATGGATCTAAACCAAGGGACCTATACGAACACGATTGAAATGGCTTAAGTTGTGACTTAGGTAACCAGAAAATAGGCGAAACAAGTCAGCAAAGAATTAAAACACCCAAGATTTAAGACTTTAAAAAAATGAAAGAGAAGGTTACAGAGCTAAAACCCTAAACCTTACCCTTGGGCATGGATGCAACAGACCATTAGGACACATAACAAGCTCAAATTTTTCAAAATCTTGGGGGCTCTAAAAGCTACACCCAATTGCCATATTTTAAATAAAGGGTAATCTAAGTTGGTCTTGCTTCTTTTTTTAATCCACAAGAATATAAAATATAGAAAAAAAAAATTCTTCCTAAATATTTTTACTAAATTAACATTAAAGTACTACCCAAAAGTGTTTTCTATAAGCATAAATACTTCCTCATCCAATTATTCCAATGAAAACTCCAACTATCTAACCCATATAGGAAAGTTGATGGTATCATCACTATCATCACTCATAGGATTAAAACATGTAGAACAATTTTTTATGGTGAAGGTCATTCTTCCCTAGAGACCAAGGACCATCCAAAAGGGTTCTTGAGTGATCATTAGAAAATAAAAATATTCAACATAGCTACATACTCAACCTAACCTCTTAGATTTTATTTCCAAATCACCCATTTTCTAACAACATCAACATTGGGAGGATTACTACAGATTCTCTTGATGAGTGAGTTCTTGAACCAAGGAGTCATCTATATTGAAAGGGGATCTAGGATAGTAATTTATTCTTTCCCACCATCTTGACCTAGATAGGAAAAATAACATTAGAATCACCATCAAACTTCTTATTAGGAAAAAGGTGTATTTTCCAGCTTGCATAATTTTATAATATAATATTTTATTATTTGTGGTACACCTAAGGGATTTAGTGATGCATGCATCACATGGGTAATAATTCTTGTGGAAAATTTATGTGTTGTATGTAACACTGTGATAAATATTAAATGTGGGGTTGGATATTGAGAAAACATATAATATTGGGAGAACTCAATACCCAAAAAGTAAATGTGGGGGTTAATGGTTTTATAAGTTTATGGTATTAGTCACATGGTTTTATGTAATAAGACTTAGTGGTTTTGTTTGAGATTATGGTTGTAAAAGAGAGCACATGGGTAGTTGTCTAAGGATGGCTAATTGGTTATTTTGGCTAAGGGGTTGAGAGCATATCTTGTTAACATTTGTGAGGTTTGAAGCATGGCATGGGATATGTGGTCACATGCTTGTTCACATAGAGTGCTTGTAGATGGCTTGATTTTCAAAGTATCCATGGAAAAATTTGAACATGTGAACTATAATATTTATTTTATGAATACTACATGAATGCCAAATTATTTTGGAGGCTATATTTTTCCTCTCTTGAGGGTTTCCTAGGGTATATCTTGTGTTATCTTTGATGCTATGTTGTCTATTTTTTGAATATAGATTCTAAATAATTATTTACATAAACTTATTTACATGAACTTATTTATTTGGGTTATGTGAAAATTATCTTAGGTGGATGCATACTTCCTTTCATTTGGTATCAAAGCCATGGTTGTGGTTCTATAACAATTGTTGGAGTAGATTTGGTGCATAATTAAATCTAGGGATTTGCATGAAAGAATGAAGATATTGCAAGGTATCAGGGTTTTTTGTAGGTCATTTTTATAGATTTGGGGTTTTGAAGTTGCAGATATGTGGTTATTTTTTGTAAATTTGGGTTTATGAATATTTTTTGGAAAAAAGGGTTTTTTCTTAGAGGTCACCATGGGGCTTTTGTAAGGGAAGTGTTTCAGATGACCCCTCGAGATAAAACATACCTCACCATTGGATCTAGAATGCCCAATAGATTAAGATTTACATAAAATTTGGTCAATATTGGTTAATATAAATAAACAATTTTTTTCCTTTTGTCCTTGCCATATGAACATTTGGCGATATGATGTCTGTAGAAAGAAAAATTAACCTACATTTAAAAAATCCAAGATATATTATTAATTAATTTTTTTTAAATAATAATAATAAGTATGCAAGAGGTCCATAGGCACCCCATGACCCCTTGCTATGCCATCTTGGCAAGTACCAACAACATCAGTTTGGGATTGTCAACCCTAGTTAATGAGTATGGGGTCGGTGACACTTAATCCCTAGTCCAAACCCCCGATTGGGTAGGGCTTGGCTATGAGCCCCTTGTGAGCTACAAACAAATATAAAAACTTTTAAAAATCTACCAAAAAATAAAATTTAACCCATTTTATAGTGGTGATGGGTCTAAGTTTTTGTGGGTGGCACATCCAAATGTCACTGCCATCACCGATAAGATGTTCCCCAATGATCTCTATTCAGGCCTCATAGCCAAATTGGGCATCTTTTTCCCAAGGGGTATAACTTTATCCTAGAGTGTTTGTTTTCTAAATTCTTATAGTCATGTTAGGAAGGTAGTTTTGAGTACTTCAATTTGGTATCAATGTTTTTTTCTATTTTTTTCTATTTTAATAGAGAAATTATTGTTAGAAGTTAGATGTTCTTTTTAGACATGGAGAGGTCATAACTTGTGCATATGGAGCTATATTTTTTACTTATAGTCAACAAAAAAATTATTTAGAGAACTACATAGTGGATTAGGTTTAGAGAGATTTTGGCATAATTTATTTGTTTTTATTTCCATAAGAGTTGTTTATGGTTTCATGTTGATTCTAGTACTTTCATGAGCTTATGGTTGTTTGAATCTTGGTAATTTATGTTTGAGTCATTGCATACTCATATGAAAATCTCTAATTAGGGTATGTGTAGGATCATGATGAGCCAAAAAGTGGCGATATGATGGGTATGTGACTAATGACTTTTTTTTTACCCAAAATAGATGAAACAAAAACTTGGTTTTTAAAGGAGAATCTAAGCTTTCAACCCATATAAATTATGCTTTACTTTTAATTTAATAAATAATTGTTATTCATTTTCTATTTGAATTACGACTAAAGTCTTGATTGATAGGTTGATTGAAAAACATCAATAGCTTTCAAATGGTATCGCATTTTCTGAATCCGAAACATGTGTCACATTATATGCTTCACACACTATAAGATTAAAAAAAAAAACTAAATTTCATGAAGTTTTGACCAAGTTAAGGTGGTCAACATACAAGTTTTTATATTTTCTAAAAGTTGTAATAAAAAAATCATAATTAATTATTTACTTGGAAAAAAATTACAAAAAAATTATGGTTAGGGTGGTCAGACATACGCCTACTTATTTTTTCCCTGAAATTTAAGTACTACTACATTGAAATTTCAAATTTTCACCAAATAGGTTTAAAAAACCTAGTAGTTTGGAAACTACATTCAATTTGCTACAGATTCTATTCTTACATATTTTTGAAATAATATAGATAACTTATTCAAATTTTTACGTCAAGTTTCCTAACTCTGATTTTTCTAAATTTTTCGCCACTTAAGGGCCTATTTTTTCCATGATGATCCTGCACATACCCATTAGTCTCATTTTACATGGTTATCAATATATTGTTGAGTTTGTATGTTGTATTGTTGGATCTATGAGTTGTGGAGTTTTGTAGGCTATCTATACATATAGGTTACATATATGACTCAGATGTGGGTTGCTTATGCCCATTTATGATTCAATATTGTTGAAAATTTAGATTTGTGGCTTGGTTTAGTCACTTATTTTTTTTGTTTTTTTGTCACATTAAGGTGGAGAGATGGTATTACTATGTACAATCATGATGTGAAGACCTATGATTATTGACTATGTGATGTAGGCATGTGTGATATACAAGGAGTTTTTTGTTGGTACATTTGGTGGGGATCATAGTGTCATGGATGTTCCTTAAATAGGCCTTGGTAATTTGACATAACATTATTTTTTATGCAAGTGCTTTGATGGTGGTGTTGGATTGATTCCTATTAGTTTGTTGTGATGTATCTTCTTGGCTTGAGGTTCATGGTTTTCCTTTTCCTTTTGAGAGCTCTTCGTGTTGCAGTTAAGTTGTTTGATTGTGTGACAACCTTTGGTTGATTTTCATTGAGAAAATTATTATCATGATGTCATAGATAGCTTGATTATACTATTTAGTTGTATCTTGTGACAATGATGGCTTAGTGGTGTTATATCTTATTTGTTTTGGAGATTTTCATTTGAATCCTCCCTTTGAGAGCTCTTTTGTTGAGCTCTTTGATCATTTTGGAACCGTAAATGATCTTCATTCAGGAGTACATGGTTATCATGATGCCATGGAGAGCTAGGTATCATGGTTTAGTAAGAGCTTGTGGCGATGATGTGGATTCATCACTTGGTTATGGATTGTCTTTTACAATGTTTATTGGTGTCATGGATGGACTCTTAGATTTGGTTTCTTCAGTACATCGAGAGTTTTTTGATATCTTTGGTTTCACTAATATTAGATGGTTACCTTTATGTGGTTTGGAGATTTTAGTAGATTGGTTAGACATGGAGGACTCATTAGTATTTGTTTGAGGTGTCATGATTTGTCTTTTGAAACGCGATCCTTACTTATAAGATGGCTTTTTATTATGTCATGATGTACTACTATTTAATAATTTAGATTTTTGGCATGATACATGTGCATGATATGTTCATTGGAGAATATGACTTGTTTAGTAGATGTGAGATCATGATGTTATGATTGAGTTCCTAATCTATGATTAGGTATTTCAATTTGATCTTGGTCGATGTTGTTCCCTTAGCACACACGCCCCGTTTGGAATAGGGACCCTCTTTTCCTTCACCTTGCCGAGTCGTTCTATCACCGCCTCATTTTGCATGCCCCGTTTTGGTGTCCCTGATGGTCAACGTACCTCCGAACTCTCATCTCAAGTTGATCATGTTTCATCCCCTCCATCTTAGTTAAGCCCTGGAGCCTTCCAGACTCTCCTTGGTAGTTTTCTTCTGTCAGCAGCCCTGGGACTTGGCGGGCCCGCCCCACCAGGTTTCCCTGGGGTGTTTTTCGTTTTGAACGGTGGAAGGCTCCCACCTTCCCAAACCCCAGACCTAAATTTCTTGTTTTCGGCCAGTTTAAACTTGCAAGTTTTAGACTGCATTCGCGGGTACCATCGGACTTCCCTTCCCAAAACTTAGTTTCATCTTCGTCATTTCAGATGGCCAACCTAAGGCATCTTTCCACCCTCCAGACTCCGGGTTCTGTTTTGTCGATGGTTTGGAAATGAAGTTTTTGATGACCGATCTGTGACATCTTTCTAGGCCTCGGGTCCCGCACCTCCCACTGTCGCCCGTGAATTTGAATACCACCAACCCAACGACCATCTGTACGGGCATTAAATGAGGGCATTAAATGCATGTTTGGGTATAAATATAGGGCCTGACCTATCATTTTCATTTTTTAGGTTTTCCATAAGAGATCAGAGTGCTTGCCAGAGGAGATCAGTGCATCCGTCACTTGCCGCCCTAGCGTCCGGGATCATCATTAGACCAAGCTTAGTCGATTTCACACCTCTTATCATACTTTCGAGGTAGGTTTACCGTCCATTCCACCAAGAGATTTTTTTATGATTTTATGCCTAAAATAATGAATAAACATGAGCTAAAATGCATTTAATTGATAAAATATGACAAAACCCACAAAACCCATTTCTTCAAATTTTGAAGAACCTCGGAAATCACCCCTAACATCGGGCTGGATCCAAACCATGCCACCGTTGTTCTTCATGTAGGGTGTTCGCGCCCTCTAGGACCATCCCCTCTTGTCACCATTTAAAACTTAGAAAATGAGAACTTTTCCAAATGATGAAATGCCTTGTCAGGATCGCCACCTTGGACATCTGTCAGTAGATCGCCATCAAAACACTCAAAATTTGGCCTCCATTTCAGCCTCTCAGGCCCGTCTCATTAGGTATCCCTTGCCGGGTTTCCCTGGGGTGTTTGTTGTTTTAAACAGTGGAAGGCTTCTGCCTTCCCGAACCCTGGGCTCTGGATCCTCAAATTGCACCCATTGAAAATTGCAACATTTTTAGACTTCTTTTTTCTGCTCTTGGTACAGTCCACCAGACTTTCATCCCTGAGACACTGCCTCACCCTTGTAGGTCCCAAACGATGAAGGGAGTGCACCTCTCCACCCTCTGGGGTTAATATTGCCTTCTGCCAATAGGAGAATTCAAACTTAAGTTGCCAAGCCTTCGCAATGCCGGGTCCTGGTCTGTGGGGTTCCTTCTGCGGGCCGCCATGGAGACTTCACCATTTAAAATAGCCGTGTGGTGCTGTCTCCCCACCTCCCAGGTCTCGACCCACCATTTGCTGCCCCCGCCTCCATCGAGCTCCGCCCACCGAGTTTTCGTTCCCCTTCATCCATTGCAAAAGGGAAAAACAAACTCATTTTCCCAAGTTCTGGGCTCCGCCCCCTCGATCGCCTAGAGAAACTTCACTATGAAGACCAACGACCAAGGTTGATGTCAGGTCCAGTCCACCGGGCCGTTCCCACCGGGTTTCTGTGCCACAATTTCCATTCCAAACAATGAAACCCTGAAGACCTTCTGCTCCTCCGGGCGCGAGCACCTTGAATTCCAAAGCGAACCATCAGCCATCTTTTGGCCTTTTGGGTCCCGAACCCTAGAAATCTGTTTCTTCCAGGCTGTTTCAAACAACAAAGTCTTAACAACATTCCACCCTTGAACCTCCGGGAGCTCCAAGATTGATTGAAATGACCTCAAATTTGAAAACCAACCTCGACCCACTTGCTCAAATTCGACCCTCTTTGACACGATCCTTTCAAACCATCAAAATGTGAAGGTGAGAGAAATCACCCGAATTGCCCTAGCCTGTTCGCCCTTTCAAAACAACATTCCTGCTAGGGAAGTTTGGCCCCTTGGGCCCGGTTTGTCCAAAATCCCTTCAGAAAATGATTAACGACATATGAAAGTAAATATTTAACTTCATTAATTATATGATGTCTAATTGGATTTTTTCTATGAGATTTTGACTAATGGTAATGCTTTCATAATTGGTTGTACTCATTACATCTATGTTGCAGGATATATGGAATCGGGTGCAAGTCCCTCGGGGGCAGCTATAGAGAAAGAAAAAGGAAATAAAGTGGGCAAGACTCCTCATGGAAAAGAGGATAAAGACCAGATGAAGTTCTAGTTTTAGGGTGAGCCTCTACATTCAAAAATCATCACAGACTGGAAGGAGATCACATACACCAATATCGGCCACGTCGATATTGATGAATTCAAAAAAAGGGTCAGGGTTCACCCAAAGACTAACAATGCAAGATTGATCAGTCAAAGTGGGATTGTAAAATAAGTAGGCTTCCCCTCATCTCTCATAGCCCCTGAATTGGTCATGGCTTGCTGGCAGGCCTACCAGCCACATACATGAACCATTGTCGATAGAGACTAGAACATCCTTGCTAATATGTTGGCTGAGGGAATTACAAGAAATTTTCACATTCCTACCTTTGACGAGATGGAGATGCCCACCATGGAGGAAGGAAAGGAAACTTGGGATGAAAACTTGATGGGTTGGAAGAAACTAATAAATCAGTACTAGCTCAAGGAGAAAAGAGGTAGTACTGCAAAGGTTCCTCAAGAGCTCTTTCGCAACAATTTCTATGAGGACTACCATGACCTAGTAACCATGTTGAGTAGGGTGATGGGCCTCCCCACTGTTGCATTTTTCCAAGAATGGATGATGTATTTTGTTGAACAAATCCTCCATGGGGACGAAGATGTCACCACAAAAGCCTCATTCTACTAGGGCGGCATCATAAGCGACTGTTTCCATGAGAAATTTATCAATGTTAAGAAGAGCTCTAAGTTCTACATGACCTCATATCTTGTCTACTCACTAGCTGAGCAGAGGCAGTACAACAAATTATTTGTAGCACCTGATGAGGAACTAGGTCAAAGATTGAAGGTTTATGACCGATATCCCTAGCTATAATTCAAAAAATTCAAAAAGGAGTACTGTAGGGTGAATGATGCCTTCATCGGCCATATCATCAGGCTGCTAGGAGGAGATTTTGAGAGAAGGGTCTCACACAACACACGTGCGTTCTTGAAACAATACGCCTTCCTATTCATAAAATTCCCCAAATTCACCTATATTGGTGCCTAGGGTTTCACAGAAAGGTCGAATAAGCTACCCCGATACCCTAATGATTAGATTATACTATTAGAACTCTCCTAAAAGTTGTAGTATGTGCATATAGTCCTCAGTAGTAAACATTTGGCAGGGATCCCTTATCCCTTAGCCTTCGGTCAAGGGATGTATAAATTACAAACTTCCCAATGTGCTGAGAATTTTGAAAAGGAATTGGCAGAGTACCATTTCCGCCTACACACTGCTCACCCATGGGTGGACCCATATGGGCATGTAAGAAAGGCACTGGGACCAAAGTATACCCACCTACATCACATTGAGGATTTTTGGGCAGATTTCTAGGATGACAAAGAGGTGCGTGCAAGACATTAAATGCGGATGACCACGTACTTCGTGAGAAGGATGAAACTATTTCCTATACCAAATCAAGTCAAGGAGGATGAAAGCACCATCATGGATCCCAAATATAACAGAGTCGCTAACTTGCCACTACCTACAATAGATTGGGATGAGCAGGAGGTCAATGACCTTGATATTGTAACTAAACCAATTATGGCTCGCACTGAAGAATGGATTAAGGGACAAGTAGCTCGATTGAAGCAACTAGGGGTTGTCCTAACATATGAAGGGCTCAAGAGTGAGCCTAGTGCCACATAAGATGTCATCGCTACAACTTCAATGGGTGGGACACCCAAAAATCCTCCGCTCACAAGATCAACGAAGAGGAAAGGGGTTGAAACAAAATAGTCTTCAGACCCCAAGGTTTATTCAAGGAAAGATTCAGGGGGCTCACCTTCTAAGAGGCCCAAATGAATAGGAAGCACTGCAAAGTAGCCAGTAGTTCAAGAGGGTGAGGAAGATAAAGTGGATAAGCTAGAACTTCCTCTAGCTCCCCCTGTTTTGATCACCCTGACATCTGTTTCTCAAGCCATGGTCACCACATCCCCACCTACGGTGGACATCTCATTCCATCTTGCCTCCTCACCCCCGGTTGGGCCCATAATAATGATTCAGTCTTCCTCCACCGTAACTACTCCACTTTCCTCCATCGCCATGTCACCTACTACATCACTCCCATTGGTAGCAACAACAACACCAATTCCCACACTCGCATTACCAGAGGATTTCTCATGGCACATGCTAAATGTTCCCTCTAAAATTTATCAGATCTTTTTGGATCCCACTATTCAAGCTGCCTTAGCGCGGGTCCTCACCAACGCTACACCTACGCAACCTCCAAGGGTCCACCAACAATGGAGGCCACACTGTTAATTTCTAAAGAATGGGAAAGGCGGGAGAAAGAAGCCTTGAAGGAAATGGAGGAGGAAGCCGATGAATACCATGAACACCTAGAGTATGAACACAAGCAAATTGATAGGGTGGTTCACAAAGAAGAAGAAAAAAGGTCTTCTGAGAGTGGAGACGAAGAGGAGGGTGCAGGTGGTAGAACCATCATACAAACCTTTGATGATGATCTCAAAGAGGAAATGGCCAGACAATTGAAGCATGATGGAGAAGAGGTAGGAGGGCCACCTGCTGGAGAAGAAGGGAAAGAAAGTGACAAGGCACTAGAGGATGTAGAACTCCCTATAGGGGAGCAGGAAGAGGATGTGCCACCTCCTTATGAAGGAGATATAGAAAGAGACAAGCCCAAGGAGCATGTGCACGAGGGAAAACAAGTTGAAGAAAGGAAATAAAAGGAAATCAAGATAGAAGAAGCCCACGAGAGTGATTGCCTACTAAGCCTCCCATCAAATGCCTCACATTCACCCAAGACTCCAATGAGGAAGAAGGAGACAACACAAAAATGGAAGAAATGGCTCCCATGGGTGAGCAAATGGAGATCCATACAAAGGAGGGTGAGGGCGATCAAGAATCGCCCAAAGAAAAATCTACTATGCCTGAATGGCTGGAGTGGCAGCTTGAAAAGAAGACTCTTGCCCCGAAGGATCCAAGAGCAAGGCTAGAGGCTATCCTGGCTTGAGCACAAATATCAACCTAGAAGGAGAAGCACAAAGTGAGATCCAAGGTAACAATGGATGCTTCTGGGTCCCAAACTGTGCAAATAGCAACACCGGTGGTGGGCCAAGAGGGAGTAAGCTATAATGTCTCCACCATTAACTTGGGAACTGGTACTAGGGAGTGAAAGGTGGAGCATCTCAAGGAGTCAGTGACTACGGTCATGCACCTAATACAAGATAAAGTCTCAAAGGACGAGCTTAAAACATAGGTAGTTCCCTTGAAAAATTACATCCAACAAGGGTCTTCAGTTGAAGACATGCCTACCATGTCCACAACTCCATCCCAACTGTTGTCCAAGGTACAAATTGAAAAACTAGAAAAGAGAAAGATCTTGGACAAAACTACAGAGGGCTAGTTTTGACAGGTCCTATACGTCAAGAACATGGGTATCAGTCGGGTTGTTCGAATAACCAACAAGTTGTTGGATTTACAATAATCTCTTGAAGGCACAAAGAAGCTCTGCACCGACTTCCTTGGGATGCATAATTCCACCTATCCAAAGAGTGAGGCTATCCTCTAGCTACCAAAAGCCACATGGGAAAACAAGCTCACACTAAAAAGGGGTGATCATTGGCTAGTGGATGTGTGGTAGTGGAACTTTGATAACAAAAGAGAAAGGTTGGAGTATATAATGGATAAAGTGGATCCAGATATCGAATGGGTGAAAGAAATTAGGGTGAATTGCACATGATATCTGAGGCTAATGACGGGATATGACCTACCCATGGTGGAAATTGATCAAGAGAAAATAAAACCTCATTTCTAGAAGAAGATGGAGGATGAGATGTCAAATGAGATAATAATGGATTTCATGAGTTTTTCCGCATGCGCCTTCACCCATTCAGATCTGTTCAGAGATCACACCGCCAAATATGATGAAGACTGGAAGAGACTTGAGGACAACCCCAAGGAATGGAGTTATCAAGTGTTGAGGTCCGAGATCATGGAAATTGACAAAATCCAGCCGGTGATCTTGAAATTCATGGAATATGCAACTTTGAAGAAGCAGGAGGGCCACCCTATTTTCAGTGAGGAACTTCTAAAGGAATAGCTACAACAAAATGAACAATCAAAAAAAGACAAAATGCTATAGTGTTGTCACTAGAAGACAAAATAGGGATGAGGACAAAACTGTATTTTAAATTGTAATATATTTGGGGGGTATGCAGAACCCTAGTTTGAGGTGAATCTTGGCCACATAATAAGATTGAATCTAGGCCATTCATTCTACTTGTTGGGCACTATAAATAGGGGGTCTCCTCTCATTTTCAAAAGAGAGTTGAGTTGTGTCAAAGACATGCTGCAGAAATTTATAATGAAAATACATTGACTTGGTGCATTTTCTAAGTTCTTCACATGTTTCATGATTCAATCTCCATTGTTAGATGCTTTATTTAGATTTACATTTTTGTTTTAAGTTAGATTTAAACTACTTAAATAGATTTTGGTAATGTTGTTCTATAATCATGAAGATTTCTAATGTGTAGATGCCTTCCTAGTCCATACTTTATGTTGTTTGCTACTGGTAAATAGCTATGCAAAGTTAGTCTGGGCTTGAATTTGAAGTTGCTCCACACTTTTATCTTTGTTCATGCATGTATATGGTGAATGAATGATGAAATATCCGCAGGCCTTAGAAGATAGCACAAACTTCATGAGACTGTGAATTTTTTGGTTAAGTGAAATTTTGTTTGAAGGAAGCTGTCCATGGCAGGAACTCCATGATTACTATTCATAGTTAGTTGCAGATCCAGGAGCCTTCCCTCTTCCCTGCTCTTTTTTCCTTTTTTTTTTGAAAATAGCTTGTGCTAAGGTTCATTGCACATTGTAAAGCCAAAATTTAAGGAAAACATTGAAGTTTTAGATTGTTGTTTGAACCTACAACAAAGTGCACCTTAACTCCCACCTCAAAAAATTTAGATTTTAAGATCCACTTCGCATCTAGCTACGTAAGTTTTCCTATGATTATCAGCAAAATCAAATCAAACATCAACTGAAGAGTTCCATACAAGTCATGACCTAACACCCGAGAGACCTTCGGGAGATTTTGAGCAACTTGCATGTTGGAGATTTCCTTTCAAGAGAGGTAGTGCACATACGCACTACCTATGTTGAGAAAGTTTACAAAACACCGATCAATAGAACTAGTGCTAGAAGGAGGGCATTGTGAAGCTGGATCGAATTGGATCATTCTCCCTGGAAAGATTTCAAAGAATTCTATGATCTACACCAAACAAGGGAAAATTTGAAGAGCTACAACCCCCCACAAGGTAAAAATGAAGTAAGGGAGGAAATGCTACTTCTTCCTCTTCCTTGTCCCCATGCACTTCGCTTCCACCTCCATCTCCATCTCCATTAAACTCTTGTCCATCCTCCACCCAGCTGTATCAAACTGCCTTTTCACCCCTCATCTCCAGTAGCTAGGGAGTTGCCTCTGTCCTGGCCCTGCAAGTTTAGGATACAATCCAAATAGCCATAGCCTAGGTGTAGTCCCAGGCTACTATTTTATTGTAGGTACAACTCCAGATTGTTGTTCCTCAACAAAAGATACCACCTCCGCCTCCTACCATGTATTTGTTGATGCAAAATTCCTCACCATTGCATTTTGGTGAGTACCACGACATGCCCAAGAATCCAGAGGGATTATGTTCAAAATTCCATCCTCGTGACCCACAAAGAATGGAAGAACACATCAATATATTTAAAACAACAATCACAGATATGTAGATCGGTCATGAAGATGTTGCATGCCGCCTCTTTCCATACTCATTGGGTGAGGAGGCTTTTTATTGGTACATCAATTTTTCGAGGGAGTCCATCACCACATGGGACCTCATGAAGAATGCTTTCCTACAGAAGCACAAATTTCATGAGACTGTGAATTTTTTGGTTAAGTGAAATTTTGTTTGAAGGAAGTTGTCCATTGCAAGAACTCCATGATTATTGTTTATAGTTATTTGCAGATCCAGGAGCCTTCCCTCTTCCCTGCTCTTTTTCCTTTTTTTTAGAAAACATCCTGTGCTAATGTTCATTGCACATTGTAAAGCCAAAACTTAAGGAAAACATTGAAGTTTTAGATTGTTGTTTGAAGCTACAACAAAGTGCACCTTAACTCCCACCTTATAAACTTTATATTTAAGATCCACTTTGCATCCAACTACGCAAGTTTGCTTTGTGATTACCAGCAAAATCACATCAAACATCAATTGAGGAGTTCCATGCAAGTCATGACCTGCCACCCGAGAGACCTTGTAGATATTTTCAAAAACTTTCCTATTGGAGATTTCCTTTCAAGATAGGTAGTGCACATACGCACTTCCCGTGTTGAGAAAATGTACAAAACACCCATCAATAGTTGGTTCCTTTTTTTTTTTTTATTTCAAGGGGTAAACGCTTTTGACCGGAGCTATGAACCGGAATACAACCATTCAACAATACCACCCCAACGGGGTTTGAACCTTGGTGGCAAGAACAACAATGCCACTAATAAACCATCACACCATGCCAATACCGGCATCAATAGTTGGTTCCTTGGTATTGAGTATATTGATAATTTTCTTGGGAGCTTTATGATTGTGCTATGTTGCATATGGATCTTGGCATAGATTTATTAGTTACAAGTACTCATGGATACTTAGTGATGTAGGAGCATCCATGGTGTAAGAGAAAACTTGCATCACCTATAAATAATTTATTTTATTTTAATTTTAAATAAGGGACTATGTGGACTAATTTTGTTTTGGAAATTAATTATTTTAAATTTTCAAATATTGTAATATTTCCATGCGAGTCTATAATTATAATTTTGATGGGTATTGTAGTGTAGGAAATTGTATACCTTTACAATTTCACACTATATTTGGGTCCCTTAATTAATTGCACTTAATTAAGCTTCTAATTTTACAACTTATGCATTCCAAAGCTTTTTTTTCTCGTTTTCTAAAAAGGGAACTAACATTTAATTAATGCAATTATTAGTTTAATCACCCTAGAATGAGTTTATCCTAGAATTATGGGTCATCCTTAAGTCTTAGGTCATAAATTTTAATATGTTTTTGGTGCTCTTTTAAATATTCAAATTTCATATTCAATTGTCAACTTATGGAATCTATTTTTTGGGAAATTAAATAAACACCTACAAATACATTCTTTTTATCAATTCAAATCTAAGTGGCATAATAAAAAATTCATAAGAGAAAATATTATTGTCAAGAGCATTAAAGAACAGATTTATCAGTCATTTGTTGCAACATTAAAGATCCTATCATCATGTTCAAGATTATGTGTGTTTATGTCATCTTGTGAAGGCTAACATGGATTGTTGATCCTAAAGCATCCAAAAAAAATTTAGTTTCCAATCAAGCAAAGAAAGATCAAGTTCCTTGGAGTGATGTGTTTTACTTAAGTCCTCTAAAGGAAGCCATTAAAGGTTTGGTGAGTTGTAGAAAGAAATTTTTCATTCATCATTCCTTCTATTTATCAATTTTCATTATCTTTCTATTGCCAAGAGCATTCAAGAGTAGATTTATCAAGAGCATTCAAGAGCATAATAAAGAATTCATAAGAGAAAATATTTTTGTCAAGAGCATTCAAGAGTAGATTTATCAAATAATGGTGCATCATGCTCAAGAGCTTCTGTAAGTTGCAAAATTCCCTTGTTTGAAGATCCATTTTCAAGCCCCAAAAGTGGCTAAGTGTTGTTTTTTCAGACCTTCAGGATATCTCTTGCTTACTTCCTCACATCCCTCTTCTATTGCCCCCGATCTCCTTCTTCTTCCTTTCCCTTTCTCTCCATTTTCTTTCTTAGTATTTTGGTTTTTTCCCATCGGTCTTAGCCTTTACCCTCTCCCTCTCCCTCTTTCTTTCCTTCCCTTTTTCTTCCCCCTTGAATCGTAAAAGTTAACTAAGTGTTAATTTTTCAGAGGTCAAACTTTGGCCTTTCATCTTACCTCTTACCTTTGTTATGATAAGATGTAGTCATTCTCCCCAACCCGTAATGTGATTTTGGAAAAAACTACTAAGTGTTGGTTTTTTGAGCATCAGGGATCATTCTTCAACTTTACCTCTTACCATTTGTTATGGTAAGAGGTAAGCCCTCAATTTGACCCCCGACCCCTAATGGTCTCTTCAAAAGATGAGTGTGTTGGCCTTTCAGGCTTTAGGGATTAAGGATCCCCTTTACCCTCTTCCTCCTTTTCTTTGTAGCCAATAAAACATCCTCTCAATGCCTAACTCTTGAAACTCTCCCCTTTTCATTCTTCCAAAGACTCCATTCCTTCTCTATGCATTAATATTCCCCTTCCAAAGTCCAATTTCTTCAAAATTTGTTTAAGTGCCTCCTTTACAAACTTTCAGGGATTGGGTTTCACCCTTTCCTCTTACCTCCTTCTCTTAGGAGGTATGCCCTCTCAAACCCTAATGTCTGATGGTTTCTTTTGGTCATTGATGTTTACTCATCCCTCTTCCCTCTCACTTCTTTGTGGTAAGTGGTAAGCCTCATCTCTGATGCCCGAAGCTCGATGTCGATGCTAATGATGTGTATGAAGTATGAAGAATGAATGAAGTTCGATATCCAATAGGGATATTTTTTTAGGCTTGTGGACCATTTAATGCTTTTCTAGATATTGTTTCAAGCCTGAAGGTTTCACTTTACCCTCAATTTGGCATGTTTTGTCAATGGAACCATTAATGCTACAACGACTTTCGGGGCACCATAATTTGATAGTTGGGAGAAAAAGGATGGTATTTAATGCTATTTATACCTACTCTCATTGGGATGAGGTGCTTCACTTGCTTCTTTATGGGTTGCAAACATTTTTTCTGTCAAAGATCTCTTGCTTGTCGTGATTTTCTACTTTTTTTTTGGGTTTTCTACATTGCTTGTATGAGGGCCTAGCATGGATGTTAGGATCATTAATGATGGATGTATTCTTTAGATTTGGTCAAATTTTTCTCTTAATGAAAATATTTTTTAACCTTCCGTAAATCCTAGTTAGGTTAGGGTTTGTGGCTGGGTATGTGCAGGATCATGATGGGCCAAAAAGTGGCAATATGATGGGTATGTGGCTGGCGACTTTTTTTAACCCAAAATTGATGAAATGAAAATGGTTTTTAAAGGATATTCTCATCTTTCCACCAATATAAATTATGCTTTAATTTGAATTTAAGAAATAATTATTATTCATTTTCTATTTGAATTACGACTAAAGTCCTGATTGATAGGTTCATTGAAAAATATCTATAGCTTTCAAACGGTATCACATTTTTGGAATCCAAAACATGCATCACATTCTATGCTTTGCATACTATAGGATTAAAAAATGAAAAAATGAATTTCATGAATTTTTGACCAAGTTAAGGTGGTCAGACATACAAGTTTTTATATTTTTTAAAAGTTGTAATAAAAAATCATAATTAATCATTTAATTGGAAAAAAATTACAAAAAAATATGGATCACATTTAGACATGAATCCTCTACTTATGTATAAATTATTATAAAAAATATTATCATTTTATTGTGGTTAGGGTGGTCAGACTAGCACCTACTTCTTATTTTTTCCTTGAAATTTAAGTACTACTACATTGAAATTTCAAAATTTCACCAAATAATTTTGTTTTTTTTTAAAATAAACTTTGTAGTTTAGAAACTACATTCAATTTTCTATAGATTCTATTCTTACATATTTTTGAAATAATTTTGATAACTTATTCAAATTTTTATGTCAAGTTGCCTAACTCTGATTTTTCTACATTTTTTGCCACTTAAGGGCCTGTTTTTTCCATGATTATCTTGCACATACCCATATGTTAGATGTAGTAGTTGATAGAGCACGAAGTGGACCACTTATAGGAGAGACATCGGCTACCAAGGATGATGTGGGAGCATCGGTAGGACTTAAAGTAATTTCATAGTGCGTTTTATCTAAATTCTTTCATATTTTATAAGAGATATTTGTACTAATATATGTTTATGTGCTAGAATCTTTAACAGTTACTGACAAAGGACCAGATTTCCCAATTGTAGGAAGCTACACAATTGGTCATTTCATTTGGCTTAGGGACTCAATATACAATATCATTTAAATTGTTATTTAGATGTTACTTGTTGAAATCTATTATGTTTAAATACATGTACTACATAGATTAATAGTCTAATGTAATCTTGTCTTTTTATGTAGTAACCTAGTTCTTTTACAACCATGTTGACTCTGCCTAACCCATTGGAAGAAGTTGCACAACAAAACTATATTTTTTTTTGTTTATGTTCTTGACATTATGAATATATGCGCATGTGTATTTAAATTGTGTTACATTCTTGTCATCTTTTATATAAGAAACCATCGTAGTTGCTTCACCCACCATGAGCCCATCTAGTGTAGAAGCATCACAAAAGGTATGTGTTTATTTTATATTGCAGACACTTACGTTTATATAAGAGTAGATATATTTTTAGTAAATATGATTATTTTTCAACAATTATATGTTAATTTGTATCATTTTTATTTTATCTGCTATAGTCCTCTCCCCGACTCAGCACTATGATGAGTGTGGGACCATTTCTTTATACGAGGACTCCTAATCGTCCTAAGGGAAAATCATATATAGACTATCTTGTAGAAAAGAGAGAAAGACTTGAGGTAAACAAGAATTGCATTGTTGATAAAATATAGTACATGTATAGTGATTTTGATGTTAAATTCATAATTTATAAATGATTGTATATAAGTTTCTATTTACTAGTCTATCTTGTCAACCATTCAGATAATTAATCTAATTTGTGATTTGAATTGTTATTGTGCGGGAAGATTTAGAGAAACTAAGTTCTTTGAGGAGGCTTGATTTTGATGGTCCAACATAGGATTATGATTTGATATAGATTGATATTTATTTAGGTTTGATAGATCTTGAGATGGCATATATAAATTTTTTTTGTAGAACTTGTTCTGAGTAGGCATATATGCCAAATTTGTATATACGCAAACATAATTATTCTAAATTTTGATATCTAAGAATTGATATTCAATCTGATTTGTTCCTTGTGTGCATGTATTTCTACTTTGAATATTGAAAATGAAATGTATAATTATCTTATAATGGTTTAAATTTATGATCAATAACATGTTATAGATTAACAAAATTGCATTTTAGTAGAAACTATGTATTACAATTGGTAATCCATCTATGTTAGAGTTCATTCATATTAAGGTTCACATAAATTACATTCCATGAGACCACATTTATTTGAGGAGTTTTTTCAAACAATTCATTTCCTTTTCTATTGTACCACATTTTTCATACATGTCTACCAAAACCTTTTTATCAAACACTCAATTTGAGATTAGACATGATTTCAAGCCCTCTTGAATGAATTTACATTTGAAATTATTATTTTTTTTGAACTCCTCTAATGATGTGGAAGCTGATTTTTATTTCAAAAGAAGTTAAAAATAATGAAAAATGGTATGAGAAGCACTATATAATATTTGTTGAGAAGAACTATTTGAAAATATGCCTCAAAGAATTGTGGTCTCATAGAAAAGGAAAAAAAGATGAAAATAGCGGCTTATGATAGTCTTATGAAATTGATTCTTTTGATTGATTAAAAACTTCAAACAAATAGATACAATTTAATGAAATATATGTCATTACAATTTTAATTCACAAGTAATATAATCATCTTGATAAAAATTAATGTCACTCAATGTTCATTCAAGCTTAATAACATGTAAAAGGTATAAAATCATCATGAATAAGAATCACTATCTTTCAACCATAGGGGTTTGATGCAACCTTCAAACAAAGTCCTTACAGATGAACAAGATACATATTCATTAGATTATTGATGTGAAATCTATACAATAATCATGATCAACAATTAAGACATCACACAACCATGACACAACCATTAAAAAAACCAATGAGTGTGACACAACCATTAAAAAAAACCAAATATAACTCCATGACATGCATGTTATTTGACCTTCCACATGCAATTTGTATTATCATAATACACAATGAATGTTGCTAAGCATAATGCATGAATAAGAAAACTAGGCATACTATATGGGATTGATGCACACTAGTCATAATGCACACTTCACACAAAAGAAATAACACTCATTTAATATTCTCATATATATCAATCAACCTTGACTGACACCAAACTTGCTATATCACAATTATTGTCATATATGCCATTCAACCTAACACAATTGAGGTTTTGTATTTGGTAAGAATTTGTACAGGAAAAGAAAGTGAGAGATGATGCTTAAGGTGGATTTGAACAAACGAAGTTGTTATCCTAAGCATTGAAAACTCTATCAAAAAAAGGGATCTTGTTGTCTTAAGTGTTGAAATTGAAGCAAAACAACTAAAGACTAAAATTAACCACTTAGAAAAGGAATGAAATGATAAGAAGATTTTATCATCAATGAAAAGGATGTTAGTTTGCTCTAAAACCAGTTCTAACACATCTAGATGGGTATGTTTAGGCTAGGCATGGTTCTATTTCAAACCCAAACATGCCGAAACAATAGGAGCTACATTGGAAAGGTGATATCCCTTAAGAGTCCAATGTGCAAAAAATCAACAATCTTTGACAGGATATTAATCAGAAACTGTGATGCTTAGAAACTCTTTGTCTTTAAGGCTATATGATCATGTTGAGACCCTCTACAATAACCTCTCTCATATTTTGTTATCTTGGAGGAATTTTCACGTGGTGATGAGGTTTTAGTTGAGGAAAAAGTTGTCAAATGCAAGCAATGAAAAATTGCAAAGTGGTGCAACTTTCATTTTGAAACTCGTACAACCAAACAGACTATTCCAATACATTTGGATGGGTACATTTAAACTAGGAATGTTCCTCTTTCATAACCAAACATGCTGAATAACTTTGAGCCATGTTCAACGAGCTCAATCCCTTAAGAGTCCAAAGTGCAAAATGACTGCAATATTTGGTGGGCTATTACTTGGAAATCGTGACACTTAAAAACTCTTTGTCTAAGGCTACAAGAATGTGTTGGGACAATATACAATAAACTCTCTTTGTTTTTCTATCTCAGAGGAATTTTCCCATGGGGATGACTTTTTAGTTGAGGAAAAAGTTGTCAAAGGCAAGCAGTGTAAAGTTGCAAGGTGGTGCAGCTTTTGTTCTTCAACTTGCAAAACCAAAAGAACTATTTCAACACATCAGGATGGGTACGTTTATACTAGGAATAGTTATATTTTTCACCCAAACATGCTGAATCACTTCGAGATACATTCAATTGACTCAATCCCTTGAGAGTCCAAAGTGCAAAATGACTGCAATCTTTGATGGGCTATTAATCAGAAATCGTGATGCTTAAAAACTCTCTGTATGAGGCTACAAGATCGTGTTGGGACCCTTTACAATAAAATATCTTATTTTTTTAATTTCAGAGGAGTTTTCCCATAGTGATGACTTTTCAGTTGAGGAAAAAGTTGTCAAAGGAAAGCAATGTAAAGTTGCAAAGTGGTGCAACTTTCATTCTGCAACTCGTACAACCAAACAAACTGTTCCAAAATATCTAGATGTGTATTTTTATGCTATGCATGGTCCTCTTTTGCACCCAAACATGCTGAAACAATTTGAGCTACATTCAACTAGCTTGATCCCTCAAGAGTCCAAAGTGCAAAATGACTGCAATTTTTGATAGGCTATTACTCAAAAACCGTGATGCTTCAAAACTCTCCATCTGAGGCTACTAGATCATGTTGGGACCCTCTATAGTAACATCTATTGGTTTTTTACTATCACAGAGGAGTTTTCTCATGGTGACAACTTTTTAGTTGAGGAAAAAGTTATCAAAGACAAGTAGTGCAAAGTTGCAAAGTGGCGCAACTTTCATTCTACAATTCGTGTGACCAAATAGACTGTTCCAACACATACAGATGGGTACATTTATGCTAGGAATGGTCCTTTTTGGCACCAAAACATGCTAAATCACTCTGAGTTACGTTCAACCAGCTCGATCCCTTAAGATTCCAAAGTGAAAAATGGATGCAATATTTGATAGGCTATTACTTGGAAACAATAACACTTAAAAACTCCCTATCTAATACTACGAGATCGTGTTGGGACCCTCTACAATAACCTCTCCCAATTTTTTCTATCTAGAAGGTATATTCACATAGTGATGACTTTTCATTTGAGGAAAAACTTAAAGTTCAGGTAGTGTAAAGTTGAAAAGTGGTGCAACTTTGGTTCTACAACTCGTACAACCAAAAAAACTATTCCAACACATCTAGATGAGTACTTTTACACTAGGAATGTTCCTCTTTTGGACCCAAACACGCTGAATCACTCTGAGATACATTCAACTGACTTGATCCCTTAAGAGTCCAAAGTGCAAAATGGCTGCAGTCATTGATAGGCTATTGATCAGAAATTGTGACACTTAAAAACTCTCCATCTAAGGCTATGAGATTGTGTTGGGACCTTCCAAAATAACCTCTCTCAATTTTTGCTATCTCGGAGGCATTTTCCTGTGGTGATGAGTTTTTAGTTAAGGAAAAAGTTGTCAAATGCAAGCAGTGTAAAGTTGCAAAGTGGTGCAACTTTCGTTCTACAACTCATAAAACCAAACCAATTGTTCCAAAACATCTAGATTGGTGGGTTTATACTAGGAATGGTCCCTTTTCACACCCAAACACACTGAAACAGTCTCAGCTACATTGGACCGATGATTTCCCTTAAGAGTCCAAAGTGCTAAAAGGAAATAATATTTGAAAAGTTATTACTCAAAAACCATGTTACTTAGAAATAATTTTTTTGAGGCTATGGGATCACGTAGGGCCCCTCTACAATAACATATCTTATTTTTTGATATTTTTAAGGTGTTTGACCGTGGTATCAAGTTTTCAGTTGGTGGAAAAAGGGTCAGATGGATGTACTGTAAAGGTGCAAAGGGGTTTAGGGTTCATTATGGTCCTCATGAATAAGTAAATAAGTGAATCATTTACTCAAATAGACTTAATTCATGAACTACACACATGAATAAAAAGTATACGCATGAAAACATGTAGTTCGTAAAGTATACATTGGAATACTCATAAGTCACAAACTATACACATAAGTTGTAAAGTATACACTTGAATACACATAAAGTATGTACACAATACAAATGATATCATCATTCAAGAATTTCTATCAAAAAATTAGATTTATAAAATGCCATGTAGGCATACAACAAACAACCCTAATACATAGTCATTTCCCAATAGGGGAAGGAAATAGATCACATGTTACCTTTGTGGTTGACTGGATGGAGTTTTTGTTGATTCTTTTTTGTTTCAAATGTGCCCACTAGTCCTCCTCTCTTAACTCATCTAGAGATGCAACTGATAGAATAAGAAGTATATACGTTAATATATAGAAATTGAAAATTGTGGAATGTAATAATAACAAAATAATCACAAAAAAGTAATCGTCACTCTTCCACAACAATAGCATGTTGAAATTTTGGAGTGACAAGAACCTATAGAAACCATCAAGTTAGTAGTTAAACTACATACAAGTATCATGAATTTTTTTAATAATATACCATAGAAGAGAAAATATAATGTGAAATTTACTAATCTGTCACATACCTCTACCAAAGGATCGGAGCTGGCTATTTTTACAATAGCTCCATGGTCCATCATGCCACAAACATCACAATATACTTAGAATGACAAGTCTATATGATCACAATAGAAAATATGCTTAGAATAGAAAATCTATATTATTCTAAGCAACCTAAATAATGAACCTTAGCAAATAAACAATATCAAAATGTGATGAAAAATATCATACATGTCCCATACAATAAATGATCAACTACTCTAGTGTGCCTGAAGGCTCATATCTTACCTTCAAAGTATTGAGTAATGCTTCATGATTTGCACTACTAATTTTCCATAGTTCCTTTGTTTTTGGTCTAGCATGATGTCTCAATAACTTAACATTTGTTTCTATAACAAGGTGAGAATACATGAGAATGGTTGTGTTTCTCATAGTCTTCAAATGCAAGTATGTCCTTCTTTCTAATCATATATGTTTGCAACAAAGTTTCAGAAACAACAACTGAACTTGTATGATCATAAGTTTTTTATCAACAACTAAATATACTTAGAATAACAAATCTATATTATTCTAAACAACCTAAATGATGATGAAATGGTAATGGAAACTAGAAAATATGCTTATAATAAAACATCTATATTATTCTAAACAACATAAATGATGATGAAATGGTAATGCAAACTAGAAAAGATGCTTAGAATAACAAATCTATATTATTCTAAACAAACTAAATGATGAACTAGTAGTGCAACCAAGTTCCAAAAATAACAACTAAACTTGTAGGATACATGATACCATCATCATCTATCATCAGTTGTGTTATCTTTTTTCTTCCCTATATACAAATCGTTTCAACCAATAGTTGGATCCCTCTTCATTCCCCTATGATGCTACAACTACATAGACATGTCTAGGCTGCACAAGATCTAAAAGATGGTCGTAGTCAAGTGAACTTTCCATTTCATCTTTTAAAGAGAATTGTGCTATAGATAAAGGGGTTAGGTATTGTGGAATCCATGTATGTACCCACTCACTTGACTCGCATTGATCCCAATCACACTGAATACAATTTTGACAAAAATAAGCCAACTCTCGTGTCCAAATGATCCATGCACCCACATTTGAGCTTCAAAATGAATGCATCTTTAAAGAATCTCTAATTGTTTGACATTCCAATTTGTCTCCCACTATGACCTCCTCAACCAACCAAAAGAACCTGCACACTTGTGAATCAAGTGTCTCTCCTTATGATAATGCATAAGTACACCAATCAACAATAGAATGCGCATCATTGAATGTTGCACCACCTTTGATCTTTATTTGTCCCTTAAACAAAGATCTCTTCACACATGCACACACACCATCATGCTCGCCTTTTCCATGCCTAGCTTCAAAAATCTCTAAATATGTGGTACACCCCTCTCTATATGCATCCTGATCAACCAATAAAACATGTGAGCATTCTTGAATTTCCCTATGCAGTTATCTAACAAAATGAGATGTTGACCCATTGCAATACCTTTTTTCTTGCAAGAACTCAAATTTTTTTTCAAAACAATGTTGTACAAACTGAAATGAATGATATCTATCATCAATCATATAAAAATGGTACTCGATTACCTTCTTGTACTCTTCTCTACTTTCAAGTTCATGTCTATATTTTATGTGGAAAAAAATAGAAATTTTAGGGTATGTGCAGGATCATCATCGAAAAATAGACCCTTAAGTGGCAAACAATTTGTAAAAATCAGAGTTAGGAAATTTGACGAAAAAATTTGAATAAGTTACCTATACTATTTCAAAAATATGTAAGAATAGAATCTATAAAAAAATTAATTTAATTTCTAAACTACTAGGTTTATTTTTGAAAAAAAATTGTATTTGGTAAAATTTTGAAATTTGAATGTAGTAGTACTTAAATATCAAGGAAAAAATAAGAAGTAGGTGTCTGTCTAATACTACTGAATTTGACACCATATTCTGATGGCCGTTCGTCGGTCATTCGACAAATCTTTGTCAGAAGAGTGATGAAATGATGAAAATCTTTGCGTCGTTATTTTTTCGTCAAAAGGTCGACGACGAATTAAACGTCAAAATAAAGGTGAAGAATTGTCGGTCGTTGGCATTGTGAAATTGCTCGAACTTTCGTCGGCATATCGACGAAAATTTTGTGTATCCACTAAAGAATTACACCAAAATTTCATCGCTAGTTCAATGAAATGGGTAAGTAGTAGCGTTGAAACAACACCAGATGTTTGTCGCCACTTCGACGAAATGGGCAAGGAGTAGCTTCGAAACAACACCAAAAGTTCGTGGAACGTGTGACGAAATAGGCAAGTAGTAGTGTCGAAACATCACCAAGATTTTGTTGACTTTGCAACGAAAATAGCAAGGAGTAGCATCAGAAGAACACCAAAAGTTCATCGAAAGTGTGATGAAATGGGCAAGGAGTAGCATGGAAACAACACCAAAATTTTGTCGAAATTGCGATGAAATGGGCAAGGAGTAGCATGGAAACAATGCCAAAATTTCATCAAAATTACGACAAAATGGGCAAGGAGTTATGAAAAAACCTTCGTCCCAGCTATAGCAACTTCGTCGAACCTTTCTGTTGATTCGTCAGTGGTTTTCGTCGAAATTGCGACGAAGCATCAATTTAAAAAAAAAATATATATTCATGGAAATGTACCATTGCAGAGACTGACGACTGATCATACATACAGACTGCATGTTGGTTTGATGCTTCAAATGATGCATTTCTTATATTGAAAAGTGCATTACCTTATTGAGCTTCTCTTTGTTTTGAGAATAGTTTAATATTCTCTACTTAACAAGGCCAACCACGTGATGGTGGAAGCTCATTTGGCCCCTCCCCCCCTCACATCACTCTCAATTCCCCATAACCAATCATATAACATTAATCATTCACTCATCCATTAATAACATATAACATTCATTAATTAACATATTCATATTCATTCATTAACATATAATATTCATTCTTTCAGTTTTTACATATTATCAAAAATATGGTTGTCATGATATGATTACAATCACTTTTTTTTTTGTTTCTTTTTGAAAGCTACATAAAGCTGAAGTGGAGTATCATTTTCTAAATCAATATATGTCCCCCCTTTAGTTGTTCTTCCCTCTACTCATGATCTTTATGTATGCCTAATCGTCTACTCATGACGTGGATGCCGCTGCAAGGGGGGATCTGCTACAATAAGAAAGAAATGTTAAACTGATATGTTTTATTATTATTTTTACAAGTATTTCATTAATTAAAAGAACATTAGAGTGGTTATCTTTACCTAATGGGTCCACATCATGTTCTTGAACTTTTGTTATAGACTCATGCTCAACATGTTGAACACCCTCTAAATCTTGATCTGCAATTGAAACACGAAAGGTTATGTTAGAACAGTAAAATTTTGAAATTTTTACAGTCTATTGCATTTAAGAGTTCTGACACTGAGTCCTCATCATAAGTATATAAGTCCCTCTTTGTATTGTCTTGCTTATTTTCTATCATAAAATCCATTGAATCCATCAAGTCCTTCATTTTTCATTAAAAGATCCGAATCAGCAAGACATAGTAAAAGTCTCCTCGACTTGATTTTTCACTAATATATGTTTGTTGCAGACTATCGGCATGACAGTTTTCTTGTTTCGGCGATAGGAGTCATTTTGGAAAAGGGAATCATTGTCGGAGTGAAGTCATGGCGAATACATTGTGTTTTTCCGACCGGTGCATGTGGGAGTATATTGCTCAAGCTAAAGGTGTTGGAGATAATGTCTCGGCGAACTATTTTTTCTTGCTGACAGGCATCTATAAAAAATATATCGGCATATGTTGGGGCATCGGTGTAATGTCAAGGAGAATTTCATGTGTCATACCGACTAATGCACAAAGGGGTTTTTTTCGGCCAGACTGATTGGTATCGGCATGACTTATAACGAAATCTTTTTGTCTTATCAACTGGCTTGCAAATAAATGTCTCGGTAAGACTTATGTGCATCGGGGAAGGTCTTAGCAAAGCAGCTATTGTTTGGCCAAACCAAGTTCAAGGGTACTCGAAAGTTTTCAGTGAGAAGCTATAGAGTCTTGCCGATTCAAATCTTATACTGATGGAGATATGCATCGCCAGGAGAAGAACTTTTCAGCATAAGTTTCACCAAAGTATGAATATTATACTGACAGATAGGTCACGGTGAGTTTTTCCGAATAGGAGTAATCTGGGAGTGATTTTGGTAAGACATTTGATGTTGGTATGAGTTTTCTCGAAGGTTCATTGTCTCGCCGAAGGTATTGTGTCATTGGTTGGGTTTATTTCTTCGGTGAGAGAACTTGGTGGATATGCCGAAATGAGAATTCATCGGTGAATGGTGTGATTTTGTCTTAGAGAATGGAGAATACATTGAAAAGTACATATCGATAAGACACAAAGATATCTACATAACATCTCCTCGACTTTGAAAGCTATAGAAAAGCAGATGTAATGAAGACCGCATCGGCAGGAGTACAAATTTGTCTTGGTGACCCAATGTAAATGAAGACTTTCAGTGAAACAGGATGAAGTCTACAAGAGGTCTCCCTGATATCTGTAGGTTATAGCGAAGAACATAAAGATAAAAGATTTCAGTCGGTGTGAGAATATTAATGTTTCAGTGATTGGAAAATACTTTGAAGAATATATATCAGTATAGCATCATAAAGTCTATGTGACATCTCCCCAACTTGGAATTGTTATAGCGACATGAAAATAGAGGTGTGAGTCATCAAGTTGATTCTAGGTGTCGATATAATTGTAGAATGTCGTGGCGAATAATGAAATAAACGTTGAAAAGGGATTTCACCCCAGATTTGAAAATTTCTCATCGACAGTACATTTGATGCGACAGTGCCAGTGTCAAAGAAGGCTTCATTCGTGCTTCATTAATGGTGTGATGGGATAAAAAAGTAATGTTTTAATTAATTCCTCATTTCTGAATTGATTACTGGTGAATTGGCGTGTTGAACAGAGAACCGAGACATTTTTTCAGTTTGAGGAGTTCAAACAGAACACTGTAAGTAATTGCTTCTTTGCTTTTCATATTTTGATTCTGTAAGTTTGAAAATGGAGTCTTCTGGTTCTGGAAAGGGTAGGGGTAGAAAGTTTGTTGAAAGTAGTCAGTCGAAGGGAAAGAAACAAAAGACTGATACAGAGCATGGAGGCACTAAAAGGAGGTTGAACCAAGACCTCATTGATCGACTACCTAGTTCAGGGCCTAAGGCTAGAAGGTCCGCACAACTTAGGGCAGAAGTTGATAAGTTGGATGATAGATGCAAGTTCATAGGTGATGTATGGACTGCTATAAGAGGGTATGAGCTTTTCAATTTCCACTACCATAGGAGAAACCGTTTTGAGCCAGTCTGTAATCCATGGAAGTTGAATGTAGGGAAATTGGTGTGCCCTAATGTATTTGTAAATACAAAATTGGTAAAGTTGCTTGCTGATCATTATGATCCAAAACATAAAGCTATATGTGATCCTTTTGGAAAACCACAGATACATGTGTCAAAAGAAGCAATTGGTGAGGTTTTCAAATTGGAAGGGTTTTGTGATGAGGAAATAAATTGTGAAGAGCTGTAGAAGGAATTTTCCAGAATGGATACAAGTTACAAGGGTTGGAGGTTACCAATTCATAGGGTTAAACCGGGTAACAAGCTAGAACCACTGCAGGATAGTGAAGGGCCTCTCTATCATGTAGATTTGTTTGAACCCTATATGTAGTACACATATTTTTCAGTGTGTCATGTGTTGGGAATGGATGCCCCTGAATTTATGTCAATGGTGCCAATGGTTATCACAGCAGATATTCAATATCATAACTCCAGGCCATTTGATTATGCTTCATATATTTCTAAGGAGCTTGATTCAGGATTGATGGCTATAAAGAGTGGAGCTTCTATTGTTCATCTCAGAAATTATTCATTGTTGATGCACTTAGTGCTATATTTTGGACAAGAGCTAGGGGTATGGCCTTCAGAAATGAGGATTTCTCAGATTGGCAAGGAAGGTGAAGCATTGCTTGTTCAGTTGTGGACTGCCATTTGGGACAACAGGTTTGCTGGTTCTAGTTTTATTCATTTTGAGGAGTATTTTGTAAAGACATTGTATAGATTGTATCATTATCCTTGTAACTATTCATTGACTGATGAGATCAAAAGATTCCTTCGGCCTAAAGACTTCAATGGGCCAATTGACCATAACTGGGGAGACTAGTATTGTTTAGAGGGAGCTACAGTAATCAGAGTGTATGGATTTGAAGATGCTCCTTTCATTCTACCAAGGACAGTTCCAAACAGGGTTGCATACTTGGAAATTGTTAGGCAAATGGATTTCTGTAGTGTGATGCATTTCAGTTCTTTTGGGAAGCAGGCTTTCATGCTAAGCACTTTGTGTTTTGGAGATTTCACTGTGTTGGCTAAGGAGGGATATAATTCAATTCTTGACATATTGTTGCACTATAACATGAAAAGAGGACCAATTAGGAAAAACTTTGACCCTGAGGGATATATCAATTCAGCCAAGGAAAGGATTAACTTTGGAGGGTATCAGCATGTACCCTATCCTTTTGATGATATGATCAGGAATTTGGATGAAGATGAAGCATAAATGGTAGTTGAAAGGTATAACCAGGGGTTACAGGATATTGAGCTATTGTCTTCTAGAGATGAAGAAACACCAAGAGCTAATGTGCCACGGGGTAAAACAAAAAAGGTATCCAGGATGAGGACTCAGCAATATGTTTGCCCAGTTAGAGAACAAAGTATTGAAAGTGTTGATGTTGATACAAGACACATGGAGTATAGGTCATTTTTTTCTGATGATGAGTTTATACATTCCCTAGAATTCAAGGAATTCTTGTACAAGAAGAAGGGGAAGGAGATAAGGGAGAATGTTGATGATGGTACTTTAGGAAATGGGGAACGATTGCTAGCTCAATTGAGAAAATGTGTAGATGATGAAATGATACATATGACTCCTGAAGTGGGAAAGAAAATGTTGGAGGATGCTGGTGTCATGATCTTTCCTAGCCTTGATTTGAATTCTGCATTGGTTTTTGATAGTTTCTTAAAGGGCAGTAATTCTACTCACAAGCTTGATAAGGAAAAGGTGACAGAAGTATATGCAGGATCCAAGTATAATACTGATGAGGGATCACTGATGATATGGGCTTTGTACCCATCCCATAGGAAATCAGTGTAATTGATACAGAGAAGGCATTTGGCCATGTTATGACTCTAAAAGCTGGAGAAGTTGATCCCGTTGCTACTACAGATATTGGGGTGAATGTTGCAAAGTTGAATAAGGCACAAATTCAAATATTGATAAAAGAAAGAGAAGTGTATAAAGCAAATAATGAAAAATTGCTGAGAGAAAATGATAGGCTCAAGGATTTGGTTGGTGTTTCAAAGGGGACAACCAAAATGATTACTCAAGGAGAGAGCTCTCATGCAAAAGATCAATGGATAGGGTCAAGTGCTTATTCTCAAGGAAGGTATGATGGGTAGCACGAATTATCAGAAGGTGGGATCAGTGTGTATCGCTAGTTGAATGAAGGATGGTCATGCGGTGATGAAGCTAGCAGTTCTACACTTGAGGCTGCTAATCACATAATCAATTGCCATCGAAATTTCTATGATGAATTGCAAGGAGATGAACAGGGATTAATTGCAGCTACTGAGAAAATTGTAATTCCATTTTCTGATAGTAATGGGGATTTAGAGAAGCCACCAGGTGGAAAATGAATGTGAGTCAATGCGAATGAAATCATGAGGTACTTCTGAGAGGATACAACATTGGAAGAAGTGAGCAGCAAAATGAAATGGTCAAGATGGAGGTTATGATCCGAAATGTTGTTGGAGATGCGGATACATATGAACGCCAAGATTATTTGGACCACCTCAATAAGACTCACTTATGGTTAAATAGAGCCTAATTATTCTTTATCTTTTGTTTTGTAATTTGTATTTCCTATTTCGAGAAAAGTTGTGACCTTTCATTTTTCTCAATGTATAAATTTCATTTTAGAATAATATCAGGTGGTAAATAGGATAGAATAGAAATCTGGTGGAACTCTATGTTCCACGGTGAGACTTCTGTTGTGTATGTTTTGAAGGCATGGAGATATCAATGAAAATAAGTTTGAATTTATTTGGCGTATTCTGGTGTCAATTGTTGTGTTGCACCTATTGAAAGAATTATTTAAGTTTTCTCTAAGATTGATGTTGCTTGGTTATCTAAATTAGCATAACATGTTTATGTCTAGTTTATCAGTATGTATTTGTCGTATCTGTGTGATTAGTTGATAGGTTCTTTCAAGGAAGGATTAAATCCTTTTAATTAATCACAGTAATCAGGGAATTTCATTTAGATCAGTAAGAAGAACTTAATAATCACAATCTTGCATGTTTATACTAGTTATAAACAAAATATGCCAAACAATTTGAATGACCTCCAAAAAGAAGTCAATTGTTTGAGATTTCATTTGACTCCATATATTATATAAGGCATTGGTCTCACCATTTGCATCATTTAGCTTCATTCATACGTTTTACATCTATTAATTGAGCATATTAGGTTTTAGTCTTCATTTTAGCATACAATATATACCAAGTTTGTTCTATTTTGTCCATTCCAATCTGCCATCATGGACAAATCATGGCATGAAGAGAAGATCAATAGTCAAGTCTGCTTCATTTCTTATAGGTTCACCTGCCTAGGTCTAGTAGTGCTTGGAGAGTAGAAGGTTTAATTGTTTCAAACCTTGTTTTGTTACCCTAAACGTGTGAGAAAGATTGGCAACCTTTCATGGTTCAAGCCTAGCGTTTTGGAAGCTACTTTCCTTGACCAGCCTGTGTGCAACTAGGATGATGTGAATATGAACATGTTTTGCAAAATGACCGAGGATGGGATGAGGAATTTGCTGTCATTGGTAAAGTGGTTATTTTCTAAGGTTAAGGAGTTGAATATTCAAGTTAAAAATTGGCAAGAGATTTGTGTGGCTATGATCTGTGGTAATCAGAAGGAGTGGGCCATTAAAGGAAAAGTTAAAACAATGAATGTAATGTTGGAAAAGTTGGTTAATGATGCTGATCGTATGGGGGCCTCTCATGTGGAGAGGATTTGCTCTCTAGAAATGCAGGTCAATAAAAGTATAGAGAACTGTGTTGCCATTCTGGAGGAGAGAACTAGTAATATGATGGACTTAAGAATGGTGGTTAATATTAGCAATAATTCTCTTAAGACCATTGCTAGGGGTCTCATGGTTCTAAACGAAAAAGCTCTTAATTGGATAGGTAAACCTCTGGACTTGGGCGAGTTAGAGAATGTGATTGAGGAAATCAATTGACTAAACCAGGAGGATAAAGATGAGGAATCTGCTCTAGTGATGGAGAAAGATGTGAATGCTAGGTCGTGCCTTAGGACTAGGAGCAAAACAAAAAAGAGAGTGGTTGTCTTTGTGGATGAAATCAAAGAGGTTGTGGATATGCAGGAGGAGGTCATGAAGGAGAATATGGCCTCAGTGAATGTTTTGGATAAAATGTTGTAGCTGACGCATTCCTTTTTGCTGGATCAGCTAGGTTGTTGATGTTTTTGATCTTGTTTTGCTAACGGGTTCCTGATGTTTTATCTTTTGTCAACTTTTTGTCTTTTTGGGCTGCTGGTTTTATTTGCTTAGTTTTTTTGGCAACTTTTTCGTCCTTGTAAAGGGTTTTGAGGCCCCTTCAAAACTTGATTTTCCTTATCAAAAATAGTTTAGCAGCAATATATTTTTATACGAATTCAATTCATTATTTTGTTACATTTCAATCATTTTTATCATTAATTTTTAGATGTTTGATTTCGATCTTCATCTTTATTATTTTTTTGTCTTATATTAGATTTATAAAAGTAGATTTGACCCAAGTCATTACATTTGAATCTTAAATTTTTAAAATTCAAAATTTATATTTATACATTGTCAAACACTTCACTAGCTATTGTAAGCTAACTTAACATATACTTTGTTGTTTTGTGTGCTTATTTATTATGTTGAACAGTTGGTTGTCCGTATAGCTCAAGGTTTAAGATCTTTTTTCAATTTGCATAAAATCGTGTACGACTGTACATCTTGTTTTATATTTTTGCTAGTTGAGGTTCTTGGTTTGTATAGAGCTATGGTTGTTTTTACAACTCTACAATTTGTAATGGTTCTTTTGTTGGTTAGTTTATTTTAGTTTTTTAATTACACTTTCTTCTTTGTAATGTATTTTTTAATACACAAAAAAGATCTTAAAGGAGAATCAATTATGCATTTGTCTAATTATGACATCATTATACGATCATTACATATTTACTTTGTTGTCTTCAACATTTTTCTTATATATGAAAAAATAGTTCAACTAGGGGCCTAGATGAGGAGAACATGACATAGGTTGTAATTCAATATATTCCCCAAAAGTGTTCCTAAACACTACTAATCTTTACACATATTTAGACATAAAAAATTAGGACGAGCAAATTATAGTCCACATCCTACCTATGTAGATCCACACATCAATTCACTTTCACACTCATGGAGATTAGTTTCACTATGCCAACTTTATTCCAAAGTGACACATAATTAGTTTGTAGGCTTTAAGATCTTATGTGCCAACCCTAAATTTTTATTACAAGGTGAATCAATTTTAACATTAGTCAAACATCTCTTCATCATAAAATTTCAAACTACGTATTGGATTATTTTTTTTTTGAAATTTTCATAGTTAATTTAACATTTTTAATGATCAATCCTAGCTCTTTTATATAAGTTAACTATTACTTAATTTAATAAGCCCAAATTATTTTATGTAGAGGTATTTTCCTCTCTACATTTTTATGAATCTAACTTATCTTATATCCTCTGGGGTTTTTTCTTTGGGTTTATTCCTTCTACATTAGGGTTTTGTGTCCATTTTTTATGATCACATTATCCCATTTTTATATTCCATAAGGGAAACAATTCTCTTGTTTGAGATTTATAGTTAAATTTTTTCTTGGGGTGTTGTGATTCATTGCATTATTTTGTTTTTACCTCTATGTATTTGTTGATTTTTTTTGGATTTGAGTGTCCACTAATATTTTTTATTTATTTCAAAGCATATCTTACCTTTTATCTATCATTTGGTGTTTAGGGTTTTACGATTTATTTTGAATGTTAAGATCTTGCTCCCATATTCACATCCCTTTAGGAAGAAGCCCTCATTTGAATCCTTAGATGGTTCATTCTATTAAGACTAGTGTTCCTAATTATGCTCCCATAAGTACTATTGTTACTCCTATTATTCATCATGAAGTTAGAATGGTCATAAGACATTTGTGTTAGGATTAAGGTGCCATTTACATTGTAATCCTATGTATATTTTATGCATTTCCAACACTCTTGGAAAGTGTCCTTGGATGCCTAAGGTGTAATTCAAAAATAGTTTTTAATTAATGTTCCCTACTATTCTTGGCATTAGTTTTTATATACATTCACGAGGGAGGTGGAGTTCATGGTGGTGGTTATGAAGCTATTTTTAGTAAATTTCTCAACTTCTATGTGAGAATTGAGTAGTGGTAAATCTTACAATGTTATTGGTAGTTCCAATGTGAGTTAGGTGTGATTTTTGATTCCTACATTGGGAGATGGACCATTATGGAGGAGTTACAAGTCAAATATGTCATCTATTATTAGTATGGAGGTTATTTTTTATTCATGACTCATTGGGAGTTACATTTAAGTTATTCTTGGAAGAACTTCATTTTTGATGTGAAATTTTTAGTATTTCACCATAGTTTTATGTCACATTGTTTTGAGAAATTATTTTTGGTATTTCTCTCCCATTTCCCTATAAATCGGAGGTGTGAGTGTAATTAAGTTTCACTTAGGGTAGTTTTGTTTCCTGTATTGGGAAGTTTCATACCTATCGCTTTTTTCTTTCCTTTAAAAAGGTTGTACATTGTATAATATAAGATCATCTCACTTTTTTCCCTCTTTCTGGTGAAATAGCGTACATTGCTTCTCTCATTTTATTTTAAGGTTCTTTCTAGAAATGGTGATCTTGGGCTCCACCTACATGAGATGATTATATTACACAATGTACAACCTTTTAAAGGCAAGAAAAAAGTGATAGGTATGAAACTTCCTGATACAGGAAACACAACTACCCTAAGTGAAACTTAATTACACTAGCACCCCACCTTAAGTGCAAACTTAGGGAGAATGAAGATGCAAAAAATGAAAAATGAAATATGGGTCCTAGCTACACAACCATGTTATGTACCCATTTACAATGCAATCTCTCACAATCAGAGAAAAGGAGAAAAACCCTATGGGAAAAAACCCTCTCCAAAAGAGAGAGAAAAAAAAACAAGATGCATGGATGGAGGACTCAATCACATGAGGCATGGGATATTAGTTTCATAAGTTTTAAAAATTCATAGGTACATATGTGATTTTGGAAAAATACTTGTAGAGTGAAGATAGTGTTAGTGTGCTAGATGTCTCTTTGTTCAATATTAATACATAGATGTCTCTTTGTTCAATATTAATACATATTTTTCCTCTTCATGTATTTTTTTCCCAAATGGGTTTCTCCATGTAAATCCTATGTTCATATGGATTGTTGATTTTATAAAATCACATAATCATCATAATGTAATCCTTGGATAAATAATTATATTTCAAATTACATACACTTGCAGGAGATTTTATTGGAGTAGTTTCACCTTGTTTTTCAATAATTTGAAATAATACATGAGATGACTATATTAGCTACCACAATTAGGCTTGAGAATTTGGCTCAAAATTTTCATAATTTATTGCTTTATAAGCCATTTGGTTTGTAATCTGAAGACATTTATCCCTAGGTTACTCTATCTAATTCTTTGAATGGGGCACACTCTTCATAGTTTCCCTTTGGATTTATCTGTAACTATGACATATCCCCTAATTTAATTCTTCCTACTATATCTAATTCCCATATAAAGTTTTTTTCAACTAAAACTTTCTTAACTCCTCTTAGTACTACTTCACCTATCTTCCATGTTATCCTTACTAGTGATACGAGTACACATGATCCTCATGTTTCTACCACCTCTACTTCCATTTCTAGTGTTTCCTTTTCTAGTGACATCCTTACACCCACCATGCCCATCCCTATTTCTATTAATTTTTCTAGCCCTAGATCCATAACCCATTCCATGACCTCTTCCATAGCCTACTCTATACCACACTTCACTCATTGTATTATGTACATGTACATGGACCACTCTCATATTTCAATCAACCTATTTACACCCAACCTTTCGAGTCTCATGGTCCTACTACCACTATTACTACCTCAACCTAAGATACAATAGTAAAAGGATTTGATCAAATTAAGACAAAATTTTATGGTATACCTACTAAATAAGATTTTATTACATACAATAATCCACATAACACACCCCTTATATTTCATATTGTTATATATAGGTTACTTATTTAATTTTTGGTACCTAGATTGTTATATAATGGAAAATGAGATCCTCATGTTCATTCACAATATTTTAGTGATCATACAAGTTTAGATTCTCATATGAAGATAGTCTTAGCTAAGTTGTTTCCATGAAAATTGAGGGAATATACAATTCAATGAATTTTTTTACCACCTGGATTTATCCATTATGCTATTGTGGTAGACATTGTTAAGATTTGTTGTGCTATTCACCTTGCATATCCTAAGGTTTATTGTAGCTATAAGAGTAGTTGATTATCTAGGGGATTTTGATGAAGAGATAGTAGTCACAACTAATGAGGTTATGAAAAACATGCCATCACCTCCAAAAGAGGTGGATTCTCCATCTCCACAAGATAGGGTACCAAGGAAGTTTTTGACTAGAGTGAATAATGTTGATGATATCAAAGAAAGATCCCGCACTAAGTTCATGACTGATGATGGATTTGATAAAATAGATGTATTCAAAGAGTATGTGTGAAGAACAAAGAATGATGAATTTGAGGAAAAAGTGAATAAAAAAGTAGCTAAGTCCCCAGAATTACCAAGGGATGTTGTTGCCTCAAAGGTAGTTGTTGAGATGAAAGAAAAACAAAAAGAACTAACCCTTGAGGAAGGAAGAAGGATTGTAAAATAAAGTGGTCTACTTCTCTTACTATAATGGGGCTTAGCATCTACTATAGCCTTTGGCACTGTGAGAAAGCATGACTCACATGTATTTTCTACAGAAGATGAAGTATTATGTGCACTACAGGGATCTATATTCAAACATAATGAGACACATTAACAATTTGGGCCTTATCCCCTAATAACAATAAGCTCAAAGTGGCAGAGTTGGTAGCAAACCTTAGAGGAGGTCTAATAATAAAAAAGAGTTTTAGATACCCCTACAATAGAGGCAACAACATTGGTAGTCAATGTTGCACATTTCACCAAGGAAACTATGAATTATTTACAAGAGAAATGTGATGTATAGACTAGAAAATAAAATGACTTATTGATTGCATACAATAAAGATAAGAAGAGGTTAGCAAAGTTAGAGTTGTAAAATGGGATGTTGCTAAGTCAATAACCAATGCTACAAATACCATCGGTTCAAGTCACTGCTTCATCTTCCTCTTTTCCACCACCTCCTCTAGTTCATTTACCTCCTCCACCATCCATGGAAATAGTTGTCTATAATAAAAATAGACCACTTGCAAAAATCATTGCAAGTACATCAACAACGCCTCCTCCCAGGGAAAGAACAAGCAAAAAGGATTTGATCAAACACTAATGGCATATGAGGAGCTATTTGCACTATATGATGAGAATAACATTCTTATTGTTTCTAATGTTCTTGAGCATTATTTGGGAAAGGCAATAAAGAGAGTGAATAGTGTTCACTATAGTTTTCCGAATGAACAATACAATTGAGAGGGGGGTGAATTAGCTATATTTTTCATTCAACAATTGGTATCAGAGCTTGGTTCCTTGGAGAAGAGCTTAACCATTTGAGGTAGATCCATGATGGTGAACAAGGTTTCTTTGGAATGCCCTAGATTCAATGACACAAATTATGCATTTTGGAAGACAAAGATGGAAGAATATCTGCTAGTTCAGGGATATGAGGTTGAAAAGGCTTATTAGATTACATATACTCCACCTTTGAATGGTCCAAGTACAAGTGTAGAGATTAAGGTGAATGAAATCAATGCTAAGGCAAGATTTATTATTGTGAATAGTCTTTCAAATACCAAATTAGTAAAATTTATGAGTTTGAAGACTGCTAAAAAGGTTTGGGATAAGTTAGAAAGCATTTATGAAGGAGATGAAAAAGTTAAACAAGCAAAGGTGTAAAATTTGAAGGCACAATTTGAGACCCTGCATATGTCCGAAGATGAAACAATCAAAATATATATGTAGAGAGTTGATGAGCTAGTGAGTGCAATGAGAGGTCTTGGTGCACAAGTCAAATAATCTAAAGTGGTAAATAAAGTTCTCAAATCTCTTCCTGATTATTATAGTGAAAAGGTGTCTTCTATGCAGGAAATTGCAAATCTTGATACTTATTCCAAATATAAGATGATTGGTACACTAACTTATTTTGAAATGAAGAAAAAGTCTTGAAAAAGTGTATAACTGTAGAAACTGCTTTCAAGGCCAGATTATCAGAAAAGGTTGAATATTTAGATAAGGAGATCTTGATGATGTGGAAGCTAACTTTGTAAGAAGAATGAAGAAGGGCATCGATAAGTACAAAGGTAAATTACCTTTCAAATGTTTTAGCTATGGTGAAATAGGTCATTATGCTTCAAGATGTCCAAGAAGAGCTATAAACAATAAGAATAAAGAAAATAAAGGAAAAATTGTTACATCCCTAACTTTAACTATGTTTTACTTTTTACTTTTGAAGTAAATAGTAGATTCTTACGCATGACTCAATGATTTGATGTTAGGAAAAATCAATGTTTTCATGTGTTAGGTTTATTTGACTAAAATCGACATGTGTCTAAAAGTTGTCAAGATGTGATGATTTCATAAGGATTATGAAACGATTAATGATACATTAACCCCAAGTTGGTGTTGTACGTTGCATTCAGGAATCAGGTTTTCCACCCTCCGAGAAAGGGAGGGAGAGCATCATTGGAGAGAAGGATATAGATATAAGGTAAAGAACAAGTTGTCGCCATCTTAGGTCTAGTGTTGATGCAAAAATGGTCAAACCTACTTGAGTCGGGTGAGTGATACTCAACTCTCTTGGTCTAAGTTTACTGCTCGACTCGACAAGTTGTCGATGTTGTTTAATGTCTAGTGCATGTTGTTTAACATGTTTAAAAGATTGTCGATAGTAATCATTTAGTCGACCTATGTGTTGAGATGATTCTCCTATTGGGATATTGCATAAGGACGTCGAGCATGATGATAATTTTGAAAGTGCATATTGAGGGGGTGACTTCACTTGAGTGTTGACTAATAGAGAATGCCATCGACTTTGTATGGTAAAATTGATATTAATCTTGGAAGTTTTAATATATATATATATATTATATATAATATAAGATTATTCAAAATGGCTAATCTAGCCGTAGAGCTTATTGTTAAGCTCAACTCTTACGCGAGGAACACGTTTAGAAGTTGAAAGGATATCATCTTGTTTCTAATGCCAACTTGAGCCTTGAAAGACCATTACACACTAATTTATCATTGGAAATAGATTTTTTTCAAGCTTTTAAAATGATATAGTGGACATCATAACTAATGGGAGCTTGGAGCTCACCATAGTCTTGCAAGTGTCATTCTTGTGTGAGCTTTGATCGTGGTAGTTAGCCGAGTGGGAGAAACCACTCACGCCACCTTTGTAAAGGGAGGTAGATTCCTCGAAAATAGGCATACAAATTAAGATGGGGTAATAATCCCCTAGTCTTTTGGAAAGGACCATCATGTTAATTCTCGGCCTTTGTGGGAGAACGTCTCTCTTGGCCAGCGTATGGAATGAAACAGATTTAACCACCAACAAAATAGATGGAAACCGTTCTATTTTCTTGTGGGGAGCTTGAGAAGACTTACGGGTTGTTCATCTATAAGCTTTGGGAAGCATCGACATGGAGTTTTAGAGTGCTCCACTAAGACCGAATCAATAGTTCAAAGATCTGCATCTTGCCGCACAAGAACGTCATGTCTGGTGGTTGTGAAGATAATAATGTTTAGGAGTACACTCAAGTAAAGGCCGACACACAGTTGGAATAACGAATTCTTGCAGAGACTATTTCGGAGAATACATCCATTCTTATCGGGGAAGAAAGGTGCTTAGGAGGGAAATTTAGTTATGGAAAAGGGAGGGAGAGAGGAGATCTCGGGGGGAATTATTCT
>VDFB02076279.1:0-23843 GCA_007258455.2 Sequoia sempervirens
ATATGGTCTATCAACTATGCTGAATGGATATCCAATCTTGTACCAGTCACAAAGCCAAATGGTCATATCCGCATCTGCACATATTTTAGAGATTTAAACAAAGCATGTCTGAAAGATGACTTTCCATTACCAAACATAGATATCATAGTCGACCTCACGGCAAGATACGAGATACTGTCCCTCATGGATAGTTTCTCAGGATATAATTAGATTCGTATTGCCCCAAAGGATCAACATAAAATAGCATTCACTTGTCCTTGGGGTATACATATTGTTGGAATGTCATGCCTTTTGGTCTAAAGAATGCATGCGCCACATATCAGAGAGCCATGATGATGATATTTCATGACATGATGCACAAGATAATGGAGGATTATGTAGATGACCTTTTGGCTAAATCATTGACAAGAAAAGACCATTTGAATGTGTTATTGCCCCAAAGGATCAACATAAAATAGCATTCACTTGTCCTTGGGGTATACATATTGTTGGAATGTCATGCCTTTTGTCTAAAGAATGCATGCGCCACATATCAGAGAGCCATGACGACGATATTTCATGACATGATGCACAAGATAATGGAGGATTATGTAGATGACCTTTTGGCTAAATCATTGACAAGAAAAGACCATTTGAATGTGTTAGAAAAAATCTTCAAGAGACTGGACGAATACAAGGTCCGTTTGAATCTGAAGAAATGTGTCTTTGGTGTAACATTAGGCAAACTTTTGGGATACATAGTTTCCCGTAGAGGCATTGAGGTCGATCCAACCAAAGTGAAAGTAATACTAGACATGCCTCCTCCAAAAGGGATTAGTGAACTCAGGACATTACAAGGTAGATTACAATCCATCAGAGGCTTCATAGCATGATTGGCCGACAAATGGAAACCATTTAAGTATCTTATGCGTAAAGGCATCCCCTTTGTGTGGATAGATAAATGCCAGGAGGCATTTCAACTAATAAAAGATTATCTTTTGTCACCACTTGTTTTGATGCCACCTATTGAAGGGAAACCCTTAATCTTATATGTTTCTGCAACAACTTTAGCACTGGGGGCACTATTGGCACAAAATGACCATGAAGAAAAGGAATGAGCCATATATTACATCAGTCGGACACTGGTTGGCTATGATTTAAACTATATGACCATTGAACATGCATGTCTATTAGTTGTCTTTGCTGCCCAAAAGCTAAGACATTATATGTTGAATCATAGGACACAGTTGATAGCAAAGATTGACCCCCTGAAATATCTTTTGAGTCACGCAACACTAATAGGACATCTGGAAAAATGGGTTATGATCTTGAGCGAATATGACATTCAATATGTGGAAATAAAAGCCATAAAAGGACAAGTAATAGCCAACCAACTGGAAAATGCACCTGTACAAAGTGATCATCTGTTAGTGGAAAAATTTCTAGACGAGTCCATATTTCATATAGAGCCTAAGTCACCCTGGAGGCTATACTTTGATGGGTCTCATACTAGTCATGGCTCGGGGGCAGGAATTTTGTTTATCACTCCACAAGGGGACTCTATCCCCAAGTCATTCTGCATTGCTTTCCCATGCACAAATAATGTGGTGGAATACGAGGCACTTGTGACAAGACTTAGAATGGCAATAAAATTGAAAATCAAAACAATTCATGTTTATGGAGATTCTCAGCTTGTCATCAACCAAGTCAATGATGAATATGACACCAAGGACGAGAAATTAATGCCTTACAAATGAATGGTTGAAAACTTCTAGACATATTTTCACATGTTGACTTTTGAACAAGTTCTGAGAGCACAGAACAAGGCAGTAGATGCTATGGCTACAATTGGATCTCTTTTAGACATCCCAAGTAATGTGCCATAATTTGAATTCTTGGTAGAACAGTTGTTGGTCCCTGCATATGATATCCCAGAATTAGAGATGGTATGCGAGCTTGTTGGTCCTGATTCTCCCTAGTATCAAGACATTTATGACTATCTTAAGTCCCAAACCCTTCTTCCCAACCTATCCAACAACTAGTGGAAGTCCTTTGTCCGAAAAGCTGCCCGATACACCATCATTAGTGAAACCCTTTACCAGCGTAGCTTTGACAACACCCTCCTTCGATGTCTTGACACCAACGAAGCACGCACAACCTTGCGCAAGGTACATGAGGGTATATGTGGGTCTCATTCTAGTGGTCCCACTCTATCCAAAAAGATAATAAGACTTGGGTATTATTGGTCGACCATTGAGAAAGACGCACTGGAGTTTGTTAGGACTTATCACCAATGTCAGATATATAGTGATTTAATTCATGCTCCAACATAGGAACTTCAGCCAATCACATCTCCATGGCCCTTTGCACAGTGGGGACTCGACCGAGTGGGAAAAATCCACCCTACCTCCTCCAATGGCCACAAATTCATTATCACCCCCATTGAGTATTTTATGAAGTGTATTGAAGCCATCCCCTTTACATGCATGACTGACAAACAAATTTCCAAATTCATTCTTAACTACATCATTTGTCAGTATGTTATTCCACAATCCATCATCACAGACAACAGACGTCCATTCAAGAATCAAGATGTTCGTGAGTTATGTTCATGATTTCACATCCAAAATCATTTTTCCACGCCATATTATCTACAAGGAAATGGTCAAGCCAAGATGTCTAATAAAACCATCCTTAAAATTTTCAAAAAGACTATCAATGACTCTGGCCGTGGCTGGCACATCCAACTCAACCCTGCTTTGTGGGCTTACCGCATCAACATCTACATGCCTACAAGAGCCATTCCATTCACCCTGGTCTTTGGAGCTAAGGCCATATTTCCCATCGAGGTGGAAATTCCATCCTTACGAGTCTCCCTCAAGGGTCTGATAGATGATGAAGAGTATAGACTGTCACAACTACACAAGATGGAGATGTTAGAGGAGAGAAGGCATATTTCCCTGAACCATCTATAGGCATATTAGAATTGGCTCTGTCGCAGTTATAACAAGAAGGTCATGGTTAGGAGGTTTGACATTGGTGATCTAGTCCTCATGTAGAATCCTAAAAATTAGGCTGATAGAGAAAAACCTGGCAAGTTCAAACCAAATTGGCTAGGTCCTTATGTCATCATATCCTCTTTTAGTTCTGGAGCATATCAGTTGGCTACTCCAGACGGTGAACAATTGGAAAAGCCTATCAATAGTCTACATCTTCACAAGTTCTATGCATAGCATTAGAAAGATGGGCTGGAAACCTTAAAAATACAAAAAAATTGAAAAAACATAAAAAATCATCACCCTGATGAAAACTTGGCAAACAGGCATCTTGGTGACACCAAAATAATAATAATAATAATAATAATAATAATAAATGACAAAATAGTAAAGAGAAATAATTTTCCAAAAGTGAAAACTTGGTAAACAGGGGCTTTGGATAAGTACCATGATGAAAACCTGACAAATAGGCACCATGTGTAGTCGGTCATTGCTCTTCCATCTACTATCACTCTATTTTCCTTAGTCCATAATAAACATTCACCTCTCCAACACCACCTTCACACCCGTTACAAAAACCTCACCATTTCCTCCCATGGCTGATAATGATTGACATCAAGTCTTGCATATCACCCATTCGTCACCCACACACGTCTTTCTACATTCATCTAGTTGGCTAGCCTTGGACAGACTAGGGGAAAACTTTCATCATGTGACTGCAGTGGGTATTGCACATGGTCTAAGCAATAAAAAATGTCTTGAAAAAAATCCTAAAAATCCTAAAATATCCTAAAAAAATCCTAAAAATCATAAAATGTCCTAAAAAAATCATAAAAATCATAAAATGTCCTAAAAAAAATCCTAAAAATCATAAAATGTCCTAAAAAAAGACCTAGAAATAAAAAAAGTCTTGAAGAAAGCACAAAAAATCAAAATATCTCGAAAACCCACAAACAGAGTCATTTCTTGTCAAGTTCGTCGAGTTAGTCAATCTTGGTCATTTGTTCGAACTACGTTGTCTTCGCACATTTGCTACGTAGGTAAGGCTCAATTTTGAGCCCCTGAGACATTAAGCAGTCCTTTTAGGTTTTCAAAATAAAAATCATGATTTAATCTTTGGTCATCAAGACAAAGTCATTGGTCGTGTCAAACTATGAGGTCTTTGAGTGTATGACGTAGGTAAGGCCATCAACCAATGAGCCCCCAAGGCCACACTAGGTCAATCCATTAGGGTTCATGACACTACATTGGCACACACGTCAAAAGTCTACAAGTCAAATAAGTCATCTCAAAACAAGTAAACTATTGCAACCAAACTTTGGCAATTCATTGATAAACATGACAAACATATCAATGTGTCAACATGGACATGTAGTTAACAAAAGTCAAACTTCTGTCAAAAACCTCAGTCAAACTTTAGTCAATTTCTATCAACACAAATCAAACTTAGTCAAAATCAGTTAAAATAGTCAACTCTTGGCTATTCTTCAGATGAGTCCTTCTGAAGAACAACCTCTATCCTTTGTACCTTAGGATGTGTCCTTCCTAGGTATTGTCACTGTCACCTGGAAGTTTGAGGGATCCTTTGGACATTTTAGGATCGATCCTCTTAACCTTGACATTATTCAGGATGGGTCCTTCCTAAGCTTGGAAACCTTTGACATTTGACACTTTGACATTGTTAAATATGACATCCTTGACATTCGAAAAATTTGACACCTTTGGCATTTGACATCGTCAAACCTGAAATTTCGACATTAAAACACCTAACATTCAAACACACTTGGAAAACACTTGGCACTTGTCTTTGGTTCTTTCGTCATGTTACTAGTTTTTTAGCAATGTCCTGACAACGGGGTTTAGAGAAGCAACAACGTGTCATGATGATTGTCTTCTCATGTCTTTTTGGCAGTCATGTTGCTAGTTCCTCAAGGATGTCCTCGCGATAGGATTTAGAGGAGCAACAATGTTTCATGACTTGTCTTTCTTGTCTTTTTATGCTTGTGGTTGGTTATGACAAAAATACTAGGGCAATTGCACTCTTGGTATGAGTCATGATCATCGTTGTCTGTGATGCTTGTCTCATGTGATGGTATGACCTTGCACACCTTGATCTATGACATATCATGGTGTTTGTTGGCCATTACAATAATATGCCCAATGATGATTAAGAGCAATAATTATTAAAGTCCTATGGTAATATGTTGAAGGATTTGGTCTCTATGCTAACATTCATTTCCTTCTATCTTGTCATCCCGTCTTGTCCATCTCACGATGATATCCTGTGACATACAAAAATAAAAGTGCATACATGATCATATATGCGTTGCATTAGGTCCACATATATATATATATATATATATATCATTTATATCATTCAAATCATATACACTACATCACATCATTCAAATAAACACATTATGCATATCATCATCATCCATGGCATATCATCATCATGACATATACATAAACATCACATCATAAATAACCATCATAAATACATACATGACATGGAATATAAATAACATCATCATCATAGGAATCATAAAGGCATAAGTCACATAGGAATCACATGATAATCATAACTGCATCATCATAATAACCATCACATCAACATACATCATAATGCATAAATCATATCACATCACATAACACATATATAGGCCGCATCAAAATTGCATCATATATATAAGCTCAAAAACATTGTCACAGGATAGAGTCATGATATATCCCAAAAAATACGAGCCCATAGGCTCGATGGTCAAAATATAAATGTCATAACATATGTGTCTATAGTGTCCTAAATCAAGATAATAAATAGCAGGGCTATGATGTGCTCTCCTCATCCCCTCGAGGAGAAGATTTGGGAGACTGATGCTCTGTCAAGGGAACATATGCCATCATGGTAATTGTCACTTGTTCTTGTGATGTTGAAGGATCTATCACCATGTCCTGTACCTGTGACAATGATGGAATGGCTATTGAAGGATGCGCTAATACTAAAGCTAGCGGATCTACCACAAGAGGTTGGATGTGTGTGGACCTATGCTATGATCCCGATGACCTGTGATTGTGCCCTAACCTGTTACTCGAGGCATGTCTGTGGGAGTAACTAGACTTATGCCTTGATGTGTGCCCTAAGGAAGTAGACCCCCCTACACTGCTCTGACTCCGACTACCACTGCCACTCCCTAATCTACTACTGCTGCCTGTCCTCGTTTGTGTCCGCGTTAGCGTAGGGTCCCTCATCTCGGGTGGCACTTCCTGCTCATATAATAGCCTATATCGTCCAAGCCGTGCAATAACCCTGGAAAACTCCCATGCCATGTCTGTGGATGGTCCCATGCATAAGCGTGCAAACTTTGTGCACCAATGGGCTACCTCCTGTTGTCGGATCACTTCCTGATCTTGCTCTACCCTCGTCACCTCTAGCTTAGCCTGCAAAGCCCAAACTTGTGTTGTGCTCTCATCTAATCGTCGTTGTAAATATGCCACTCTCTGATCTGTTGTCGTGTCATGTGGCAATGGTGATCTAGACGGTATCTCCTCCTCCCCCTGACCATCCACCATCCCCATCCATATCCCTCCCTCTCCTCCACCTTCCTCCATCCATCATCGTCTCTCCCCACCTCCTCTTCTTCCTGTCTCCATTCCCCTACCTCCCATCTCTCCTCTGCCTCCTACCGTCCCCTCCATCATCTCCATCATCTTTGTCTCTCCCTCCATCCCTGCCTCCATCTCCGCCTCCGTCTCTCCCTCAACCTCTGCCTCTGTGGACACCTCGAGGCACACGCAGTATAACTGATCTCCTGTCAATCGGTGTTGGCCCATCCAAATTTGTCAATGACACAGGATGATGAGTTTTCCACCATAAATAATAATCAATAGTAGTCCCTAGATCTGCAATCCCATCCCTCCATCCCCACTGCTGCACTGCTAGCCCATCAATCTGCTGCTCTGTAATGGTACAGATATAGGTGGACCCCAAGCTAACTCTCTAAACGATCTGGAATACTCAACTGTGCCTACTAGAACACCTTGCTACTCACCAAATTGTCGTAACACTCTCTGTGGCAGGTACATCTCAATGATCAACTGACTCTGCACCGTCCTGTTAATCAAATATTAAAACTATCTACATAAACTGAGGTGATCATCCTCACCCTCCCACTGCCCGTAGTCTCTGTATGGCCTCCAAATGAATGATATCATGGTATCGATCTGATGCCACCACCAACTTGTCTCCCCAACTCTAGTCTGTTGTAAGGCACTGGCATAATAGTAAACATATGGCATGCCATCTACCAGCTGTAGTCTTTGGATTAGAGGTCGAAAGATAGCAACATGCTCCCATGCCCAAATCATCAAGAGCATCATTTTGCACCTAATGCTCTGTGCTCTCCCGTAGGCCACCTCGTGGAGCTGATGATATAGCATACCAAGGAAGCAAGGTCCCCAAGCATAAATGGTCCTATCCCATCTCATCCCAACCAGAACATCTCTCCATCCAATGGGAAATCCGTGTCCTTAGCAGTTCAGAATTAGTACCTCGCCGATAAGTGTCGCCAGTAAAACATCAAATCACCCATAGTGCTCCACCATAAACTCCCAATAGATCTCATATCCCTCGATCCCTAGTCCTGCACCTTGATCATGATAATAGGCTTGTAAAAGTTTGATAACCGTGCTGTGGGTTGTAGACTATCTGCTCCCCTCAGATTGATAAGTGTAGAATATGGTATACGTCCTCGAGAGTCATAGTAGCCTCTCCTATCAGCAAGTGGAAAGAGCATGTCTCTGAATGCCATCTCTCACATCAATTGAGACCTAGCTACATCAATTGTCATCGCTCCCTGCCATTCTGCTGGTCTCAGAATCTGTAGGTCAATGGTCTGCTCTCGCACATATAAATAGGCGCTAACTGTCTCTGCACATGGAAAAATAACACGTCAATACCTTAGGGAAAATCATCATTATCATGTGGTTAACTCAAAAACATTCAAAATTTGAAATTAAAAAGTCAACCGTTGGTCAAAGTCAAAGTCAAATGCATCGCATTAACTACAGTTGTGTCATGAAAAGGTGTTTGCGTTGTTCCGTACTTCAATTGCATTTCAATTTGGCGATTGTGTCATTCTAACTCACGCTTGCATCACAATAGTGCACTTGCGTCGTGACTTCTCGCATATGCGTCATTTAGTTCAAATGTGTCATTTTCTTTTGCAAATGCGTCACAACTTGACAAATGCGGCGATACACCTTTCGATTGCAGTGCAATTTTGCGAATGCGTCACACTTTCTTGCGAATGTGTCACACCTATTTGTCCTATCCTAATAACCCTTTGTGTTTGCATTGCGACATATCAAATGTGTCGAACGCGAACATGAATGCGGCTTACACGCACACACATGCGTCGTAGTGCATTCATTCTTGGCCCTAAAACCCTAAAATTTGCACGTAAAACAATAAAATCACAAAGCGAGTTAGGGGTACATATTGCTAGCTTTGAGCCCTCTAGCCCCTGTAAGTTTGCACGATCTCCCCGCGATGCTCAGTCACTGGAATCACCATCGTCACTAAGGTCCTCCTCGCTTTGAGCTCTCAAAATTACTAAGGTAAAAAGTGAAAATGAATTGACTTTTACCCCATTTTCAACCTATTTATAAAGAAAAAATGGCATTTGTCAAACCTTTTATTGCTGGAGGCTCCTTTGATCAACTTTGACCACCCTTTTGGTTGTCTTACACTCCTCGAAATTAGAAATTGTCTGCGCCATTGTTGTTTTGGTCATTACATTGACTTATCGGGACACTTTCCAAATTTTTATGTCGCTGGCCCAAAATTTGAAAATTTTCCCAAGGGGGCATAGGTACCCGTACCTTTTCTAGGGCATGACTTTGATTTATTTTCTTTTCCACAATGCGACAGGCTGCATTATGACAAAGAGGGGCAAAATGTAGACACATAAAAATGACCTAGGCCTGCAAGCTCTATTTTTCCATCTTTTCTTCCTAGCATAATTAAGACATTTTAATTAGGTCCTTGGTCCATTTCTGACTATTAATTAAATAATTCATAATTATTTAATTAATTCATCTCCTTTTATTCCTCCTAATTATTAAATAGATAAATTTTATTTATTTATTTAATACGTCTCTAATCATCTAAAGTCTTCTTATAATTAAATACATTTCTTAATTTATTTAATTATACTTGTCCATTATGTCTTCCTGATTATTAAATAAATAGATTTTATTTATTTATTTAATATGTCACTAATTCTGAAAGTATTCTCATAATTAAATAGATTCTTTAATTTATTTAATTATTGGTCACCCTTTTTAATTAAATAATTATTTTAATTATTTAATTGTCTCATTTGACATTTCCCTCTTTTAATAAATAATTAAAATTAATTATTTACTAGCATGTGGTCTCACCTTTTCAATTAAAATCAAATTTTAATTCAAAATAGTATTTTTCCTCAAAAATCAAATTAATTTCTATTATTAGTTGATTTTCCAGCCACCTCTTTTTTTGTGTCAATCTTATCTCTTGTCACATGCATTTTCAACCCTTGATTTGATTTTCTAAAAATCAATCCTATCCATTCATTTTGAATTTGACCTAATGTTGCCCTAACCCTAACTGTGGGCTGTCAAATTAAATCCATTGATTTTAGGGCACTTGTCTATCTTCAATCTTGGCCATTCACTCAAAATTGCATTTTCTATAAAATGGCAATTTTGGTCTCATTTTGTCACCTCATGCTATCTAGATCTCATGCAATCTTGTCTTTGTCATATTGCACTCTTGTCATACTCTTGCAATCTTGTCATACTCTTGCATTATTGCCATTTGTCATAGGCATACTAGCATTTCATTTGGCATAATTTAGACATAGTTTTCATGTTTACTAGTTGCACATTAGCATAGTATTTGCATATTGTCATCTTAAATCCTTCAACATTTGCTTAGGGCTTGTCATTATCAACATATTTCTCATCATAAATCTGAGGGCAACATCATATTTGCAGCAAGTTGAGGTGTAATGGAGGTCAGCCATGGAGATTGAAGACATTTGCTCAAATCTTTCATTTTGTTTTCATGTTTCTCCTTTGCACTTCATTATTACTTTGGGTTTTTGTGTGTATGCACTAGATTTGCTAACCCTAGGAAAATTCCCTTAGTTACAACCTAAATTATGCACAAAATGAACATGATGCAAGTTAAGTTACCATGATTCTATGCTATAAATGATCTAATTATGCAATTTCTAAGCTAATCTAAGCTAATTTAAGTTAATGATGTTAAAAGATGAAAACCCTAATTTATTTACAAACCAAGATAGATGCATCGAAGCCATTAATCAAAGCTTGAAGCTATTGTGCAACTAAAAAAAACTAAATGTGTGCAAATTGAGAGTATGGATGTGAGAAAATTCAACAACATGACTTTGCAATAAAAGATGGATCCATTTGTCTCCAAATAATGACCTATTTATAGGAGAGTAAATGAAGAATGGATGGTTGAGATCAAAAAGCTTAATCAACAGTTCAGGATAAAAGAAATGAGAGACATGGATCATGGATTCTCATCAACGGATGAGAATGAAAGATGAAGATTGATCAAAGACTCACAATTATCTCAAACACACACACTTTTGACCTACTCACACAGGTCAAAGGTAACTTGCTGGAAAGGTAAGAGGGTTAACTTGCTTTTGAAGTTAAGTGAGTTGATTGGAGGAGAGGGAATATTCCTTATAATATTCCATTAGGGTGAGGAAAAAGAGGATTTTACAATTTAAAACAAAGCTTTAATTGTGCAAAAAGGATAAAGAATATTCCATGGAAATATTCCCTTTGATTAGAGGAATAATTAGTTTAATTGCTAATTAAACAAAGTTTAATTTATGCAATTAGGGGATTAGAAGAATTAAGAGATATTTATTAAATTAGATGATTTAATAAATAGGGGAGGGGTAAAATGATATTTAATTAAATAGGATAAGGTTATTTAATTAAATAAGATGACCTAGGAGATTAAATTAAATATTTTGATTTATTTAATTTAACTAGGATAAAATGTTAGTGTGAAAAGAGATGAATTAACCCAATTTAATCAATTAGGCCAAATAGATGAAAATGACACAATTAATGAATTAGCTAGGCTAATTGAATCAATTAAGTTAAAAAAGGATATATAAAGAGGAAACGATGTTAATAAATCCAATTCAAGTGTATGAAATTGATTAGGAAATTTATTAGTGTCTATAATTGTTACTATTTGGAATATAATTGTTGCTTCTTTTAATCATTTGCTATTATATGATTTTTGTTATCTTTGTGAATGAGAATTTGCACCTAGCTAACAATAGACAAAACAAACAATGTTAGTCACATCAGAAAGTAAAAATAACCATATTCCCTATGAAATTCTTGATCATACAAAGATAAGAAAACATGAAACAAAGCAATAACAATCAAATAAAAAGCATGTAAACCTATCCAAGTAAATGAAACCTCCATCCCATAGGGGGATTGGTGTCACTTTGATGTGGAAAGTGGCCTTTTCCCAATCCCTTGTGATAAGATCCAAGATACTTTGATGTGAAGATGACTTTGATGCAAAGAGATAGTGAAATCCAAGCTAAAATGACATGAGAAGCAAGTGATTGATGAGCAAAATGAGTAGAGTAACAATGCATGAAGTTGTGGATGCAAATGGATTTGATAAATTCCAATTTCCCTCAAAGATAATGATAGAAATTGGATGAAAATGTGTAGCATAACCTTACATGAAAAGATTTATCCTTTTCCCATAGAAGTGCCTTCAATTTATAGGAAGCAAGGGTTAGAAAAAGGGTGAAAACTAAGCAATGTGGGACTAAATGGAGGATCATTAGCCTTGTGACAAGTGTCACAAGGCTAAGAGAGGTGATGGGGATATGTGCCAAAACATGTGTGTGCAAATTTTGGGAAGAGGGCATGTAAGAGGAAGTAAAGACTTGTGTAAGAGGAAGTAAAGGCTTGTGTAAGAGCCATTAAGGCTTATGTAAGAGCCATCAAGGTTTGGTGTAAGAGCCATTAAGGATTATGTAAGAGTCATCAAGGCTTGGTGTAAGAGCCATTAAGGATTATGTAAGAGCCATTAAAGCTTGGTGTAAGAGCCATTGGCTTGGTGTAAGAGACATTAAGGCTTATGTAAGAGCCATTAAAGCTTGGTGTAAGATCCATTAAGAATTAGTGTAAGAGCCATTAAGGCTTATGTAAGAGCCATTAAGGCTTGGTGTAAGAGAAGTGAATGCTTCTCTAAGAGACATGATGGCTTATAAGAGCATTTAAGCTTTGAGGAGAGAAAGTCAATGAGGGGAGTAAATAGAAGAATATTCCATGAGAATATTCTTTTGTGAGGAAAATATCCATTAATTAATTTAAATAAGTTAATTTCATGTGCAAGTGGGTTAGTGAATCATAGGATTATTTAACCTTGGTGGGATTAAAAGCTAGAGGATTTGCTAATGAAGATTAGCAGGTGATTTAATGTTAATTAATCTATAATTAATTAATCTTAGGTGGCTTAGGGGTTTGGAAGAATATGACATTTAATTAAATAATTAGATTTATTTAATCAAATGAGAAGACATGGGGATTTTAATTAAATGATTTGCATTATTCAATTAAATGGGATGAGAATTAGTGAGAAGAGGATGAATTAACCTAATAAATTTAATTATTTGATTAATAGGAGAAAGTGATGAATTTAATTAAACAATGTAGATTAATGAATTAATTAATTAGAACAGAGTTGAGTTAGGAAGAAATGATGTTAGTAATCATATTCAGATGTGTAATATCGATCATGACTATTTATGTGTCTACAATCTTCAACTTAATTGATGCACATTAACAACCTTTAATCACTACACCATAATTATATATTATTCATTGCATTTTTTTGATATCTTCACACACCTTAATATAGGTGATTAATATGTATACATTCCTTAGTCTTAGGCACCAATAATGATTAGCTAGTATAGATTTTGTCCCCTTCCACAATAAACCACAACATGCTCAAACTTTTGCTAAAAAAATTTCCTATGTTTTTACCCACAAGTGAATAAACCATGTTGTCATAATATAGAAAATATTTTTTTTTTTCTAAAATAAAGATAACGCCCTGTGGACACGAAAAAAGTATCAGCCTTGAAACTGCCTTTTACAGAACTGGAAACCTTATTTTTAACCTTTTGTTTGGTGCCATTACCTATCTGTATCAGTTAGTTGAGTTTCTGTAACATGCATTTCATCAAATATAGCTTAATTTGGCTCATTTCATGCATTGCTTAATTTAAAATTTGCATTCCCACATTGTTGCATAGCATAATCAGTCAATTATCATCCAAAAATTGATTTCCTTTTAGCCCTTTACATTGCATTTTGAATTTGCATAGATTGTTATTCAAACATGTTAGTATCTATCCTTTCCAAGTTTGCAAAGTGAAAGTTAGTTAATAATAATGTTAGTCATTCATACAATGCATTCCCTAGTTATGATAGTCTCTTAGTACAAGAGAGTGAAAATGCAAACGTTTGTCTTCAACTTACACCCCCTCCTATCTCTCCTATTTGTGAGGATGATGTGTTAGAAGAGAATATAAACATAGATAACCATGATGATCATAATTGTACTTCTCTCGATACCTCTCCTTTAAGTGACGAAGGTATCTTGGCAAAATAAGGTACAATCATTGAGAATCATGAAGGTCTTGTTTATTCTTCTCCTCATTCCCCTTGGGAAGATAGTATAACAATACAAGATGAATTAATTTCCACCACTTTACCTAGTCTCCATTCATCTCCCAACACCTCCCCTACTTGTGCAAATTCTTTAGTGAATAAGAATACAATTGTGAATGATCATCCAATGATTGAGAGTTATAGCCTTATTTCTCTCCTTCCTAATGTTCCTAACATTTGGAAGGGTCTATTTGAGCATGAGGATCTAATCATTGACACACATGAAAACCATAATTGTCCTTCCCCTAATATATCTCCTATTGGTGAAGAAGATATTATGGTGTTACACGATCCAATCGATCATAATCATGAGAATATTATGTAGGAAAACATTATAGAACAAGAAAATTCAACCATGGATAGCTCCCTTAATTACGACGATGACATTTTGGAAGAACCAATCCTTGAATGTCAAGACCATTTGGATTATTTTTCTCCTAAAAACTCTCTTCCTAGGGAGACTATTTTGATGCAAGAAAATTATGAGTCTTCCTTAGATGATAACAAACATGTGATTCTAGATTTCCCTTTATTAGGGATACATCAAACCAAGACCGTTGAGGTTATGCATGTACAAGTGTCCTTTAGATCCCCTTGATCAATGAACATCATACATACCCCGTAGGACATCCTAAGAATCTTCTAATTCTTTATCCACCATCACACAAGCAACAAACTCAAAACTAACCCGAACTCTTCCTTTACCCATCTAAGAATAACATTTCATACCAACCAAGTTACAATGACATTGCTTACATATATAACAAAGTATATACAATAAAAGAAAATCCAAAACCTGAATCTTATGAAACAACAAGGAAAAGGATGTGATGTTGTAGAAAAAGGTATCCATGCCCCTCTAGAGCCTAAAACACAAGCATTGAATCATGATCTTGGTGATTGTACTTTCATAGAAATCAACCCCTCCAACAAACCTTCACTCAACATCAATACTATCACATAAGATTCTTCCAAGAAAACTCTAACCGTAGTACATCCTAAACTGATAGACATCTCATTAAATATATATTAAGCCAAAACTTTGTTTACTTACCAAAATAAATAACATTAGTTGCTACTCCTTTCCATGTAATAGTTATAGGATTATAACATACTTACTATTACATGTTTTACATTCATCGCAGGGAGCAACACATCATCATCCATTTCAGACTCACTTTTGTCTTGCACTCAGTGGGGGCAAGGGGTTAAGTAGCCTTGTCCTTGTTGGAATATGTGCCTCAATCCTTACTAACATGGAACTCCTGAAGGGAAAAGTCACTGTGACACTGTTCATGTCTGGGCGACAAAACTATTGTAAATCTGCTTGATAGGTTCATGTCGCCAAGATAGAATTGATGTCTTGCCGAAAAGACTATCACTATGACTCTCTGTGTTCGACGTGACCTTTTGTCGAATGGAGAACCTTCAGGCAATTGTTTGATCTTATCAGGCTGACTCATAGGTGTTGGGGAGAAGTCCCAGCGAATGGTGTAAGTCTCGCTGACGTTGGGCTAACACAAGGTTCATCGGGGAGAGGTCTCAACGAAACCAGAAAGTCTTGCCACAGGAGTATTCTCGTGGTGCCTTCGCGGTGACAAAAGACTTCACTGAGAAGTCTTGGCGATTTGGATAAGTCACGTCGACAGTCTTCAGGTTAACTTTGGGTGCTCAGAGAAACGTCTTGGCGAAGGGCTTAAGTCTTGCTGACTCGGTAAGACTTGGTAATGCTCGATGAAAGGTCCCAGCGATGAAGAGCAGTCTTGCCGACTCGGTAAGACATGATGGAGCTCGATGAAATGTCACGGTGAAAGACATGAGTCTTGCTGACAGTATGTGACATTCGGGGTGACATGGGATGTTTGCTATGACATCCCGGTGAAAACAGTAGATCGTTCGATGGAAGCTTTGTCTGTCGGTATGACATCTCACCGAAGAGCGATAGTCATGCCGAATGGATCACGCCGGCATGAATTGAAGATTTCGATATGAGGTCTTGGCAAGATCGGTATGTCTTGCCGATGATTTCTTTGAGTTTGATATGACTTGTTCCATTCGATTTGAGTCTCGCTGATAAGGGAAACTCTTGCTGATAGGAACAAAATGGACATCGATGGATTCGGTATGACATGTGACACTCGCTATGTTGTCCTACCGACTGTTGAAACTTATGCCGATACCATTATGAATCTTTTGAGCATCAGGGAGACACTTCCTGTGTCTCACCGACATGTGAACCCAGTTGAATGCTTCTCTGACCATTTGACTTTCATATGTGGCATCTCGTGGACCAATCAGAGGAAGCAAAACTCGAATGATTAGCTGTTGGATTTTTTGTACAACTGCAACGCTGGAGGTGAACAACATGCAGGGAAAAATCAAAACTCGAAAGGAAACTGTCTATGGTTGGCAATGGCAGATAAGGATGCACAAAAGGAAAATCATAATGTGTTAAATAAAAGTAGAACATTTCTGATTTGTGTGAGATAGTGAGTTCAATCGATATTGATGAGAGCATGGTCTGTAACTGATGAAAAGTGAGTAAAGCTACTGTGACTAATACTAGAGGGTTGTCTTTCTGATTGTATGTAATTTGTTATTACTGAAATACAAAGAGATTCAACTTGGTGTGGTGGGTTTTTTCCCGATAGGGTTTTCCCACGTAAATCTGTTGTTCAGTTGTCTTTGTGTATTTGTTCTGTTTCTATTAATCTTTCATGTGTGTCTTAATTGGTTTGTAATTTGAAAATTAAAAGCCCTACATTGCATTCTTCCCTGTGGATTTGATGTTAGGAAAGTGTTTCTGCACCTCTGCTTTCCCTACAAGTGGTATCAAAGCCTAACCAGTTGTACTATCCTTGTGAGTGGGTTGGGTTTTTTGTGTCAATCCTTTTCCAGTGGGAGTTTGGCAGAGGTTTGTTAATTTAATTATAGATTAAGATGGAAAGCACATCCGGGAAGATGGAAATAGAGAAATTCAATGGTAGCAACTTTGAGTTGTGGAAACTCAAAATGGAAGATTTGTTAGTAGACCAAGATCTTTGGACTGCTGTGTCTAGAACAATGCCTCAATGCATGAAGCAAGAGGATTGGGACCTGGCAGATAGAAAAAAAAGGGCTGATAAGGCTCTGTTTAGTTGACTCTGTTCTTCTGAACGTGCATGAATAAAAGACTGCAACCTCTTTGTGGACAAGACTTGGTGCTATTTATCAGGGCAAGTCCTTGGTGAACAAGCTATTCTTGAGGAAGAAGCTGTACAACTTGAAGATGCTAGATGGAGTTGGTGTTGCTAATCACTTGAATGCTTTGAATATGTTGATTGCTCAGTTAGCATCTATTGGTGTGAAGATAGAAGAAGAAGATCGCTGCATGCTACTGTTATGTTCTTTGCCTGATTTGTGGGATCATCTGGTGATGGCTATTGGGAGTACAACATCCACATTCAAGATGCAAGATGTTGTTGGTTCTCTGTTATCAGAAGAAATGAGAAGGAAATATTCTGAGATGGCAAAGGAGGATCTGGCTGTTAGAGGTAGATCAAAGGAGAAAGGCAAGAAGAAGGACAAGAAGTCCAGATCGAAATCAGAAGGGAGATCAAAGTCTCCTGGCAAGAAGTCCAAGGTGAAATGCTGGAATTGTGGGCAACCTGGTCATGTCTGAAAGGACTGCAAGGAGGAGAAAAAGAAGAAGAAGAACTCTTCTGGCAATGATTCTTCTCAAAGTGATGCAGATGCCTTCATTGCAACTTTGGCTACACGGGCATCAGATGATGTCTGGCTGATTGATTTTGGAGCATCTTTCCACATGACATCTCATAGAGACTGGTTCATGAAGTATGAAGAATACAATGGTGGAAAGGTGTACTTGGAAAGTGATTCATCTTTGGAAATTGTTGGCCGTGGAAGAGTCAGAATTCAATTCCTTGATGGAAGAGTGAAGGGAATCAATGATGTGATGCATATACCAGGTCTGGCTCGAAACCTACTTTTTGTAAGTAAGCTGAATGATATTGGAGTTTAGGTCATGTTCTCTAGAAATGGCTGCAAGATGACTAGAGGCTCTATGGTGCTAGCTAGGGGTGCTCGAATTGGTACCTTGTACAAGCCGGATGCATAAGCTATTCAATGCAATAGTGTCTCTGCGAAGTCACATAAAGCTACTCATGAGGGAAACATTCCTGATGGAGTAAACACCATGGAGGTTAAACTTCCAACAGAGAAGACTATGCTTTGGCATCATAGGCTAGGCCACATTGGTGAGAAAGGTTTAAAAACCTTGAAAAATAAAAACCTGGTAGAAGGGCTTGAAGATTTTAACCTTGAGTTTGAATTTTGTGAACATTGCATATATGGAAAGCAACATCGTGTTTCATTTTATTCCAGTCCTCACAAATCTTCTGGTTTGCTTGATTATATTCATTTTGATGTTTTTGGTCCAGTAAATGTTCCTTCTTTGTCTAAATCAAGATACTATGTGTCGTTTATTGATGACTATTCAAGAAGAACATTTGTATATTTTCTGAAAAGCAAATCAGAAGTGTTCAGTCGATTTAAGGAATTTAAAAACCTTGTAGAAAATTAGACTGGTAGAAAAATAAAATGTTTAAGGACTGATAATGGCGGTGAGTTTTGTTCAGAAGAATTCGAAAGGTACTGTAAGGATCATGGGATTAAAAGACATAAGACTACACCTTACACTCCACAACAAAATGGAGTTGCTGAAAGGTTCAACAGGATAGTAATGGAAAGAGCACGAAGTATGCTGAGCAGTGCTGGCTTGGAGGAGAAGTTTTGGGTTGAAGCAGTCTCTATAGCATGTTACTTGGTAAATCGCTCTCCTAACTCTACTCTTGTTGAGAAGACACCCTTGGAAGCATGGTCTGGAAAGAAGCCCTCTCTGAGACATATTTGTGTCTTTGGCTGTGAGGCATATGCATATGTGCCATTTGAAAAAAGATCTAAGTTGGGAAACAAAGCTGTAAAGTGTATTTTTATTGGCTATAGTGCTGGCATAAAAGGATACAAGCTTTGGAATCCTGAGACTAAGAAGGTTTTGTACAACAGAAGCGTTATTTTTCATGAGCTGAAGCCTTCTACATCAGATCTATAGTCAAAGAAGAAATCAAAAAATGAAAAGGATGTAGCAGCAATTCCTCCGACACTAGATAAAGAGAAATTGAAAAATTAAAATGTACTTGATACTGAGGAGAGCTCAAGTAGTTCTGAAAGTTCTGATGAAGATGAAGAACCACCTCAGCCTCAGCCTATGAGGAGGTCAACTCATGAAAGAAAACAACCTGAAAGGTATGGGTTTTCTTTAATTCAGTCTACTTGTGCCTATGCTTTAATTTCTAGCACTGATGAACCTAGGACTGTGAAAGAGGCATTTAAAATGTCTGATGCAAACTCTTGGTTGGAAGCCATGAATGAAGAAATGGCATCATTAGACAAGAATGATACCTAGAGTTTGGTGCCATTGCCTAAAGGCATAAAAGTTGTGGGCTGCAAATGGGTGTTTAAAAAGAAAATAGGTCTAGACGACAGTGTAGAAAAATATAAAGCAAGGCTGGTTGCGAAGGTTATTCCCAGGTAGAGGGAATTGATTATGGAGAAATCTTTTCTCCTGTAGCTAAGCTGACATCTATTAGATTTCTTTTGTCACTTGCAGCAGCGTATGACTTAGAAATTGAGCAGATGGATGTGAAGACAACATTTCTTCATGGTGATCTTGAAGAAGAAATTTATATGTCCTAGCCGGAGCACTTTGTGGAAAAAGGTAAAGAAAAACTGGTCTACAAGTTAAAGAAATCTCTGTATGGTTTAAAACAGTCCCCTAGAATGTGGTACCAAAAGTTTGACACGTTTGTTTTTTCATTGGTATTTGTAAGATCAAAATGTGATCACTGTGTGTATTGCAAAGCTGAAAGTGATCAAGTCCTTATTATTGCACTCTATGTTGATGATATGTTGTTCATAGGCAATAGTAAGCTGATGATATCTGATCTTAAGTCTTAGTTGTCTGCAAAGTTTGAAATGAAAGATCTTGGTGCAGCAGGGTATATTTTGGGAATGGAAATAACCAGGGACATGAAGAATAGAAAGCTTTGGCTCAGTCAGAGTAAGTATGTTAAGACTGTTTTGGAGAGATTTTGTATGACTGATTGCAAATAGCTAGTTGTTCCAGTTATGCAGGGAATGAAGCTATCTATTGAGGATTGTCCAAAACCTCCTTCTGAGATGGAGGACATGACCAGTGTGCCTTATGCAAGTGCAGTTGGCAGTCTCATGTATGCAATGGTCTTTACAAGGCCAGACATTGCCTGAGTAGTGGGAGTTCTTAGCATATTTATGGCTAATCCTGGAAGGACACATTGGGATGCTGTGAAGAGAGTGTTTAGATATCTGAAGGGCACTTCAGACTATGCTTTGTGTTACCATGGCAACCTGGTTGAATCACAAAGGACTCTCAGTATTCAAGGTTATGTGGACTCTGATTGGGCAGGGGACATTGACAGGAGAAGATCCACCAGTGGATATATTTTCATGATGAATGGTGGTGCAGTAAGTTGGATGAGCAAGCGGCAAGCTATAGTCGCTTTGTCCACAACAGAGGCAGAATACATGGCTACAACACATGCCTGTAAAGAAGCAATCTGGTTAAAATTTTTGTGTTCTAACATTGGTTTTTATGTAGGAAAGATTACTATCTACTGTGACAGTTAGAGTGCTATATGTTTGGCAAAGAATCCCACTTTCCATGCCAGGACGAAACATATAGATGTACAGTATCACTTTGTATGAGATATGGTGGAGGATGGGAAGGTCTCTTTGGAGAAAGTGGATACTCTGGAGAATGTTGCAGATGCATTGATGAAGCCTATGAGCATAGACAAGTTCAGGTGGTGTGCCAGTTCGATGGGCCTCTTGGCCCATGAATTTTAGTTTTTTTTTATGCTCTGGAGGTGTTAGTAAGATCTTCGTCAAGTGGGAGCTTGTTGGAATATGTTCCTCAATCCTTACTGACATGGAAATCCTAAAGGGAAAAGTCGCTGTGACACTATTTATGTCTGGGTGACAAAACTGTTCTAAATCTGCTTGATAGGTTCATGTTGCCAAGATAGAATTGATGTCTTGCCGAAAAGACTATCGCTGTGACTCTCTATGTTCGACATGACCTTTTGTCGAATGGAGAACCTTCGGGCGACTGTTTGATCTTATCAGGCTAACTCACAGGTGTCGGGGAGAAGTCCCAATGAATGGTGTAAGTCTTGCCAACGTCAGGCTAACACAAGGTTCATTGGGGAGAGGTCTTAAAGAAACTAGAAAGTATTGCCGACGAGAGTATTCTCATGGTGCCTTCGCGGTGACAAAAGACTTCGCTGAGAAGTCTTGGTGATTTGGATAAGTCATGCCGACAATCTTCGGGTTAACTTTGGGCGCTCAGAGAAACATCTTGGTGAAGGGCTTAAGTCTTGCCGACTCGGTAAGACTTGGTAATGCTCGATGGAAGGTCCCAGCGATGAAGAGCAGTCTCCCTGACTCGGTAAGACATGATGGAACATGATGAAATGTCACGGCGAAAGACATGAGTCTTGCTGATAATATGTGACATTTGGGGTGACATGGGATGTTCGCTATGACATCTCGATGAAAATAGTAGACCATTCGATGGAAGCTTTGTCTGTTGGTATGACATCTCACCTAAGAGCGATAGTCATGTCGAATGGCTCTTGCCGACATGACTTGAAGATTTCGATATGAGGTCTTGGCGAGATCGGTATGTCTTGCTGATGGTTTCTTTGAGTTCGATATGACTTGTTCCATTTGATTTGAGTCTCTCCGATAGGAACGAAATGGACATCGATGGATTCGGTATGACATGTGACACTCGCTATGTTCTCTTGCCGACTGTTGAGACTTATGCCAATACCGTTATGAATCTTTTGAGCATCGGGGAGACACTTCTCGTGTCTCACCAACATGCGAACCCAGTTGAATGCTTCTTTGACCGTTTGACTTTCATATGTGGCCTCTCATGGACCAATTAGAGGAAGCAAAACTCAAATGATTGGCTGTTAGATTTTTTGTATAGTTACAACGCTGGAGGTGAAAAACATGCAGGGAAAAATCAAAGCTCGAAAGGAAAATGTCTATGGTTGGAAATGGCGGATAAGGATGCACAGAAGGAAAATCATAATGTGTTAAATAAAAGCAGAACGTTTCTAATTTGTGTGAGATAATGAGTTCAATCGATATTGACGAGAGCATGGTCTATAATTGATGAACAGTGAGTAAAGCTACTATGACTAATACCAGAGGGTTGTCTTTCTGATTGTATGTAATTTGTTATTACTGAAATACAAAGAGATTCAGCTTGGTGTGGTGGTTTTTTTCCTGATAGGGTTTTCCCACGTAAATCTATTATTCAGTTGTCTTTGTGTATTTGTTTTGTTTCTGTTGATCTTTCATTTGTGTCTTAATTGGTTTGTAATTTGAAAATTAAAAGCCCTGCATTGCATTCTTCCCTGTGGATTTGACGTTAGGAAAGTGTTTCCGCACCTCTTCTTTCCTTACAATCCTTGTATGTCACTTGTCATTGTCTCTTTTAGTTAGTTGTTAACCTTTCATGAACATATAACAAAAAGCTTGGGATGTGGATGAAATTCCTTTAGTTGGCTTGTACATGACATACCTTATTCATGATGTAGCTTATCAGAAACATATGACTTGGCATCGGGCTTTCTGAATAAGCTCTCATATCTTATTCTACTTTAAAGGAATTGCTCATAGTGTTGGTGTAGCAACTGCTTTAAAGTGGGGGCATACATAGACAACATCTTTTTGCAAATTTCATGGCGTGATTTTTCTTTTTTCTTGTGATGTGTCCTCTTCTTGGTGGTGTCATTGGGTTTGATGTCGTCCAAGAGTGTACAATCAAATGGCATGGCATGATGCAAAGGAGGCATCCCATGGGAAACGATCCGACACCTTGACTTGTCCTCTCTTGGAGACATTAGGCACAATGCTCCCTAAGAAGAAGACCTTACATGAATAAAGAAAAATCCCCTTCAACAAAATCTTTGCATTACAGTCAAAAACATTTACAAAAAGCATTTTCATTGTGGTGCCTTATCAATGTTATTAGGAGGATGAGTTTGGTATGGTTTGTATGATGAGAAGCCGACACATTGGCATGAATTTCTCACTAAACCAATTCTTTGGGACAACTCACCCCATGGATGACCTGATGTTCTGTGGCCCCAGAGTGAGTGCATCTTTGATCCACCTCAATTTTCTTTCCTTTAGTTCTTGTCATTACATGATTGTGTATCTTGTTTTGCTGCATATCATTCACCTTATGCGTGTCCTTTTGTGCTCATGTCGGTTTGACTTAGGATCTTGGATCCTGGGGGCTTGACCAATGCCCTAATCTTTGTCATTCTTTGTCATCCGCATTGGTACGATTGGATCCTTCTTGAATGTCTACTTTAGTGTGAGTTTGAATCAAGTTCATCCTCTCACTAAAGTGGGGGCTAACTATGGACACATAAAAGTATCCCTTTTTCTTTGCTTGATTTGGGAATAATTAATGATAAATTGGACCTAATATCACCTTGGTCTAGTGTTGTGAGGTGTTTTACACATCCAAATTAGGTCTTGGATCCTTTCAAATTGAATAAAATGAATGTCTTGTAAAGGTGTTGTAAAGAATTGCAAATGACTTTCACACTTTCCTTGACTTTTATTACTAAGCATTTAAGTCTAATGGTCCTTCCCCCCCACTTTTGAATTAAATATTATTTTAATTCAAAAGTTAGCTTTTCCCTCTTCTTGTATAATTAAATAATTATTTTAATTATTTAATTATTCATTAGCCTTTTCTCTCTATAATTAAATAAATTTTATATTTATTTAATTATTTATCCTTTCTTTATCTCCCCAATTAAATAATTATTTTTTAATTATGTAAATTGTTCTCACTTTTCTTTTTAAATAAATAAAATTAATATTTTATTTATTTCTCCTATGTTGGCCACCTAAATTAAATAATCTTTATTATTT
>VDFB02076282.1:0-38909 GCA_007258455.2 Sequoia sempervirens
GGGGAAAATATTCTCATACTCTGGCTGCATTGAAGGAGCATGAAAGGATGGATGGACGAATAATGGAGAAGTTTCATGAACTGGCCCAAAGTGATGTTTCCAGCAGTGCAACACTTGAAGTTGCAAATCATATTGTGAATCGTCATCGAAACTTCTATGAGGAATTGCAGGGGGATGAACAAGGATTAATTGAAGCTGCCAAAAAAACTGCGATCATATTCTCTGATGATAAAGGGGAATTGAAAGATGCCACCAGATGGAAGAATGAATGTGACTTAATCTTTGAATGAAGTCATGAAGACAATTTCTGCAGAGGATACAACATTGGAGGAAGTGAGCGAGCAAAATGAGGAAATGGTCAAGATGGAAATCACGATCCGAAATGTTGTTGGAGATGCAGACACATATGAGCGCCAGGATTATTTGGACCACCTCGCTAAGACTCATTTGTGGCTAAATAGAGCCTAATTATTCTCTATCTTTTGTTTTGTAGTTTGATATTTTATATTTCTGAAAGGATGCGTCCTTACGTATTCTTAATGTATAAATATCCATTTTGAAAACAAAATGCAGGCGAGAGGTAGAATAGGATAGAGAACAGAGAAGAGATGGTAGAATACAATTTTTTGGCAAAGATGAGACTGGTTGTATATGTAAAATCATGGAGATATCAATGAAAATCTAATACTATGGTGCAATTATTTCTGGTATCGGTTGTTTATGGTATTCATTGAAAAATATTATTGAAATTGTCTCCGTAATGGTGTCTTCTGGTTATTCGACTTGGTGTAACAAGTTTATACCTAGTTCGTTAATGCACATTTGCTGCATCTGTATGGTCAATTAATAGTTTCTTTCCAGTAAAGATTAAATTCTTTGAATTGATCATAGTAATTAGGGAATGTCAATTGGATTACTAAGAAGAACTCAATAATCACAATCCTGCATGTTTATACAAGCTATAAACCAAATAAAATGTTAAATAACTTGAATGTCTGCTAGAACAATGTACTTGTTTCAGATTTCTCTTCACTCCGTAAATCCTATAAGGCACTGGTCTTTTCGTTCACATGCTTTAGTTTCACTCACATTTTTTACATCTGTTAACTGAGCATATTAGGGTTTAGTTTTGAATACTGGTATACAATATATACCAAATTTGATTTAGTTTGTTCATTTTCATATGCCAACGTGGAAAAATCATTGCATGAAAGATAATTATAAGCCAAGCCTGCATAATTCAGATAGGTATACCCCTAGGTCTAGCAAAGACTGGCGCAGAAGTTCAAAGTCTTTTTCGACCTTGGCTCCATACCCTAAAACGCTAGAAAGAAAAGGAAACTCTTTCGTGGTTCAAACCTCGCTGGTGAGCTAGCACCGCTTTTGAAGGGCTCAACAAGAAGAATAATAAACATGGGTAGCTACAAGAATTTTGGAGCACACCTGGAATTTCCCTACTAGAGAGAGGGGCTTAGTAATTGAGTATGCAAGCTTTTGCTCAGCTCTAGTGAGAACAACTTGCCACACCTCGGCCGAAGAAGCCTAGAAAGCAAAGGGAATGCCTAGGAACCAGAAGATTTCTCCTGGCCCAATCCACTTCCAACTGTACTACTAAAACCAGGGAGGAATGGGTAATATAGATTGTCAATAGCACAGAGTTTTGTGCCATTGAATGGCAGAACCAGAAACAAGGTAGAATGTATTAAGACATCCCAGGGCCACCTTGATATTTTATTCTTCCTCTAGGAGAGTGAGGAAAGAGTCATCAAAAAAATGGCCATTAACCAGTTGGGCCTGAGAATTGGGCATCAAGATGCCTTTGATACACTATTGAGAAACTACATTGGCCAAGAGGTAACCAAATCCTTCAGTGACAAGCACATAAAGAGAGGAAGCAAGCGGGCATCCTTTCCAAATGGAACAAAAAATCCCAAAGGAAAGAGATTAGCGACCATTAATGGTGATACAAGTAGAGGCATTTGCAAAAAACATTTGAACAACCTGAATAAAATTAGGCCCAAACTCCAAGGCGTGTAGCATAGCAAGAATAAAAGGCCATTCAATGCAGTCATAAGCCTTGGAAAAATTAATTTTAATGAAAAGAGCTTTCTAGTTTGAGCACCCAGCTCACTCCATGCCTTCCCAAACAGTAATAATGTTGTCCAAAATAAACCTAGATTTGATAAACCCAATCAGCTCCGGACGCACAATTTGAAGTAAAATATGGTGGATCTTCAAAGCCAAATCTTTGGCAATGATTTTGTAGGAGACATTGAGAAGTGTGATAGGCCTCCAGCTTCAAATATCCTTGGGATCTCCAAACTTAGGTATGAATTTAATATTTCCCTTGTTTATTAAGGTGCCCAAAGATTTAGCATGAAAGGCTTCTAAATAAACATTGTACAAGTCATGCCCAACACACTCCCAAAGGACCTTGTAAAATTCACAAGGGAAGCCATTAATCCCCGAGGCTTTGTCATCATCCATGGAATGAACAACTTCCTTAAGGTCTTCAATCGTTAACAATCGATCACATAAATTTCTCTGGGCTAAGGAGAGCCTATTTGGCACAACAACAAGGCAATCCTGGAGGGCTTGTTTTCGCTCAGGTGTGGATTCTTGAGCAGTGAAAACTTGCTCATAATGTCGAACAAAGGTCTGGAGAATGCTAGGAAGCTCAGAGAGCACTTGAATTCCATCTTTAATTTTTTTAATGCATGGAGATGAGTGCTTGGCATAGAGAGCTAGAAAAAACTCCTTAGAGGCACAGTCGCCAATTTTTAACCAGTGTAACCTGCCTTTGATTTGAGCACCTCTGGCAACATAATTATCTGTAACTTGCTTTTTGTGCCTTAATTCTGCCACCTTGACTTGTAAGGATGGGGAGAATGGGTTGGCCGCCAACACCTCGGTCGCTAAGCGCAGGTTAGCAGTGGTAGCCTCGTAAGATCGTCGGTGAAAGATGGCTAGTTGGTGCCCATAGATGCACAAAAATCTATTCGTGTGAGTGATAACATCATTCCACCAAGTAATCCAGCTTGTATGATGAGCTGGCCTGCACTCCAAATTCTAAATTTTGTGAATGTGGGCCAATGTGGGTTGATGACAAAGCAATGATGTGTTAAAAAAAAATGATTTTTACATGTGTGAGGCTGTCTTGTCTCCCATTCAATGTTAAAAGAAATGGGGAAATGATCGGACAAGTTCACATCCACTAATAGCTTAATTGGGAGAGAACTGTCAAAAGAGAAAAAATATTGAGCTGAGATCATGGCATGATTGAGGTGCTTAAATATCCTGTTAGAGCCAGCCCTGTAATTACACCAAGTGTGCCAGAGAGAATGAGAATGGCAGCGGCCAATATTGGGATCAAAAAGCCCCAATTTATTGCACATGTAAAACCACGCCTCCCTTTCGCCAGCTGCCCATCTAAATGGCAAGGTGCCATCTTTGTCATAGGCCATCTCAACCATATTGAAATGCCCACACAATAACCAAGTAACAGCTGGCAATGAATCAACAATCCAACGCCAAAGCAAGGAGCATTCCACAACATCATTAGAAGCATACACATTAATAATCCCAAAGGAATGATTATCAATGTTGAGAAGGATCCAAACGAGCCAATGAGTGGGGTCAGACCTATAGTCGATCACGCATGAGTGCCACCGTGGGGACAACAGGGTGACAGCTCCACTATGCCCAACTTCATGATCAATGCAAAACATTTTATTGGCTAGCCAAATAGAGCGACAAGCTGAAGCAAGCAAGAAACCAAAAAATTTAACCTCTTGGAGACAAAGAACTTCAATACCAGAATATTTACTCAAAGTATTCCTAACAGAATACTTTCTCGAGAGGTTTGTTAGACCTCGAACATTCCATGAGAGGAAATTCATGAGTGAAACTCCCCCATATTGTCAGAGTCTGGCTCCTCTTCATTCAGAGAATATAAGCAATTTTGTAGAAACTCTGGCGGAATTGACCCAATCTGAATAGGAGAAGAAAACCTCCAATTTTCTTGCACATATTCACCTTCTTCCAATGGCAGAGAAGGACTGTGTGATTTCCTTTGAGCTCCCATCACGGGAGGAGAAACGTTCAGTTGTGCTATCATAACGGCTGCAGGTTGAGGCATAGTCTATGGCCTAGGATGCAACAAAACATTATTAGCCCCGACTGGGGCTTCCTTCCCCTTCACAGAAGGGTTTGAAACACTCCTTGTTGGTTCAAATGCTTTGGAAGCCGACCTAGAACCACTAGACTTATTTTTTTCAGTTTGAGACTGTGGTCCATTTTCATCAAGTTTGGCAATAGAAGTATCTTCCTGATGAGGCTTTTCAGTATCTCGTGGCGGAGAAGGTGTACGAGGCACTACCAAAGGGAAGTCCTTGATCTTGTAGTCTACGAACTAACACCTTTAACACGTGTTGGGAAAATTAAAATAAGTGACCTTCTTGGTGTGCTAGAGAGCTCCAATTTGAATGTCAATGGAGTCTTTCAAATATTTGGAAAGGTCCACTTCAACATAGACCTGTTTCTAGGGTTGGGCCTGAAAAAACCTATCTGGCTCAATGCAAATGACCCTCCCTAGAGAAGACACAATATGATTTAGAAAAGGCACACACAACAAAGGTAAACCAGGAAACTCAATCCAGACCGAGACTCGCAACTTGGTGTCATCTGAGGTAGTGAAGTCTCGGGCCCATGCTTGGAAAACCAACAAAGAAGACCTAACATACTAGGGACCATGGGCTAGGATAGCCTAGACATGATTGACTTCCGCAAAGCGAAATAAGAAAAAACCTTTGGTTAAATTTTGGGCCATATCAAGGCGGACCCCATGAGGGACCTAGGCCTTGCTGACCCATTCCTTAAGCACACATTCAGGGGGAGTCCTCCCAAGAAAATATCCAACAATGGTATGTTGCTCAAGCCACTGACAAGCAGAATCAAAGTCTAGTAAAGGCAAAACCACATCAGTTGGGGAGTCAGAACACTTACCTCGTGAAAGGCTTTTAGAACAAATTTTCGAGGACGTTTGTTTGGAGGAGGAGCCTTTGAGCAGAGCCGTCGAACCGCTAACACCAACATGAACTGCTAGCTTAGAGCCGGCTAAAGGCATATTAAAAGAAAAAAACTGTAGCAAATGTGGTCGTACACACAAGAAAAGAGGAATTTCCCGCCCAGTAAGGGCAGTATGACGCCAAACACCGCAAACACAAGAAAACCCTATTTGACTCACCTAACTTGAACATGTTATAAATTGAATAAACATTAAATTAATTGTTCTACATGTTTATAATATAATTTATAAACTGTGAATAATAGTGGAAATTTAGAAACAATATTTAATTCTTTACCTTCTTTCTTTGTATAAAATGCAATGATTATTTTGATAAGCTAAATTTAGTGTATTTAAATATTTTTTTCTAAAATATAATAGTTTTTTATTTGTTAAATATAATAATTTGGTTTTTTTGTTTTTTTTGTTTTTGACCTTTTTTTAATAAAAAAGGGTAAAAACTTTATTGAAATAACAGTACATAAAGATCAGGGAACCTGTAGGCCCCCACAAAGGAAAACACCAGAACCCCCATCCAAAACAAAAACCACTAACCAAATAGCCACCAACATCTTATCCCTCCATATCATCAACAATGACCCTTTCTAAATCTTGACAATAATCAGGATAACTATCCCCACCCCTCAACCTTCCAATCATCTACATGCTCTGAAGCCCACTTAGCCAAGAAGTCAGCAACCCTATTCCATTCTCATGGAATGTGAGCAAAAGACACCACTTCTAACATAGAGCACCTCTGCAAAATCTGTCGAACCACCAACGTAATCTACCAATTAACCTCAACCACCTTTTGCTCCTGCAACATATTAACAATAATCTGAGTCAAATTCACAGAAAATCCTACGCCACCCCAAAGCACAAGAACACTCAATAGCCTAGAGAATCACCAACCTCTCCATAAAGTTGTTAGAATGTCGCCCCTTATGAATGGAGAAAAAGAAAATAACTGAACCAAAACAGTCTCTTCCAACTCCACCAATCCCAATAGGCCCAGGATTACCCCTAGAGGAACCATCCGTATTAATCTTAAGAAAATCCATCAGAGGAGGCAACCATCTACCAACCTTTTGAACCTTATTTTTAGCCCTCCTACCTCTTCTGACACAAGTAGAGACTGGAGTCAACCCCTGCAAGCCCAATCTATTTACAATCTCATCATCACTTCTTTCCAACGAAAAAGCCACATCACATTTGGCTTCAACCGTTTCTTGGATCATACCCACAATTTTGTGCCACACTTATTGAACCATCAACCCATCCCCATGAAAAATCCTATGATTCCTTTCCAACCAAAATTTCCAAAGGATGAACGTAGGACCAATGCCCCACACAATCTGGAGGAAAGAGGCCTGGAAAGGGGGTCTTCCCAAACTGCTCCAGAACTCAACAAGAGAAGAGGCATGAACACAGGGATGTTTCCAAACATCCCAACACAGATGCCAGAGCCGCATAGAATAAGGGCAACGAAAAAAAAAATGTGAAGAATCTTCCTCACTACAGTCGCATAGAACACAAATAAAGGGACCTTGGAATCCCTGATTCTGAAGATTATCCCAAGTCAAACATCTATTCCAAGCCAAAGTCCACACAAAACAGTTACACTTTGGCCATAAAAACTTGTTCCACACATGTTTCCACCAAGGGACCTCCACCCCCCCAAAGCTTACGAGACAACTCCTGATATCCACTAGCCATAGTGAAAGCACCCTTAGGATTCAGGCTCCAAGCTAGAATATCCTTATCCCTAAGAGAATTGCATTGTTTGCGAGCCAAAATATTTTGAAGCTCAACATAGTCCTCCTCCAACCTGATAATAGGCCAATCACAAGGATCCTTCCACTTAGCCACCTCCATTTTCCCATAAGGATACAAATTCTTAAAATCACTCACCCTTGACCAACCAGCCTCCAAGAAGCATTGAGAAAGATTCACCAAATTGGGATGCTGACACAAAATGGGGGAAAAGCCATCCCAAGAGTGAGACCAAAATAGAGCCTCAGTCTCCCTATTACATATCCAAAACAAGCCCTCCTTAATCAACGCAACCCCTTTCTTAAGTGTTCCCCAAATCATAGAACCTTTCCCCACCAGAGGATACCTAGGAAGCTCCTCCTTTAAGACCCTCGAGAAGTACATGTGAGATAAAATCTTGGCCCAGATATGATCTTGCTCCACACACCACCTCCAGCATAGCTTAGCAGCCAACGCTGACCCAAACCAGGTTAACTGCTGCAATCCAAGACCCCCAAACTATTTCGGGATACACACAATATCCCACTTTACCAGGCTCCACTTGGGACAGGATAAGCTACCCGCCCATAAGAATTGTGTAGCCAAAGAATCTAGATCCTTCACAAATCCAATTGGAGCCACCTAAAGCATACACCTATAAATAGTAAGAGCCTGCACCATAGACTTTAGCAACTAAACATGACCAAAAAAGGACAACCATAAATGAGTCCAATGATTAACCTTTGCACAAAACTTATCTAGAATATTCTACCATGATTCTTGGGAAGTATACCAACGAAGATAAGAATACCAAGATAATTTAAAGGGAGAGAAACAATTTAAAACCTCAAGATACAAGCAATCCTTTGTTGAATAAGCCTTAGAGTATTGAAGAGGAAAATGGAAGACTTATCTTCATTAATTCTTTGACCAGAAGCAACAAGATAGATATCCAAAGCCTTGCGCAAATTCATAGCTTCTCTTATCTTAGCCATACCCATCAAAGCATTATCATCCACAAATTGTAGGTGAGATTGAGGATGCAAACCATTTCCCCACCCCCATCCTTGGATAAAACTCAACTCCACTTTACATTTCACCAATCTCCCTAGGCCTTCAACAAGAAGGATAAATAAATAAGGAGAGAGAGGATCCCCTTGATGAAGGCCTCTAGAAGCACTGAAAAGAGAATAAGGCTCACCATTTATCAACATTGAGAAAGAGGTGGAAGTAACACAACACATTATGCACTGGATCCACTCTTCAGCAAAACCAAAAGCAATAAGATTTTTTCGCAAAATGGACCACTTCAGTCTATCATAGGCCTTAGCCATATCAAGCTTGATGAATATTTCCTTTTCTTTCGAGGATGCCATAGAATGAATGGTTTCAGTAGCAATGAACACCCCATCCAGAATTTTCCGATCCTCCACAAAACCACTATGTTCCTCCAAGATAAGCTCTCTAAGCCATCGCTTCATCCTTTCGACAATCGGTTTGGAAATGATTTTATACACCACATTACAAAGGGAGATGGGTCTTAATTGACTCAGACAATCCGCCCCTTCACATTTGGGAATGAAAGCAAGGAAAGTAGAGTTCAAATCCCTCAGCATCTACTTATTCCTTTGAGACTCACAAACCACCTTCAAAATGTCTAGCTTAATGATATCCCAAAATTCTTAATAAAATTCAACCAAAAAGCCATCGAGGCCTGGGGATTTCCCTTTCTTCATTTGGAAAACAGCTGCCTCCAATTCCTCTAGCAAGATGTTGCTCAAAAGATGCTCATTCATCTCCGCAGTAACCAAAGAGGGGATACAAGATAAAACTTGATTTTCTTTCACCAAGCCATCTTGAGAATCCTCTCTAAATAAAGAAGAAAAGAACTACAAAGCCTCTCTAGACATATCCTGCAAAGAAGATAAATGCTCACCCTTTTCATTCACTAGAATAGGCATAGAATTACCATGTCTCCTGACCTTCACTGAGTTGAAGAATAAAGTGGTGTTTATGTCTCCCTCCTATAACCACTCAACTCGACCCTTTTATTTCCAATAAATTTCCTCTCGCAACTCACACTCTTCCAAATTTTTCAAAGCCCTTGCCTCCTCCCTGAGTAAATCCTTAGAAAGACTGAAATCCCTTATCTCCAGAGTGATGGCATCCAAGTTAGCTTGAGCAGCAATCTTGGCATGAAAAATGTTGCCAAAGCACTACCTATTCCACCTTTTGAGTTGATATTTTACATATTGCAACTGTTTGGAAAAATAATACATAGTAGTGACATAAGCAAGTCTTCCTCTCCTCCATCAATAAGCCACATGCACTTGCAAACAAGAATCTCTTAACCACATAAGCTAGAACTTGAAAGAGGGGGACTGAGTAACACGTGCCAAAGTAGCAGATAACTTAATAGGCCAGTGATCTGAGCCCCTCCAATCCAAAATCTCAGAGCAAGTAGACCACAATCCTCCAACCTAGAAGCATGAAACTAGGAAATGGTGAAGTCTCTCAGCAGTACAATTATCTCCCATTCTCCTATTGTTCCAAGTAAACCGACCATTATAGGGCTTAATGTTAACCAAATTCAAAGCAGATATGTTATCCTACAAAAGGAAAGTAGAGGGCTCCAATCTCGCAATACCACCCATCTTCTCATCCAACTCAATAATGGCATTGAAATCCACTCAATAATCCAAGGGAAAAAAGGATCAAGGCTTCAAATGAAATTAATGAGACCACAATATCTGCTTACCAGGAAAATCCATGGGCACATAGATGTTTGAAAGAATAATAGTTTCCCCCAACTCCATACTTGAAGCAACCACAAAGATGGAAGGCTTGGAGGACATCCACCAAAGAGGATGAATCTTCAATGGGTTCCATAGGCAAGCCACACCCCCATCATTCCCATGGGCCCCAATACATTGGAACTCACTTCGCCCCCACAACATAGGCAACAAACCAATCATACCTTCAACAGTTAACTTAGTCTCCTGTAAAAAGAGAACATCAGGAGAATGAATTCTCACCAAATCATGAATAGCTTTTTGTCGAGGAACACTGTTCAAGCCCCTTACATTCCAAGAGAGGATGATCATTTTGGAGGGTTAGAAAAATGGGAATCCAGGGTCTTAACAGATCCAGACTTCACCAAAGTCTCCCCCATCAACTTTATCTTTTCCAAATATTTCTTTCTACCAACTTTAGAAGACTTCTCAACAACCCCTTTCTTATGGTCTTTCTGAAGAATTCCCAACGAAGGAGAAGCCTTGCTACCTTTTACTGAATCAAACCCCATCTTCACCAATGGAGTAGAGACCTCTCCCTCCCCCATCTTCGTATCCACAAGAGTATCAAACCTCCCATGAACCACCAAGCTTTGATTTGTTTCCATTTGCAAAGCCCCAATATCCTGAGAAACCAGGTTGTAGTCGAGAATAATTCCTTCCTGAACCCCTTCTAAAGCACTCTGATCCAACAACATCATTCCCAGGTTCATCTCCTGCTAACTAAGATCATCCAAAACCTCAAATCTATTAAAGGTATCTCCTTCCTGATGCTCCTTAAGAGACCTCTTTTGACCCTGGTGCCTATTGCAAGCCTTAACAGGAATAAAACCCTCTGCACCAACAACCTCACCAAGAACAAGATCCTTGCCTTTTTCCACCCTAGGAGGATCACGAGGAGGCTAAGCAGTCTGAGACCCAGGAGATTTAGACTTTGGGCATCTCCTCTATAGATGACCATATTCATGACAAAGATGACAACAAAAGGGTAAAGTCTCATAATCCAGCTATTGCACCCAAGAACATGCACCCATACGAATTTCCAAAGAATTTGGAAGAGGGTTATTGAAATTCATTTCAACACAAATGCGAGCAAAATTCATTACCTTTCTCTCATGATTTTGCTGAGAAGGACCCACCGGTTTCCCCAACAACAAAGAAACTCGATGCAAGATGTGATTGTGTCAGTATTCAATTGGAAATCTAGGGAGACGATCCCACACTGGAACCTGATTCATATATAAGCGCCTCTGAAGGATCAAAACCTACATGCCAAGGTTTAATAAATAAACCAATCTAGTCATGGAAATAAGGCCCACCTTCAAACACTCTATTGTGGTCCGCCATGCAATTAAATGTCACCATGAAGTAACTATTTGCTAACCGGGGACCAGGTAAAATGAGCCCACGACTCCAAAAATTGAAGTGAAAGCCTCATTCCCAAAAATTTGCAGAGCAAAGCATGCTTCAAATAATACTCAATATCCTTAGCAAATAGTTCTAGTTGAACCATAAGGACCGACCTATATTTGCTTCGTTCCAGGCACCCATTAACTTTTGGGATACGAGGACCTCCGGTCGAAGCAAATCCACCATTCTTTGAATAATTAGAGAACAAATTATTGTTAAAAACCTTCATTGAGAGAGGAGATTTTGTTCCCAAGGAAAATCGCAAATCCATAGTAGTATTGGCCTTGGAAGCTTCCCCTTGATCCATCACCATAGAGGAGACAGGGAAAAAACCTCAAGCAGACAAGCTCCAAATAAAACCCAGAGCAGCTGAAGATGAAAGCGAACCAAGGGAATAAAATACACCCCCCCGCACACACGAAAGAAACCCCACACCACGAGTAGCAAGAAACAACTGAGGATGAAACCCCACGCAACAAAGAGAGGATAAAATACAAAGAAAAAATGAAACACAACCCCCCTGTAACCAAGAAAGACCCCCCACAAAACAACTTCACACCCCACCACCGATCAGACACTTCTGGAACGCATGCAAAGAAGGTTGAGGGCATGCAGCCCCAGCCTCAATGGGCATGCAAAGACGGTTGAGGGCAGACAGGAAAATCATGTCGTTCGCCATCAAGAGAACAAATGAATTTTCTTTGTTTTTGACCTTTATAATATGAATGTGAAGAATATTTTCTAGTGGAAATGCAGAAATAATATCTGATTTTTTCTTTCTTTCTTTCCTTCTTTGATTATTTTATATTGGGTTCATCGATCAGTTAGATCTTTTTCAATAGTCTTGCATCATGCTAACACATTCCCAACCGTCGATGCCTATATAATATGATTTATAAACTTTGAATATTAGTTGAAAATTAGGAACACTATCTAATTCTTTGCTTTCTTTCTTTGTATAAAGTGCAATGATTAATTAGATAAGGTAAATTCAATGTAGAAAAATATTTTTTTGTAAAATATATAATAATTATTTTAATTTGTAAAATATAATAATTATGGTTTTTTTTTTTACCTTTATAATATGAATGTAAAGCATATTTTCTAGTGGAAATGTAGAAATAATATTTGATTCTTTGCTTTCTTTCTTTATATAAAGTGTTTTATTTTTTATTTATTTTATATTGGGTTCACTGAACGGTCATTTTTTTTCAATGGTCAACCATCATTCTACCACATTCTCAATTGTCAATCATTAAAGTCGGTTGGTAATGTTCATATAGGGAACACCTTCGACGTAATTAAATATAAATCAAATCAAATCACACAAAAATAATTATAGAAATAGTTAGCCATCAACATGCACAATCCTGTGAGCCTACCTCACGATCTTGCATTGAAGATGGTCTTTTAACTTGAACTATGTTGCTTGTTTCAAAATTAAAATATTTGTTTCATGTAGGCAAGAAAAATAACCGTACAATAGTTTATTTATTTCACACATCCTCATGCCATTTCTTTAGGAATTTATATAATAAACAAGCTTATAACAAACTACTAACTTTATATGGTGTACTAACTTCTCATGGTGTTTCCTAGGCTTACAATCTATGATTTCTCCATGGAATCAGATTTCAAATTGAGAGACATGTGGAAATATTCATGTGCTTTATATGGTTGAGTTGTTTGAGAAAATTGACCTTAACAAAAATATAAGATACTAAGCTCTAAAAAAGTCTTTGAAACTAGTTGAATTCTTGATTGAAAATAGCTACATCATCCATGATACTCTTTTTTCTATTCATCGAATGATAGAATGTTGAGTAATAGTTGTGTGAATATAAATTTAATTTCTCTTATTTTTAGACATCCACGTTTGTAACTTCATTTCTTAGCATTAATGTTGTTATAGGAGTTATGAGTAGCAATAGTTATAGCTTTAAAATGACAACAATTATTAGTAAATACAATGAAGTAATTATTTTTCTCTAATTTTACCTTGAAACTAAATTAAATTTCTCTTATTTCTATTTATTCATAAGAAAAAAAAAGGGTAAAAAGATATATTATGATTTTAAAAAGGAGTATAAAATTTATTAAATAAGACATACGAAAAAGGTTGTAATATGAGATAAATGAGACATATGTGAACCTCATCAATTTCAATTATGGATATTTGTCATTATTAAAATTACAATAAGAATATTTTTGATGGTAAGGATTTTGTGGAAAAACCTTAATCCTCAAGTTATGCTCAATGAATTTTAGCTTCCCTCCACTTCGTCAACTTCTCTGGACTCTTCTCAATTATTAAATCATAGTACTCTAGAGTGACCAATGTTATTTTAGCACCCATGAGATGGTTGCAAACATGTGGGCCTAATTTTTTAGGTGATAACCATGGTGAAAAATTCCTAGCCAAGGGATTTAGCACCTTCCTCTTGGTGGATTTATATGTGATGCTTTCATAGTACCACACCAATAATAGAAAGAGATTATATTTATGAGAAGCATTGATAATTTCAAAACAAGAAAGTTTTTGTATCCCAACTTGTAACATTTTTTCAAAATATAAACTTTCAAATATCGAGGGGCGTAAAAAAGTGAAGATGAAGTTGATTTTGTATTTTATGAGAGATTTATTATTGAATTATAATACCTCCTAAATGAATCAAACACAAAATATATGGCTAGAGACATTGATGGACATTCCAAGTTATTATGTCTAAAATAATTTACAAACACCATATTTTTTCTAGATAAACAATTGTTAAGTCCATCTAGTCTAATATTGTATCTCACATGTCTTGACATGAATCCAATTGTGTTGGTTTAATTAATATTTTTTTGCTTAAAAATTAGCTTTGTGTATTTTTGACTAAACAATGACACTACAAACTAAACTATTCAAACCATCTTTGATTCTAATCCTCATTCTCTTGGCCTTATCAACTCATATGCTTTTGATAGCAACATTAAAAAATTAACGTGTTGATGGCTTGCAAATTATATTCCTCAATTTTATTGGGATTTTTGTTGTAATTTCAACATGATTGAATCCATGGAAGAGAAAAGTGCCCCTTTTTCATGCATTGGTGTGTAGGTCAACAAGAGGAATATTTTAATCTTAGCAAGTAGTTGGTAATTTTTTACCTTTATCACGATTATGATAAAATTTATGCTAACACAAATCTATAGATTCCTAAATTTTCTTGATCATACCATGCTACCTTATCAAAAATCATCTTTTCATCCTTATTTTAATAGGATAGTGAGTGATTTTTGAAGTCATCTTCTTTGACCATAATTGATCAATTCATGGTTGTGCAATTCTTAGAGAAACTTGTTTGCACCTTGATATCCTATGTTGCTACTACACACTCCAACACCTCACACATGCCTTGCACACAAGTCTATGTGTTGTCACATGCCATCTTGCATCACATTTTTCAAGTTATAATTCCATTGTGCACCATTGTGAATGAATTAGTGTTTATTTATGTACCCCTACCACAGTCAATAGTTCATTTTATGTGGCATCTTCATCATAATTCCTTTTCAACTATGGAATTGAATGTCACTTATTATTAAGTTCACCTAACAAGCAATTGGAAGGCTACCAATTTTATAGCATCAACTATTTTAACTTCCTTTCTTGTTTTGCAACTATAATGTACATTAGCTATTTGCTTGTCTCTTCACATTGAAGGACAATGATAGATAATAAATAGTTGCGGGAAAACTAGTTTTATTTTTTTACTCCTTTCTTGTCCAAGGAATCCTCATTTCTTCCTAAAATATCTATATCATCTATTATACTTGGTTCATTTTTATTGTGTATAAAAGTATCAAGCATATTTTCTAAAATCATTTTGCCTTGCATATTTTGATTTTGTTAGTTTACTAATCTCTTTTTTTTATGCATAATCTATAAAACAATATCCCTCAAGATTTTTTTGTTCCTCAAACCACTTAGGATGTAGATCATTGATATTGGAGCAAAATTTTACACATTCTAGTACAAATTCATGGACAATAGAAAAAGGGAGCTTGTCCACTCAATTCATCTTTTGAGCTTCTAAACAAATATCAAAATACGAGCAAAATATTTAATATAAACAAAATATCAAAACCCTAGACATTAAAAGAATGATGAATGATACCCTCATGACACAATTCTAGGAAATCTTTGTTGAACACCTGAAATCCTAAGAGGGGGGTGAATTAATATTCACTAAAATTCATTAACTTCATCAACTTTAAACATCCACTCAATGCATCACATTAAACTTGCAGTAATAGAAAGGAACATAGAAAGAATGCATCACATCAAAGAACACAAGAACACCAGATTTTACATTGAAAACCCAAAAAGGGAAAAATCATGATGAGGATTAGCTCACAATATTATAACTAGTTATAAGATATTAAGAATGGCTCATTGCTAGGTTGATTCACTGTCTGGAGGACTCACTGTCCAGAGAATAGAAGAAATGGCTCATTGCCAAAATAGAAAAGAGGGTAGCTCATTGCCAGGGATTAAACTAATTACAATGCATCTACTATATGTTGAAGACAATTCCAATTAGGCTCAGAAAAAATTGACTCAACACACTTCATACTTCACCACTTATCAACCTCTTTGCATTATGTTTTTCTCCAGATCTCACACACACTTAATTATCTCGCATCTCACATCTCCACACAAGAAATTAACCTTGTATATATATCGCATCCAACAAAAAACATAAATTAGGTCAGCCTAATAGATGTACCATGCATCCTTGTAACTTGTCAACCCAAAATACCAACACGCACTCCCTGTAGAAAGATCTAAAGCATACATAACACATTAAGATAGGTCGTCATGACCTATAATTACTCCCATGATTTAGCCTCTTACATAACTCAACTCTGCATGACCTCAAAACATTTAGGTCAACACCACATAGAAAAATTGGTGAAGTAAAATTGAATGAACCAACTGTTCACTCACAACTCGACGCGCAAACTACCAAAACACTTGCCACTTGGAATGTACACACTATTGACATCTGCAAACACTTCCTCAAATTTACATATCAAAATATTCATATGTGATGGAATGCAGAGCATTCCAACATACACTCTGTCATTGTAACTCTGTCATTACAGATTTTGATACTTTGTCAACTTTACCTTCGATTTTGGAAGACATCAAGTCATGAAACTTTGGATTTAGAGTCTTCCAAGATGCATCAACATTACCTCAAAACCGCATAACCAAATTCTTCATAGCGGAGCAATGTAGACCCAAAAATAGGTTCTCTAAACCCTGAAACAATCTCTCCATACTATCATGCTCATGTTGCCAATCCAACAATCTTCTCAATGGGGTAAAAGCACAAAGTTGTGTCACACTTTCAGCCAACTTATCAGCATAACTAAATTTAAGTATTTCTAACCAAAAATCAATTTTGGTCAAACATATGATGTAGTAAGATTCATTCTAGCTAAGTTAGATACTTTCACAACTTTTTCAACTAAAATTGTTGGCTAAAAATATATGGAGCACCATTTGAGTCTAATTTACCAAAAAAATAAAATTATTTGAAAAACTTGAAGTTTCAATAACTCCTACTAATGTAAATAACATTTTTTTTAAAATATAAAAATACCCTTTTGTAGATCCATAAGTGTAGTTTTCAAAAATATATTTATTTTAATAGTTTAATTATTATTTATATTTTATTTTTTATTTTTACTAAAAGTAGGTTATCAAGACAAAATATTAGGTTGATTACCATGCCCAAGGAAAAATACTAAAACTTATTAAAAATAGAAAAAATATGATGCACTAGATAAAAGAATCTATTTCAAGATGGTATAATTTTTTTTTCCATTTTAGATAAATATTTAATATGAAAGTTGATGTCTGATGGAAAACTATTTTTTGATTCACGCACATTTTAATATTTATTTAAAAATATATATTTATGAAAAATGGAAGAAAATATATCCATGCACTAAAGTTTCAAGTTATAAATACACAAAAAAATTGAAAGAAAAAAAAAATTACTACAAAAAGTTTGACGTCTCATGCAACTTCATTTTTCAGCATTTTATCAGCAACTAAACTATAGTGTTAATTTATTATAAACTAGTTTAAAATAAATTTTTTATTTAAAAAAAATATAAACATAAAATATACTAAAAAATACATATTTTACTAGTTTACATCATTTCAAATTTCAAAACATATATGCCACTTTTTAGTGATTCAAGTTTAAAAGTTGGATCAACGTTGGTTGTTTCCTTTATAAAATGTCACACAACTTTGTGCTTTTACCCAATGACAAATAACCTTCCAACAATCTCCCCCTTTTTCATTGATGTCAAAATGCTCTCAAATTCTTAAACTACTCAAACTTCTCCCCCTTTGACATCAAGGGCAAAGAGCTCTCAATGTCAAGTCCTATCAAACTGCTTCAACTATTCTTCCCCTTTGTAAATATACATGTATATACATGAGAATGACTTCCCCTTATCGCTTCACTCCTATACTCAACACTTTTTCAGTCATTTACATTAGGGAGACTCCCCTTAACAATGTTATCCAACAAAATTGACCAAAATTGTATTGTAATACTCTCTAATACTTCCGTGTATGTACAACAAAATAAAAAATTACATAAGTAAAAAAAAATGTACATTTTCAACTAGAAGAAGGCAAAATACTCTTGTAAGACACCTTCAATTTTGTAAGGTGTGCCTCCCAATCCTTCTTGGCGAAGGTAAGTAGACTGCACTAGCTCTCAATATGAACAAGGATATCTTCTCCTTCATCTAGAGAGTTGGGTACCAGATCCTTTTGTTCCATCTTTTCTACACTTACTATCATACCGGTTAAGGAGGTAAGCATTACACTTACCAGATCTCTAAGCTGACAATACTGCACAATGCCATTTTCTTTTTGTTCTTGTAGTTGGAGAAATTGTCCATGTAGATTCTCTATTGCTATCCTTGTTACACCATCTACATCATTGGTCGGATCATAGACACCGAAGGCCTAAGCAATTTGTGACTCTAGTGAGTCCATCCAATCCTTATTGCTCTTTGTAGAATTAGGCCATTTTAAGAAAAATTGAAACAAAACCTTTGCTTTATCCAAAAAAAATTACACATCTCTCAAGTGCTCTTATGGTTTACCATGTGAACCATTGCATTTATTGGATATCTCGATCAATCTCTTATCATTGACCTTCATTTCCATTTCTTTCTCTAATCTTTCTTCTAGACCAGTAAAATAATACTTAAAGGAATCCAACAACAGTTTTAACTTGTGCACACTGTCCGTCAAAGAATCATCAATGATCATACTGGGAATACCTTCTTGTAGCACCTCGACTGCTTCTTTAATTAGCTCTGCGCTCTTTTGGTGAGTTTGCAATATCTCCTTCCTTGTAGAGGCATGTAACACATCACCAAGCCATAGTTTGTGCAGGGGAGAGATTTTACTCATGTTGACTTGCCCTTGCTGCATAGGTATCTATGGGAGTTGTGTAGACACCACCAATTCAAATTATGATTCCATGTCTAATAGATACTTTAAAGAATCCCTAGAAGCTCTGAAGGATTCACCAACAACTTTTGTGTGTTCTTCCTTCTTATCTTTCTTCTTCTCCTGTTCTCCATTGTTGGAGCAGTCTTTTGCAGTATTCTCTTCCTCGATAGTCTTTTCACCATCTAGAGGAGGCAATTTTTCATCCTTCTATGCCTCAAAATTCTTCAGGTTTCCTTGATTATCTTCTTTCTTCTGCTCTACATCTCTCTTTGTGTCAGGAGGGGGAAAATATTGCTCTTCTTGTGCTTCTTCCTTCTTTGTGGCAACCTATACATCATCATTTTTTTCTGCATTCTCCTCTACCAAAGGAGCATTATTTGTAACAATTCCTTCTTGCATGTTCTCAGGCTCAAGCACATGCTCATATTGTGAACTATCAGACTCGTTAGTCTCCAGATATATCATTTTGCATTTCAATTTCTTCATTAGGATACATTCTCAATTCCTTTGCCAAATATGCAACCTTCTGCAGTGTTTCATTCTTTAATCTTTCAATGTCTTCCTTGTCCCTACTCATCAGAGTGTTGACTCTTTGTTTTGTCCTAAATTCTCTATCATATATTTGAACCAATTTTGCGCTGTCCTCATCACTGAGAGAAGAACCAATCTTCTCCAAGGCAAAATTTCTCATTTTTGCATCTTCTTGAAAAGTTTCTTGCCTTCTATCACTTAGAACACCTTTAATGTCATCCAACAACTGACTGTCAATCTCATTCAAGCCAATATCAAATGTAACCATGTATTTCATAATGGCTTCCTCTATAGCGACCTTATCCTTATTACTTGACTTGGGATACACTTGTGTTGTCTCTTCCAAGAGATTGAAATTTTCAATACTATTAAATAATGCATCCAATTTTATGGGGTTGTGCTCCCTTACCGAAGGGGATTTATCTTTCTTCTTTCCTTTTCCTTTTAGGTACTTTTCTCCTTCACCGGTCTTCTTTTCTCTTTTTTGAATAGTAAATGCTTTATTTTGCTTCTCTACTTCTTCCTCACTTTATGTATCCATAATATCAACTTTTGCTTTCTTTGCACTTGTCTCTTTTCTAGAGGCTTGAGGAATTCTCTTCTTCCAGACTAATTTAGGTCCTTCCTTTTCTTCTTCTTCTTCTTCTTCATCCTCATAGCTTATATATTTTTCCCTTGCTGCCCTTTCTTTTTTTCTCCTCTTAGAAGCCTTTTACCACTTAGAGACACTGGATGTTGCTTTCTTCTTTGTACTTGTTGTAGGCATGGTTTCAAAGGACTTCAGAATAGAGGGATAGGAGGCAGAGGTCCTAATTGACCTTCTAGTGCTAGGAGTACCCTTTGGAGGAGCATTTATGCCTTTGGATTTCTCTACAGGGCTCTTTGGTGAAATAATCTCCTCCAACCGTGTATTCAATTTCCCCACATTCTTCTTTATCTCCTTTTCCTTGCATTTCAAGTGCACTTCACTGGATTTTTCTTCTTAGGTTCCAAACCTATCTATAGTAGTTTCTCAATATAAAATCTGCAAGATATGTGATTACACCTTTTGCTACTTCATATCCCATTTCTGAAATCTAAACTGTTCTAGGTTCCGCTGCTTCCATAATGCATTCATCTTAAGTAACCATAAAGGTAATATCATTCTAGTATTTCTCCACAACACTCTTAAGAATCCTTTCTCTTTCTTGCATCTTTTCTTGAAATCTCTTGAAGAAACCCCATAACATAGTTTTTTGGGTATCTAGGTCTCCAAACCTTCTTAAGTGATCTTTGATCTAAATTGCAATAGGAATGTTATCCAACCATACTATATTCTTCACACTAGGCAACTCTTTGAGAAAGTAAAACAATAAATATATGATAAAGGGTACCATATCAAAATGGGTACCGAGAATCCTTGGTCATCTATAGGTTCTCCATCAACTGTGGTCTTAGGAGCTCACATAAATCAATGTTTAGACCCTCTTTTACCATTTGGTGAGTAGTGTGCATCGTTGTGGCCAACACAAAGTTCTCTCTGTTAATGTAATATATCTTGTAGCTAATCATCATTGATGCATACTTAACTATTGGATCATTTATGTCCTTCATGATTAGTGCATGCTTGTCAAATTTTGCACTTGTTAACTTCATTACCATTTCATTGTTTGTGGCCTTCATTGCCAAAATGGGTCCTTCAGAGCATAGATTGGTAATCGCCTTGATAGCTTACTTGCTAATCAAATGTGGCACATCCAACCACATAAAATTGTCATGAATATGGCTCAATGCATACTTAACCTATGCATTCTCATAACGAAATTTTAGAAAATTGTTCCACATCCAGCTTCTTCTTTGTCAAGTTCTCAAATTCAAGTTTCAACTCAACGTCATCTCAGTTAGCTCATTAACCCAAAACTCTCCCAACTTTGCATGATCGTATTCTTCCATTTTCGTGTGGATGTATATTCTCACATCCTCAGTATTCATTACACCATACAAAACTTTTGAAAAAGTTCCTTTTGGATCCGTCTCCATGAATTTGAAAGGGTGTTTCTTAAATTTAGGTCTTGGCCATTCAAATATATCAATGACTTGAGGAGCATACATTATGAATCACTTCTAAATCTAGGGTTTAGCAGGAAATGATAAATACCTTTAAATTTTATGTTGGTAGGGTTTCGCACAACTTGAAAACACATCAATTTGCTTCTGCTCTACTCTTTTATCTTCAAATGCTCGATTGCAAATGACTTAAATATATGTGAAATTATATATAAACACTTTTCCAAAGACCTAAAGTGCATTGATTGCAGTGACCAAAGTTAGGTTGAAAAGCTAACAAACCCTAATTGTGTAGTCATAATCACCTTAATTCTCTCCACAAATCTCTGTAATAGGAAATTTCATATTGATAATACCAATAAAAGATCAACCATGTCAATCTACACATGTACCAATGTGTTGAAGGCATCAACACCACAAATTTGGTGGGGGCTTTAAGATTTTCTGCTAAAAATCCCCCTGAGCCAAAGCTCTTCATTTAGTTTTCGGAGGAAACATCTGCACTGAGAGCTAGCATAGACTCATTCTTTGCTTCACTCTCTTCTTTCTTCTTCCAGATCTTGTTCATTTCCTTCTTCATCTCCACCAGATCCACATTATTTACCAGATTAGCCTTCTATGAAACAAAGGGTTTCACATTCTTGCTTCTACAAAACTTTGCTATGTGTCCCGGTTTTTTGCATTTGTGGCATGTGACACCTTTTTGAACAAGCTTACTTCTAGCCATTCTAGATTTGCATTCATTAGCCTTATTCTTAAATCCATTGCATGTATAACAATAGCCATTGAAAGATTGAAGCATAATGCCATTATTGTAGTGATTCATCATTTGATTTCTACATTTACTAGCTCTATGACCAAATCTATTGCATGTATAACTCTAACCGGGAAATAATTGAACATTCTGATTCATTCTAATCCTACATTCTATAGCTCTATGTCCAAATTTATTGCAGGAATAACAATTTAGCCATTAAAAGATGAGTACCTTTGTGCATTTGGTTGTCTGATAGGTGGTCTCTTAAACTCTTTTTTCTGGTCCCAGACCTATTTGGCATTGCTCTTCTTGTCATTCTTATTTTCAACATTATTTAGAGTTTGATCTACCTTTGAAATTTCTCCTTTCTCAAACCCTAATCCTTCTTTATCCTTTGAAGCCTTCTGATTTGCAATCATCTCATCAAGCATTATGGAGCTCTTCTTGAATTTGTCTTCTTGATTCTTTGCTTTCTCTAGATCATATCTCAAATTCGTTGAGAAAGGGTGTCTTATACTTACTTACATGAAAGGATTCTGCTTCAAGTTCATTGTGCTGATAGGTGAATGTCAGCGGGATGAAATGCCTAGTCTCCTTGATGTCCTGATAAGCACTTCAAGTTTCTAGTTTCCAGCTCGTCAGATTGACAGTAGAGTGTTGGCAGAACTTAGTGGCGAGTCTCCTCGATATCTCGACAAGTGCTTGGCTTATTTCTAGGTGTGTTTGGAGTTTGTATCAGTCGTAGCTTCATTGACAAGACATAAACATATTGGAGGGAGTCATCACAAAGTCTCTTTGATATCCCAATGGAAGGTGTTGGCAACAGAGTGAGGGTTACCTTGCCACTCTGCTACAGTGTTTGAAGTGGCTGGCAGGTGTGCGGGCCATCTTGCCACCCCACGATGGTGATTGAGGAGGCTTGCAGTGGTATAGTATAGATCCCACCATCCCACGATGGTCAGCTAAGATGAACGGCGGGTTAGCGGTAAAGCTTCATTGTGGAGACAGTCATATATCAGAAGGAGTTGTTATAGCATCCCTTCAACATCCCGATTGGATTGAACGATATGATGTATCAGGGTCTTCATCGGTGAGACTTTTCCATATCAAAAGGAGCTTGTTCAGAGTCTCTTCGATGAAGTGATAGACATGTCATTGTGATAGTGAGTTTTCAAAGAGACAAGGTTTGATCTATGGTGTTCCAATATGACTTTGATGGCGAGAGAAGGTAATGATAGTTAAGTTGCTTGTGACCATTCTTCTGTTATAGAAGTTGGAATAATGGTTTCTTGGAATGCTTGAGATGTATGTATGAATGTCATAGTGCATTGTAAAGTAGTGAGGAGACAAGACGATATTGAATCCAAAAGGGTTATGCTGGCAAATTTTCTCCAAATAGAACAAGATGTAAATCTTCATGTAAAGGCTTAGACCCTATGTTGTATTGTAACTATTTATTTGGTTGTTGAATAATACAATGGATCTATGATTTTGGAGTGTGGGTTTTTTTACCCGAAAAGGTTTTCCCCATGTAAATCTTTGTGTTCATGTCTTTTATTTCATCTTATATGTTTAATGATTTTGTTTGTAGAATCTGTTTAATGCTTGTTATTGAAACTGGTTGATCTTGGAAGATCTTAAATTGCATAAAATTTCCTCTATGGCTCAATGGTGGGAAATAAACCATGTTTGATTCTACTTTATGGCATAGTAGTACGTGTTTTTGAGGAAATCTAAAAAAAGAGATTTATCAAAGACACTTACTGATTTGAGTTGTTCATTCTAGGATGAATCAATTTCCCTTCAATTGGTATCAGAGCTGGTGTTTCTGGTTCTGGGTATTCCTTTTGTGAAGATTTCTTAGTTTGGCAAGCTTGAGGAAATTTGAAGGAATTGGTTGAAGATTGATCCTTTGGTGAGTGGAAGTTCTTTCTTTTTTGTTTTAGTTTTAGGAAACAACATGCAACATGAAGGATGGTGAAGACAGAGAAAATGGAGTTGGTCATATTAAAATGATGTGATCTGAAGCTTGTAGTTGACAGTGGAATAATCTTGATGCATGGGGTGGGATTTTTTTCTTTGTGGTTGTGTTGCAACAAAGCTTTCATATTGGGTGTCTGTGTGAGAGGCTCCTTGATGATATGGAGAAGCTTGGGTTGTTTTTTTAGCTATGGAGTAATGTGCTTATGTTGGGTGCTTTTTCCTAGTATTGGAAGGAATTATATTTGTTACCCCAATTGCATGTAGGCTATGGAGTTGGTCATTGGATGATCTGGAAGCTTTTGTAATAGCTTGTCTCCCTCAGATGCATTTGCATGTTGGTGGTTGTGGAGTTGGCCTAAAATGGGCTTAGAGTTCCTGAACTACTTTTTCCTTTATGGATGCTTTGAACTTGCATGACTCTGATTCATGTTCCTTGGATCCAAGGGTTTTATAGATTTTCATAAAAAAATCTATGGTTAATGCTCATCTATGATAATCCATTATTTTGGTTTAACCATTATGGTGTTTTTTTATTTCAGACTTTTGAGTCTTCCAGATGTGAAGTGGGTGTGGATGTGCATGGGTGTTGAAACACAGTGGTTTTGAAAGTTTTACATGGTTAAAGAAAAACTTGTGATTTTATGGAGCTGTGGTTAAGCTATTTTCTAGACCTTGGCTTTTGGGGTGTTACTGGATGAGATAGTTGCAATTTTGCATACATGCTTTGTGCATGATGTGAGAAGGTGAGATGCTTTCTCTGCATGGGAGTGTTGGTACATGATTAGTCACTCAACATTTATGTGGTAATGCTTGGTGGGTTCCTAGACTATGGTGCTCAAGTTGTGGACATGTTTGGTGAATCGGATTTGTGTATGATATGGTGCTTGAATCATGTTGTCTACATGATTATTCTCTTTGAGATCTCATTTTTGCAATTTCTAGTGTGATAGTTGATTTGCATGTTATATTGATTGGATCTATGGGTTGTGCAATGTTGTGGGTTGTCTTTACCTACATGTTTGTTGTGGGAAAACTCAGAAGTGGACTATTTATATCCACGAGGTTTGATTTTGTGATGATGTAGACTTGTTAGTTGGCCTTGTTTGTGGTCACTTGTGCTTTGGTGTGGTTGCTTTTAAATGAGAGGATGGATGATATGATAGTACCTAGATAGTTAGTTATGGGTACCTGTAGCATGTGTATCATGATGCCATGAATAGCTTGGATACACAACTTGGTGTAAGTTTTTGACAGTGATGGTATTTTTTTCTTGGTTTGGAGATCTTGGTGCCACTTGGTATTGTTGTCAGATGGACATGTTGATGTGTGGACTTGGAGGATTTTTAGATTACGAGATGTTTCGTCATGATGCTTGGAGAGCTCGGTTGTCACGGTTCAGTGGGAGCTTTAGTAGTGACTTGGTCATGATGCTTGGAGAGCTCGATTGTCACGATTCAGTGGGAGCTTTAGTAGTGACTTGGTCATGATGCTTCGAGAGCTTCAGTGTGGGAGCTTTAGTAGTGACTTGGTCATGATGCTTGGAGAGCTCGATTGTCATGGTTTAGTGGGAGATCTAGCAATGAAATGGCCATGATGCTTGGAGAGCTTAGTTGTGGGAGCTTTAGCAGTGATTGTGGATGAATGATCTTCTTTAGTGTTGTAGATGTTACTAGGAGGAGCTCTTAGATCCTGTTGTTGCAGAAGGTTTCTTTCACATTTGCATGGAAACTATTTGAAGATGTGTATCATCTCAGAGCCATGCAGGACTCTTGTGGTCTTTGGGTTGAGGTGTTGATGGTGCTTGATAGGTGATGTTGGTTTAGAGTCTGCTCGTTTTATGTCATGATATACTCTTGATTGCGATTAGAGTTTTGGCATGATGCATTGCTCTTGAGACCATGGTATGTTCACTTGGAGCATGAGATCTCCTAAGGGGGGTGGTAAGATCATGATATCACAATAAGTTCCTGATTTAGATGATTGGAGCTTTGACAGTGGTTTGGTGATTCTTTTTGTTTTGGATGCATTTGTCATGTTCTTGAGAACTTCATGATAGTGCAGTGATGCATTTGGAGTTTAGCATGATATGATTATTTGCAGGTGCTCATGGATATATGGAGAATGAGGTGAGGGTGTATTTATCTTGAGATGAGAGAAGTGTTGTTGAGATAATTACTCTTGATAAGATCTCAACATAAAGTTTGAGGAGTCTACACCTTGGTTGGACGTGAGTTCAACAGAGACCTATGAGGAGATTTCTCTTGGAGGAGTCATGATGGCTTGCATATCTTGGAGGAGCATTCTCATTCCCCACTCTTGGTCTACTCGGTGACTTATCACTTGAGAGGTAATGCCCATTGTTTCTCTCAAGTAATTTCTTTCATAAACATGGATCTTGAGCTCCTATTAGATGGTTTTCGAGGATTCATTGTGAGAGATGAGTAGCATGGTTATCTCCTTGGATTTGTAGTTTCATTTATTATGATCATAGGGGATGGTAGTAGGCTGATTTCCTGAGATGGGAAATGAAGTAGTTTGATCTTCTTTGAGAAGCTTACATCCATATAGAAGCTTACATCCATATAGATACATGTTGTATATGTTATGGTTGATCTCTTGAGGTTGAATGGGGTTTGGATGTTGTTATGAATTTTCTCTTGGGGTTTTGAAGAATTTCTTACATGACACAGTTGGCATTTAGATGTGTATGTAGAAGGGCATGCTACATGTTTATGATTTGCAATTTTTTCTCTTTAGTCTAGTTCTTTTTCCTATATGTTTGGATTCATACGACTTTAGATGTGAGATTTCTATGTGGTGCTATGATGATCACTAATTTTTGGTCATATGTTGTCACTTGGGTGATGGCATGGAGGTTCTTGTATCTTTTCCTTCTATTAGATATGGAGAACATGGGAGAGTTGTGGAAGATTGTTGAGAGAGATGTTTCTTGTAGTAGTTGGTTGCAGGATTTGTAGATCATTGTGGATGGTCCTTGGTACTACATGGCTACATTTTCTATGTGTTGTGATTGGTAGACTCAATATTCCTTTGATCTTTCCAGATTTGACATTACCCATGTAGTGGGAGTTATTGGATGTGTTTGGTCTTCTTCGACCGGTTGGCACATGGAGCTTGTATTTGTAGTTGATGGGTTGTTTATGTAGGTGGCATGAGTTTGTTGAGGTGGATACCTTTGAAGTATGGTTGATTGGATGGATTATCACTTTTTTTGTGTGTTATTTTTAGTCGTGTGAGTTTATTAGTTGGATAGAGGCAGCCAGTTTCTTGGTTGTTATTCTAGCTGATGTTCTATCCTTTTTTTTTTAGGATGTCTTCACGGTTGTGTTCAGGTTGGGGGCTTTGAAGTTGATGTTGTTGATGCTTCTGCAAAGGAAATGAGCATAGTGGAGTGGTGGTAATATTTTGTAGCCTTTGCTATTAGTTGGATCTGATGCTTGTGTTCTTTAGATTGGTGCCTATTCACCATGGCTCGATCCTTTCCTTTGGAGGATGGCTGGAACTGTTGTTGGAGCCAATAAGTTCATTGTCAAGTGGGAGAATGTTGAGAAAGGGTGTCTCAAACTTAATGGCATAAAAGGCTTCAGCTTCAGGTTCTTTGAGCTAATAGGTGAATGTCGACGGGACGAAATGCACAGTCTCCTCAACGTCCCGACAAGCACTTCAAGTTTTTGGTTTCTAGTTCATCAGATTGACAATAGAGTGTTGGCAAGATTTAGTGACGAGTCTCCTCGGTATCTCGACAAGTGCTTGGATTATTGCTAGGTGTGTTTGGAGTTTGTATTGGCCGTAGCTTCATCAATGAGACAAAAACATATCAAAGGGAGAGTCATCACAAAGTCTCTTCGATATCCTAATGGAAGGTGTTGGCAGCAAAGCAAGGGTTACCCCGCCACCCCATGATGGCATTTGAAGTGGCTGGTAGGTGTACAAACTATTTTTCCACCTCACAATAGTGATTGAGGAGGCTTGTGATGGTGTAGTATAGATCCTTCCGTTCAACGATGGTTAGCTAAGATGAATGGCGGGTTAGCAGTAAAGCTTCATCAAGGAGATGGTCAAGTATCAGAAGGAGTTGCTATAGCATCCCTTCGACATCTCGATTGGATGGAACGATATGATGTATTAGGGTCTTCATTGGTGAGACTTTTCCATATCAAAAGGAGTTTGTTCAGAGTCTCTTCGATGGAGTGATAGACATGTCATTGTGACAGTGAGATTTTAGAGAGATAAGGTTTGAAGTCTCTTCGATATTCTGATATGACTTCAATGGCGAGAGAAGGTAATGACAATTAAGTTGCTTGTGACCATTCGTCTATTATGGAAGTCAAAATTTTGGTTTCCTAGAATGCTTGAGATGTATGTATGAATGACATAGTGCATTGTAAAGTAGTGAGGAGACGAGATGAGATTGAATCCAAAAGGGTTATACTAGCGAATTTTCTCTAGATGGAACATGATGTAAATTTTCATGTAAAGGCTTAGACCTTGCATTGTATTGTAATTGTTTATTTGGTTGATGAATAATACAATGGATCTATTCTTTTGGAGTGTGGGGTTTTTTTCCCAGAAAGAGTTTTCCCCACGTAAATCTTTGTGTTCATGTTTTTTGTTTCATCTTACATGTTTAATGATTTTGTTTGTAGAATCTATTTAATGCTTGTTGTTGAAACTGGTTGATCTTGGAAGATCTTAAATTGCATAAAATTTCCTCTAAGGGTTAATGGTGGGAAATAAACTATGTTTGATTCCACTTTATGGCATAGTAGTATGTGTTTTTGAGGCAATATGAAGAAATGAGTTATCAAAGACACTTACTAATCTCAATTGCTCGTTCTAGGATGAATCAATTTCCCTTCAAAATTCACAATCTCTTGTTCAAGATTTGAACATTCTTTAGATTTATCTTTCACTTTGGCATTCATGAAGTCTTCAACTCTTTTTCCTTCTTCAACTTGCACTTTCAAATTGGTGACAGTTTCATTTGATTGCTTGATTTGCTCATTTGTTTCTTTAACTCTTTTTGTAGCTTTCTCGAGTTTCTCTCTCGAATTCTTAATACACTCATCTACATCATTAAGATTCTCTTTTAGATCTTTGTTCTCAATTTCTGCTTTATCCAAATCATCAAGGGTTGATTTGAGTTCTCCTTCCATATCAACCTCACAATCTTCTTCAGTAAACCCTTTAGGGATAATTTCTTTCAGAGAGATAGGATACTTCCTTGTAGCCATGTGTTTAAACTCCAAGATCTACCTTAGCGATCAATCCAATTGAAGGAACCAAGCTTTGATACCAATTATTGAACACCCAAAATACTAAGAGGGGGGGTGAATCACTATTCACTAAATTTCATTAACTTCGTCAACTTTAAACATTCACTCAATGCATCACATTAAAATTGTAGTAATAGAAAGGAACATAGAAAGCATGCATCACATCAAAAAACACAAGAACACCATATTTTATGTGGAAAACCCAAAAAGGGAAAAACCACAGTGAGGATTAACTCACAATATATTATAACCGGTTATAAGATATTACAGAATAGCTCACTGCCAGGTGAACTCACTATCTAGAGAATAGAAGAAATGGTTCACTGCTAGAATAGAAAAGAGGGTGGCTCACTACTAGGGATTGAACTAATTACAATGCATCTAATATATGTTGAAGACAGTTCCAATTAGGCTCAAAAAAATTGACTTAACACACTTCATACTTCACCACTTATCAACCTCTTCACACTTTGTTTTGCTCTAGATCTCACACACACTTAATTGTATCGCATCTCATATCTCCACACAAGGAATTAACCTTGTATATATATCACATCCAACAAAAAACATCAATTAGGTTGGCCTAAAAGATGTAACGTGCATCCTTGTAACTTGTCGACCCAAAATACCAACACACATGCCTTGCAGAAAGATCTAAAGTGTTTAACACATTGAGATAGGTTGACATGACCTATAATTACTCTCACGATTTAGCCTCTTACATAACTCCACACAACCTCAAAGCATTTAGATCAACACCACATAGAAAAACTGGTGAAGTAAAATTGAATGAACCAACTGTTCACTCACAACTTAACACATGGACTACCAAAACACTTGCCACTTGGAATGTACACACTACTAACATTCACAAACACTTCCTCAAATTTGCATGGAAAAATATTCATCTATGATGGAATGTAGAGCATTCCAACGTACACTTTATCACTGTAACCCCATCATTACAGAGTTCCATACTCTTTGAACATTATCTTCAACTACGGAAGACATCAAGTCATGAAACTTATGATTTAGAGTCTTCCAACATGCATCAACATTACCTCAAAACCGCATAACCAAATTCTTCATAGTCAAGCAATACTAGAACTAGCCTCACTACACTTGTGTACTTTCATCCAAGGACAGGGACTAACACATCTATCAAAGGTCTTACATCAAGTTTGGATAGGGACAAACACATCTATCCAACATCAAAGTCATGAACAGGGACACACACATTTGCTCACAAGAATTATAATTGGGGACAAACACATCCAATCATAATCACCAACTCGTGTGACTGGGGACAAGCACTTCCAATCACTTCACTACCTCTTGAATGGGGACAAACACATCCATTCACTAACAATTAAGGAATGTGATTGGGGACATACACATTCAACCACAACTTACATAGCTTGTGAACCAAGTCCTTGTTTTTGCGTATGCAACCACCATTGTAGATCATTGCCACTTTGATCACAAATGATATGAGATTGTTGCCAGTACCACTTAGAAATTAGTCTTTGCTTTAGTCACTTTGGCACAAATATTTTTTTCACTAATGCAATTTTACGGCCCCATCACTAGTAACGGATAAGAGGTCGCTAAATGTCCTCCTTCCTCCTTTGCCTCTTGCCTCCAAGTTTTTCAATATTTACTTAGCATATTTGGTTTTGAAGCTTATTTTTAAAATGCCCTCTCTCAAGATGGATGTCGCATACAAGCGGTGATGAGTCCGTTTACAATTGAAATAATGACACACCTTGACTTTGACAATATACATTGTTTTTACTAGACTTTTTGAACTATAACACAATATCTATAATAAGAACTTGACTTCAATGCAAACTTATCACTAGATACTAAATCTAAGATAACTATAAATAAAAAAATTTACTAATTTAAATGACTCAACTTTGGGCAAGTGTCACATACAAAAACTCAGAAGTTGAAGCAGCGTATGCCACTTGCATGATCAACTGTCAAATCATGCTCTTCTTGGTTGCATAACTACCTACCCCTCAGATCATAGATTATTATATTTATCCTTTCAAACTGTCATCAGATCTTTTGTGCCCAGTAGCCAGCAATGCAACAATCTAGACATAACAATAATCATCTTATTCTCATGCAATATGGATTGATCATGTTATATCAATCAACCAAATTGTCAAGAGTTAAAACATATGGGAATAATGTAGGTCAACAGACAAAGAAACAGACTTGGTAGAAACAAACTCAAGTATAGACTAATAGGAAATCTAAAACTAAAGCATAATTTAGAGATGAGTGTGGGAACGACTGTATCCTTTATAACATAAGATTGACTTGCAACAAATAAGGGTAGCTTGCATAAATAGATCAATCCGCCTTTTCTCTCTGCTTGTGGGCCTTCATGATCATTGGTTTGAGGATTCAATGTTATAGTTTCAATTGTCCACTTGCAGGTCACTCTTTGGAAACTTTCAACTGTGAAAGTGAAGACAAAATAACAAAAGGCCTGATGCTTCTAGAATGGGAGATTGAGGTTACGATAATGAAAATCATAGATCAAATCGTTGTATTGGATTGCCTTCTATATACAATTTTTCCCTTCACATTTACACTCATGATCTTTAACAAAAGTAGAGACAACTCGCACATAGGCTCTCGCTCCATAGAGGTGATGGATTCCATACCCTCATCACAATCAAATGCTGGTCTAGATCACATCCTCATACGAGTATTGGTATCCAAATATATCATGTGCTATGAATGCAAGAAAATCATGCTAATATTTTTCTCAATGAATTTGCACCTTACATGCTGCCTAGCTTGGGTGATTTAAAACAAATCTTCAAATATTTTGTGATTCCTACAACTATGGTGACTTGATTCCTACAACTCTAATACCATATCAAAAATCAAGAGCATATTTAGCACATAAATAATATTTTCTTTTCTCTTCATTTTCGTTCGATAAGCTATTACATATATATAGGATTTTCATATCTTATATTGTAGGAAACCTCTATAACAACTCCTAAATATACGAGTTGTTTTAACAACTCATAATTTATTCACATAACCAATATCTTATACAAACATACTAACAAACCTAACAAACATAATATTCCTAACACCCACAATAATTACGTGAGTTGTTACTACAACTCACTCTCACAAATTATTATTCTAATACATGTGAACACTAATATCTAACAATCTCACACACACTTAATTGTCTCGCATCTCATATCTCTACACAAGGAATTAACCTTGTATATATATCACATCCAACAAAAAACATCAATTAGGCCGACATAATAGATGTATTGCACATCCTTGTAACTTGTCAACCCAAAATACCAACACACACACCTTGTAGAAAGATCCAAATTGTACAACACATTAAGATAGGTTGGCATGACCTATAATTACTCCCACAATTTTTCCTTTTACATAACTCAACTCCGCACAACCTCAAAACATTTAGGTCGGCACCACATAGCAAAACTAGTGAAGTAAAAATGAATGAATCAACTATTCACTCACAACTCGACACACAAACTACCAAAAAACTTACCACTTGGAATGTACACACTACTAAAATTTGCAAACACTTCCTCAAATTCACATAGCAAAATATTCATCTACGATGGAATGTAGAGCATTCCAACATACACTATATCACTGTAACTTTGTCAACATTATCTTCAATTGCGGAAGACATCAAGTCATGAAACTTGGATTTAGAGTCTTCCAACATACATCAACATTACCTCAAAACCACATAACCAAAATTTTCATAGTGGAGCAATGCGGATCCAAAAACTCGTTCTTTGAACCCTGAAATTGCATTATGAGACAGGCAATTATCCAACCATCTGGTTTTCTCCATACCAACACTTTTGCATCTCTACCATGGATTACCATTAGTCATGGGTTTCCATCAATGAAAACACCATATGCTCATCAATATTCAACAATCTCTCATACTATCATGCTCATGTTTTCAATCTAGCAATCTTCTCAATGACAAATAACCTTCCAACACTCTTTATATAATTATGTAAACTCATGTACATGTCAACTTGGATTGATAACCTTTTTGAGGTTAGAATTTTAATTTTCTTTTGCACTCCAAAAGCGCGATGATGTATAGTCCATAGAAAATACATTGCATTCACACCTTCAAAGTCCACCAACATTGCATGAGCAAGGTAGGAACTTAAAACCTCTCAATCAAATTTAATGTTTACTTCTTGAATTAAATCCAACATGAAGTATGAGTTTCAAGTGATCACTCCCCCTTCTAAGCTAGACTATAAGATTTCTCACATCGCTAATATAGATCTAGGGAACATTGATCTCCAAGAATTTCATACTAGAATAAACAATGAGGATAGGTTAGCAATTTCTAGATACCTACAAGCAAGTGGGCTCATTCAATTAGTAGAATTGGTAATGGCTTGTGCCCAAAACTATTACTAAGAAAATAAACAAATATCATATTTTGCAAATTTTGAAGTACTCTAGTTAGCTCCTAAATACATTTAATGCATGTTATATATTTTAGATCATAATGAATACACAAATAAAGCTTGATAATCTATGAAAAAATTGGATGAGATTCATGGAAAATATGAATTTTTGTCAATAAACAATGGTTGATGTCAAAAAGGCATAGTGCAAAAAGGTTGTTGAAGATCTTACTAAAAACTAAAATTGTGGATTTTTATGATATGATTACTTTCCACAATAGAGTGCGGACAACCCAATTCCTAAGGAGTTCCAACAATGGATATATACAATCAATGATCACCAACATTGAAAACAAGCAATTCATTAACTGGTGAACTTTTATTAGTGACCACATTCATAAGTAGTTATGTGAGGTGATAAAATCAACACATTTTTATGTGACCTCATATCTCATCTATACCATTGCAATAAGAAGAATATTTTATAGCCTTGAGAAAGTTAGAACTATGGGTCTAACTCAACAAAAAATATATGAATTCTACCCTTGAAAAATTGAGTATGCAATATTTTAGATAATTAAGTTATAGTTTCAATGGTAGTTCTAGGTGTGATTGATCGGTCATTGATGAAATTTGAGATGATTTGGATAAGTCTAATTATGTGATTGAGCAAATGAGTGTCAACACGTTGAAAGAGATGTTCAGTTGTAATTATTGTAATTTGTGGAAGATTTTTTTAGGTTTGTGTCAAATGATAGATATTTTGGTAGGAATAGTGGATCATATGGAATTGTATGGAGATTATCCATTGTTGGACTATTTGAATTCACAAGTTTGTTGTTGAAGGTTGGTGACACATTTTATTTGGATTCAAGATTTGCACCATCTTGATGTCGACATAGATATTTAGAAAGCTAGAGAAAGGTATAAATATGATATTTTGTGACAATTAGAAGTAAGTGGAGAGGACTAAGAAAAAATGGAGGCACAGTAAAATGGTAGTAGGAGAGCAAGGAATAGGAGGTGAGCAAGACAACAAGGAGTATGATGTGGAGTACAAGTAGGAGAGTAGGTCATGTATGGATCCAATAGTATTATCTTACATCCCATGTGGTGAGTATAGAAGGGGTGTCTCTGGTTATATATTTATGTATATGAAGAAATCCATTGTGGAAGACTATAATTATGTTTGTGAACCTAATAAAATAAGAGATCTTTTAGAGGTTAGGTTTTTCCCTCACTGGGGGTTTTCCAAAGGAAAATTTGGTGTTATTTATTATTTTTATTTATACTTTTGAGTGTTTATTTGTGTGGTTCACACAATTGGATAGTACTACTTGGGACCCTCTAGTCATGACTACATCAGATGGTATTAGATCAAAGTTGATCTCATATCAATGTTGGCGTGAGTGTGAGCACACCCTTTTGATGTGGTTTCTTTGAATGAGTTTGTCAATTGAGGTGAAGAGGTTGGTTTAAATTAAGGTATAAGTAAAACAAGGAAGTGAGCCATGGTAAATTATACTTTCTAGGAATTAAATAAGTTTTACAAGATGAGGCAATCTACAAAAGGTTTGTAAATAGAGGTTTGACTGTGAGGCAGTTTGTATGAGGTAGTTATGGATAGAGCACCAACCAAAAATGGTTGTCAAGATGCCACTAAAAAGAGTGTGAGGAATCTTTAGTTATATGATAAATAGAAGAGATTTATGAGATGTTGAAGGCAATGCAAAACCAAATAAACATGTTGGAGCAATACCATCAAAGGAACCCTAATCTTAGGACCACAAAGAGTGATGGTGAGGAAGAGGAAGTGGATCTTGTGGAATCAATTGGAAGTGAGGAAGATAAGGGGAAAGAATGATGAAGGCCATTTATAGCATTGGTAAGAGGACAAGGATGGACATACCAAATTACTTTTGGAATTTGGATCCTAAAAGGAATTGATAGACTATATCATAAATGTATAGGAACATTTTGAATATGAAGATATTGCAAACCCAATTAGGGTATAATTTGAAAAGATTAAACTAAAGGGTCATTTGGAAATATGATGGAAGAAAGTTAAATCCAAAATAAATAGAATGGAGAAGACCAATAGTTCAAAGTGGAACCGAACGGCGGAAAGGTTGGAGTCCAAATTAATTCTAGCTAATTATTAGTTGGATTTGTTGGAGTTGCATAATCTGTGGTAGGGAAAGATGATGGGGAAAGAGTACAAGAAGGAGTATTTTAGGTTGACAATTAAGTAATATCATTATGAGAAGGAGACCAAGAAGGTTGAAAAGTATGCCAAAGGATTGAGGGAATCCATCCAAGAAGAGTTGGGTATATGGAGTATCTAGATAGTAGAGGAGGCCTACCAATTGGCTCTTGTTACAAAGAAGTTAAAGTAAAAGAAAGATGATAGGAGGAGCCACTATAGAGGAAGAGAGAAGAAGAACCAAAACAACCAAATGAAATGCAATGAGAGGGAAGCAAGTGCAAGAGGTCAAGGAACCATAGAGAGAGAAGATGACGTGAGTTATTGTGGCAATAAGGGAGATGATTGCAATAGCTACCACAAGGGTAGAGATGGTGTTGAAAGTTATCAAAAAAATGAAAGAGTAGAAGAAACTTGTTCAATTGGGAAAAGGGATCTAAGTCCTAAATCACACTTCTCCCAATTAGGGGTGGATTAAAAATGATCTCAATACCCACTTGGTTATAAATCTCAATGGAAAAACCAGAATGGTGGATCAAGGTTTTAATCTATTATTGGGGATGATGTTGGATGATTGGATTGATTATTAATTGAATGATTTTTAGGATGTAATGATGTTTCTAAGTAAACTATGAAAATGCAAAAAATTGAGATGATTTCTGAGAAATATAAAATATAAAGACAAAAAATAATTCCAGAAATGCAGAGGGTGGACATAGAGGAACTTGGCATGTAAATTTGGTGTTGAATTGGTTGGTCAATGGCATGGTGTGCCCTATACTAGACTACTACTTTTAAGATCTGAAATCACAAACATGAAATTTCTGGTTTGTAGGTATTGTTCTCTCAAAGTCACTATCAAAACTTCATTTGGGACAAAGAAAATTGAGTTCTAGTGGCTTGACAACTTGTAGGGTTTGAATGCATGAATGAGAAATTAGTCTTCAATCTTCCTCTAATTTACTTTAGATCTAAAAAATTGCACACATGGAAGAGGTGAAGGGTTGTGCCATATAGGGGCTTGCCTAATTTAAACCCCATTTTGGAATTTCTACCTCCACAACAACTATGATGATGTATAAAAGAGAGCTTACCCTCAGTCAGGTAGAGGCTAAATGATAAACAAGAATGAATTGATTAATGTTTCAACTCACCACTTAGATTTGCATTCCTTGATGGAATAATTCATGTAATCATCACCTTTAAGGAGAATTTGATTGCTTGATTGAAGTCTTACAAATATTAGTACTCATAAAACAAATGAACACAAAACATGAAAAAAATAAGATAAGAACATGATGAATGATTGACATGATGCTTCACTAAAATAAATGTTGCAATTATGTTGATAATTTTGCTCTTGAATGCTCTTGATTGCTCTTAGGATGTTCAATTTTTCTCTATGAAAGTTCTAGGATTCATTAGGTGTGCTTTGGATTCCAAATGATGAAAATGACTAGTATTTATATGCAATTCTTCTAATTTCTCAAAAATCAATGTTGATAGTTGAAAAAAGAAAATGGAAATTTAAATAAAAAATATCGACACCAACATATCCAAAATTGAGGAAAAATGGGTTGGTCAAGGGCGTGGGGCACCCTAGACCAGACCCATCCTTTTTAGGGCCCAAAGTATCAAGGGAAAATATTAAATGCTTCTTTTCATTTCTCATTGTTTGGTTTTTCGAAGATGTTTATAAAATAGGTAATTAAATGCATAATTAGGTCCAAGAACATAGAGGGAGCTAAACCTAGTGTGAAATTGTCAAGAGTGATAATTTTCAATGCTACATTTAGCCACACTTTAGTGAGAGTGTGAACTTATGATCATACTCACACTAAAGTATGAAGTAGCAAAGAAGGGTTCAATTATCCAAACATTGAAGAGATAAGACAACATCGAATCTAGGGGATGTGCTAGCCCCTAGATTCAAGATCTTATGACAAGATAATATAAGGACAATGGAATGCACATATATGAGATGTAATGCAACATGAAAAACACAAAGCATACACAACAAATACATACAACATAATATAATGCAAATACAAACATGAAATGAAAAACTATGCAAACGTAGATAACACATAAAAATCACAAGCCATACAATAACCACAAAATAAAAATAAAAGGTTAGTACTAAAAGTATCCGAGTTAGTAAGGTAAAGAGACATCATTCTTGAATTTGTCTCAAATACCAAACATCATTTCTCAAATGTATGTTAGACAAGATAGTGCTATGATAAGGACCAATAAGCTATGCTATGCCAAGTTACTTATGAGCTACATAGATCTACTGGCTAGCAAGTTGTGTTATCTTAGGTGTCTGTGCAATATGATGGGTTTCACAAGGCTAGCAAGTTGCATTATTCTAGGTATCTCATGAAACACATGGCTCCACTAGCAAGCAAGTTGTGTTATGTTAGGTGGCCATGTTAAAACATGTTGAAGAATCAATAAGTTGTGTTATGCCAAATCCATGGACTATTTTGCAAATCACACCTTAGGGAGCACAAAAAGTTAGATGTTACAAGGGACCGTTTAATGTCACAGGGGACATAAATCACCTCACGGAGTGTACAAACTTTAATGTCACGGGGGATAAAATCACCTTAGGGTGTACAAGATTTAACATCATGGGGGACGAAATCACCTTAGGGGGTGTACAAATTTTAACGTCATGGGGGATAAAATAAAAAAGGGCCACGCTTTAGGGGGTATTATAAATAATACCACCAAAAAGGGTGCATGCCAACAAATTGATCATGATATGTTGAAGGAAACTACTCAATGCATGGGAGGTCACATTTTAGGGAGTATCATACATGACCACCACTAAGAGAGGAAAAGTCATGGGATGGAAGGTCACACCTTAGGGGGTATCACACATAATACCACCACTAAGGGGACAAAACATGACCTAAAAATTCATACTTTAGAGGGTATTAAGTCTAATACCACCACAAAGGGGACACTAACATAGATTGAGAAGGCCGAACTTTAGTGAACATCTATATAATATTACTACTAAAGATGAAATTATGTGAGAAACATGGCCACACTT
>VDFB02076283.1:0-10977 GCA_007258455.2 Sequoia sempervirens
CCCAAAAGGAGAAATCCTTTAATAAGGTTGACTTAAGGACTCATGCCATAAATGGAAAGAGGATTAGGCTGGTCTAATCATATGATTAAGGTTGTGCAAGTACTTAATTAGATGGACTAATGACTTATTAGAAGCAAGTGGGAGATTATGGAGGATGTGACCCTAATGATGATTAGGGGTGTGCATACGTTAACCATAGTTAATTAGAGGAAGGTGAAGGAGTTAAGATGGATTAGAGACCAACTTGCAAAGTTGGAGGATGTGAACAATGAGAGAGAAAGAAGGAAAAAAAATGAATTTTAATTCCAAAGGGGGAATATGACTAAGTGCAAAATAAAATGGTGTATTTATTTAATTTTAGGGGAGGGAAAGAGGGTAAAAGTATTTATTAAATTAAATGCTACAGACCCTATGTAAGATGCAAGGTATTAATTAAACAGATGATTTAATTAATATTAATAGACTGGATAAGCAACTGGATGAATAAGGAGACGTCTTTGATCATATGGAAGTGGTCAAATTAGATGTCTACAATTTGTTTTTTTAAATTAAAAGAAATCATTATAAACCCTATATAGGATACATTGATACTTCAAAAGCATCTAAACGAATTTGAGATTATGTAAATAAATGTCAATTAAATACTTGGATTGTTGGAGTGAAAATGACATTGAGACGGGGAGGTGAATCAATGTCTTAATAGATTTAGACATTTTGCATAAAATAAAACATAGTTCAGATTTGATGTCAATATTTCAATGATTAATGCATTCATGAGTTAAATGTAATCATTCATAAACAGAATTGAGAAATGTAGAAACCAAACAATGAACAAAGTAGTAACAACATAGTGAAGCAGAGAAATCACACAAGAACAAAGTGACACAAGATTTTGCCAAGTGGAAAACCCTATTGGGAAGAAAAACCACTCCTGAAATTCCTTGCCAGCTTAATCTCTTTAATCCATTGTTAACAATGCCTTATAGGATAATTTTTGAGCACCTAGTCAAGGGACACCAACCCCTCATTTAGAGACATCAATCTCAAGGAGCACCAACCCCTCAAATTATTTTCTGAACAATAATACTATCAGAGGATCTCTCTGTTTTCAAGTAAGCTCAAAGAACTCAATACTCTTCTCTACCTAATACACTAAGAACTCGACTCTTTGAATCCTTAAAATATTAAATAGAAAAAGAATTGCATCAATGCTCTACAACATGTTTTCAATTTTTGTATAACAGAGCTTTTACAACATTTCATTTCTTGATACAACTAGTAATAACATCAAAGAATCATAACCAGAAGAATTACAGTGTTCAAAACACTGTATTTATATATCTTCACAAGAATGTCTACCAGAAAAGTCTTCATAGAATGTGTTGTTCAAAAGAATCTAAAACCCCATTGATGTTTTTAGAATGTGAACCAGAAGAATCAATGTCTGCAAATGATGGAATGACAAGAATAACGCCTATGCAGAAGGCTGAAAATAAACTTTGTGAAGATATATTAATGCCCTTTTTTCAAAACTGCAAGTGTTTTTCAAAAAACCAAATCAAATGCAATTATTCTCAAAATAAACACCATTTTGAAACTATTTTTAGATAACCCATATGTTGAATCCATAAATTTTGCAACAAATGAAGTGATTTCAAATTGTAATTAACAAATTTTCAAAAAGCACGACTACCCATTAGCTAAAGAATCATAAATCTTCAAAATTATGTTTGGTCATGATCTATTTCAGCTATAACTTCAATTCATTAACTTCTGACAAAAAAAGAAGAAAACTTATACCAATGTTGGTCGAGCAAGTATAAACCAGTAACTTGTCTTTTTCAAAGAGAAAACTTGAATGATGAAAAGAGTTACTGGATAATGAAGAAAGGAATCTGAGAAATGCGTTCATTAGAGACTATTTTAGAAGCATTTACCAACCTAGTATGTAGAGCCATCGAATCTCATTCCTCCTTCGTGATCTTGTTCAATCAAACACAACAACCAAATTGAAAATGCTACCTGTTACAACCATTACAGCTAGTTGGAAAAGATAGAAATAGCAATGAAACAATCCTTCATGGCGGCAGTGAGGCTAGGGTTCCATACCCAACCAAAAGATAGCTCAAAGAAAAAAAATGCACTTTGCCCTAATCATTCCAAAATTTCAAAGCATTCAATGACTTTGATGAAATGAAATGTGATTTGAAGTCCACACTAAGTCAAGAAGCATAATAATAAACAACTTAGAAAAATTGTTGAGTTCGCTGTCCCACAAAATGTCGACCACTTTATTACCTTTCAATCATGCTGTCAACACATGATGAATATTATTCAAGTTTGGCCAAATAAAATACCATTGAAATTTTCTAAGAGAAACCCGATAGGGTTATGTAGATGTCGACCATATTATTGTTGACTTGAAGACTTGTCAACAAAATCGACCACTTTATAACCATTGAGCAACAATTACCAAAGGGTGGAAGCCATGTCATTATCAAATGACTTTTAAGTAAAGAAAATAATCATTTAGCTTGAACCAAAGTAATTCCCAAATCAACAATAAGTCATACCAACTAAAACCATAACTGTATATGCCATGAATTAATATACCTGAACATGTGAAGTGACAAATTCATAAATCTGAAGCTGAAGAGAGCCCTGTCACCATGAATACCATCTGAATAACTTGAACCAAACCTTATCAACATTGTCAGTCCAATAATCATAATCATTAGCAAAAGAATAGCATTCATAACGCTGAACCATAATTCTCATGCGAATCAGCATGAACCTAAATCATAATGATTAACCATTTGTAATAGTTTGTAATAGCCAAGAGAATCAAATATGTATCATATCAAAGCATAAAGATCCTGATAGACCAAATCTGAAACTGTCATACCATGAACCCCAAGAAGTGATTTTTTCATCAAGGAAAAAATATGAACAAACCATGAACACAACTGAGATCCAACAAACTCCCCCTTTGTCCTTGATGGAAAAACACAAATGGCTCTCCCCTTTTTTGCCTCAATGACAAAGGATAAAAGAGAAGAATGTGCATTGCCATGAAACACAATTGAGAAGCCAATGATATACCATGAGAATCAGCTGCAAAAAGAGTAATAGTGTAGCAACCATGTTTGTATGAGAGATGTAAGTGAGTAAAACTTATAACATGCTCCCCCTAAGCCAATGCATTGTAAATTAGAGAAGTAAAGATTGAGAGATAACTCCCAATCGAAGTCTCAACCTTTCAAATAGTTCTTTAGCTAAAGGCTTAGTAAAAATGTCAGCCACCTGGTCTTGTGAGCCAACAAATTGTAAACAGACTTCATTAGCCAGTACCTTTTCTTGAAGAAAATGAAAATTGATAGCAATGTGTTTAGTGCGAGAGTGCATAACATGATTTTTGGAGATATTAATAGCACTAGTGTTATCACATAGAATAGAAACAGGTTTAGGAACTTCAATACCCATATCAAATAGAGTTTGACTCATCCAAAGTACTTGAGTACAACACGAAGTGGCAGCAATGTATTATGCTTCAGCAGTGGAAAGAGAAACAGATTCTTGTTTCTTGATGTGCCATGCCGCTAAACGGTCACTAAGAAAGAATGCAGCACCACTGGTGCTTTTCCTATCATCCAAACAACCAGCCCAGTCAGCATCAGTATATGAAATAAAATTAAAATCATTGCTTCTAGCATACCAAAGTCCATAATCAAGAGTTCCTTGAACATATTTAAAGATCCTTTTAACAACAGTAACATGAGTTTCTTTGGGTGATGACTGAAATCATGCAACCATGCAAACTGCCTGCATAATGTCAAGTCTAGAGGCTGTTAAATATAACAAGCTGCCAATCATTGACCTATATTCAATTGGATTTACATTGGGAGAATCATCAACCTTAGTAAGTTTACATCCTGTAGCCATTGGAGTGCTAACTGGATGACATTCAACCATTTGATATTTCCTAAGCATCTCTCTTGCATACTTAGTTTGAGAGAGAAATATACCAGTTTCGATTTGAGAAATTTGAAGACCCAAAAAGAAAGTTAACTCTCCCAACATTGACAATTCGAACTTAGATTCCATAATCTGAGAGAATTTTTTACTCAAAGTAGTATTATTGCAGCCAAAGAGAGTATCATCTACATAAATTTCAACGACCAGAATATCAGAACCTTCAATCTTAACATAAAGATTGTTGTCAACACCTCCTCTAACAAAGCCATTAGAAATCAAATGATTATCCAGCCTAGAGTACCAGGCTCTAGGTGCTTGTTTTAAGCCATATAGGGCCTTTTTTAGCCTGTAAACATGATTAGGTTTGTTTTTGCAGATAAACCCTTCAGGCTGTTCTATATATACTTCTTCATCTAAATAACCATTCAGAAAGGCAGTTTTGACATCCATTTGATAAACAATGAAGTTCTTGAAAATAGAGTAAGCTAAGAATATTCTAATAGATTCAAGTCTAGCAATAGGTGCAAAAGTCTCACCAAAATCAATACCTTCTTGTTGAGCATAGCCTTTGCAGAAAAGCCTTGCCTTGTTGCGAACGAAATTGCCATTTTCATCAAGCTTATTTCTGTAAATCCATTTGCCACCAATGACATTCTTGTCATTTGGTGTTGGGACTAACTCCCAAGTCTGATTTTTCTCAATTTGATCAATTTCTTCCTGCATAGCATTGAGCCAACATTCATTAGTAAGAGATTCATCATAATTTTTAGGCTCAAATTGTGTAACTAAACAAAAAGTTGTAAGCTCAACTATATGAGCTTTTTCATCAGATTCAATAGTTTTTCTTCTTGTTTGAACTCCTGCATATTTATCCCCAATAATCTGATCTTTAGGATGGTATCTAGCAAGAGATTTTGAAGGAGTTTTTTACGCACACTTTTTAGGACTTTTTTCTTCAATTTTAGAACTGGTTGATTCAACATTAGGCTTTGTTGTTCCAAATCCTTCTGAAATTATTTCAAGTTCAAATTCTTCTGCCTCATCATCCTGCATAGGTTCAACATCTAAATGTGGTCTTTCATCAACTTTTACATTAAATACTTCAACAATCTTATTAATCCTTTTGTTAAGACATTTATAGGCTTTACTATGAGTTGAGTATCCCAAAAAGATACCCTCATCACACTTTTATTGAAAGCTGCCAAGATGATCATCATCTTTCCTGATAAAACACTTGCTTCCAAAAATTCTAAAATGCTTCACAGAAGTTGTTTTTCCATACAATTCATAGGGGGTATATTTAGATTTCACCCTAAGTTGCACTCTATTCAAGGTGTATACAACTGTATGAACAACTTCTTTCCAATACATATCAGGGAGCTTAGCCTCATCTAGCATTGTTCTAGCCATTTCTTTTACTGTTCTATTTTTGTGTTCAACTACCCCATTTTGTTGAGGCGTTTTAGTGGCAAAATACTGCCTCTTAATACCGTGTTGTTCATAGTAATTAATAAAATCTTGAGAGGTGAACTCACCTCCTTTGTCAGATCTTAGACATTTGAGTTTCAAATCTGATTCTTTTTCAACCATTTTACGAAAGATTTTGAACCTTTCAAAGGCTTCTGATTTGTGCTTAAGAAATGTGACCCAAACCATTCTAGTATAATCATCCACAAATAGCTTAAAGTACTTTTCACCATTAATAGACCTTGTTCTAGTTGGTCCACATAAGTCTGTATGCACTAGCTGTAAAGGTTTTGATGAAGAATGTTCTTTTCTTTTGAAACTGACTCTAGTTTGTTTACCACTTAAACATTCTTTGCACACAAAATTTTCTGGTTTGTTAAGGACCGGTAAACCTCTAACATTCTGATTTTTACTGATTCTAACCAGATTTTCAAAGTTTATGTGTCCTAATCTTTTTTCCATAACCAACTTTCTTCAACTTGGCCCATTAAACACATACCTTGATTACTGTCATTACCTAATGTGTCAAGAAGATTGTAAACATTTTCTTTAGTCCTTCCAGCTGCAACAACCTTTCCAAGCTTGTTTTGAATCTCACATCCCTGTGAAGTCAACATAACATGATAACCACTATCACAAATTTGAATAACACTTAGAAGATTGTGCTTTAGACCTTCCACATAGTACACATTGTAGATAGGAGTTTCCTCATTCAAAAGAAGTGAACCTCTCTACCTTTAATTTGTATACCATAATTATCACCAAACCTCACATATCCACCTACATAATCTTCAAGTTTTATGAATTTATCCTTGCCACCAGTCATGTGGTTAGAACAACCACTGTCCAAGACCCATAAGTCATTTTTCTTGGAATGAAAAGCAGTTTGGACTAACATAGTTTGCTCTATGTTTTTTATATTCTTAGGTTTCCAAATTTTTTTACTTTTCTGCTATTTATTTTGTAGATCAGCTTTGCACTGCTTGATAGAGTGCCCCAAATTATTGCATTTAAAGCATCTGACCTATTTAACAAAACCAAAGTATTTCTTATGACCAAACCTAGGTATTCTAGGATTCATAAGCCTGCAAGAGCTCACTTTATGGCCAAATTTGTTGCAGAAAAAGAAATACCCATAAAAGAAAGGGTTGAAATTGTATGATGTTGGGTTATTCCTAGCAGGATGAACATGATTCTTATCAGAATCAGGGTGATTTGATCCAGAAATTTTGTTTACAATAACATCTTTTGCTTTGCATCATTATTAGAACATTCACCCTTCTCAAACCCAATACCAGTTTTATCCTTGTTCAATTTCTGCTTGCTAAGCATGTCATTCAGTTTTAAAGTACTTTCATACTTTTCAATGGTCTTCCTAAGATCAACAATTTCATGTTCAATTCTTTGTATTTCTTGATCTTTATGACTTATACCAACACAAAGGAAATCCTCAACTCTCTTGGCTTCTTCAAGCTGAGTCTTCAAAGAGACTATTACAATAGGTATTCTAGGATTCATAAGCCTGCAAGAGCTCACTTTATGGCCAAATTTGTTGCAGAAAAAGCAATACCCATAAAAGAAAGGGTTGAAATTGTATGATGTTGGGTTATTCCTAGCAGGATGAACATGATTCTTATCAGAATCAGGGTGATTTGATCCAGAACTTTTGTTTACAACATCTTTTTCTTTGCATCATTATTAGAACATTCACCCTTCTCAAACCCAATACCAGTTTTATCCTTGTTCAATTTCTGCTTGCTAAGCATGTCATTCAGTTTTAAAGTACTTTCATACTTTTCAATGGTCTTCCTAAGATCAACAATTTCATGTTCAAGTCTTTGTATTTCTTGATCTTTATGACTTATACCAACACGAAGGCAATCCTCAACTCTCTTGGCTTCTTCAAGCTGAGTCTTCAAAGAGACTATTTCTTGATTTGAAGTTTGTTCTTGAGCAAGAGCTTGAGCAGAATTTTGTTCTTGAGCAAGAGCTTGAGTAGAATTTTGTTCTTGAGAAAGAATTTGTTTTTTGAATTTTCTAATCCCTTTTAAAGCACATTTCAGTTCACCTTCTAGATCTACTTCACCTTCTTCAATATCATTGTTGTTTGTATCTTCTTGCTGAGTGATTTCAGCCATGAATAAAGTTTCATCTTCTTCTACAAATGAATCTTTAGATTTAGTGTCTGTTTCATCTTTACTAAACAGACTCTTCTTCTTTTTGAAGTTGAATTTTCATTTAGGTCTATAGGCCTTCTTCTTAGGCTATTTTTCATATTTCTCATTGTCACTATTTTTATCACCATAGGGGCACTTTGCAGCAAAGTGGCCTATTTTACCACAGTTAAAACACTTAAAGGGAAGTTTTCCCTTATATTTTCCAGATCCCTTTTTAAGTTTTCTAACAAAATGGGATTCTTTAGAATTAGAAAATTTTGACTCACTAACCTCAACTTTTTCTTTCTTTTCAATGTTAAAGGTAGTTTCTTTTCCTATTGAATTATTTTTGCTTGTTCTCATTTCATAGGCAGTAAGAATTCCCTGCAGACTATCTAAGGTAAGCTTATCAAAATGTTTCTTTTCTTCAAGGGCTAATACCTTATATTCAAATTTAGTTGGTAAGGTTCTAATGACCTTTGTAACTACATCAAACTCTTTTACTTCTTCTCCTAATCCTTTCATAGCATTGACAACTTCATCTATTCTGAGGAAGTATTCAACCACTTTTTCATCATCCTTCATTCTCATTTCCTCAAACTGATGTTTGAGAGTAAGGATTTTTGACAGTTTGACCTTTTCATTTCCTTGATATATGGTTTCAAGTTTTTCCCAGATTTCTTGAGTAGACTTGCAATGCATGAATTTAATAAACACATCTTTAGTTAAACCACACAAGATGGCATGCTTTTCTCTAGCATTAGTTTCATACCTCTTTTTCTCAGCAACATCTATAGGTATTATGGCTGGTATAGTGTACCCATTTAATACAATTCTCCAAACATCAAGATCAATTGAAACTAGATATGCTTCCATTCTGATTTTCTAGAAAACATAATCCATTCCATAAAATGGTGGAGCTCTAGTTATAGAAGTACCTTCTTGAGCATGTGACATTTTGAACAGATTCCAAGACCATAATCAATCCAAGGTGGTTTAGACCAATCAGAGGACCCTACGCTCTGATACCAATTGTTGGAGTGAAAATGACACTAAGAGGGGGGTGAATCAGTGTCTTAACAAATTTAGACATTTTTCATAAAATAAAACATAGTTAAGATTTGATCTCAATATTTCAATGATTAATGCATTCATGAGTTGAATGTAATCATTCATAAACAAAATTGAGAAATGTAGAAACCAAATAGTGAACAAAGTAGTAAAAACATAGTGAAGCAGAGAAATCACACAAGAACAAAGTGACACAAGCTTTTTCTGAGTGGAAAACCCTACTGGGAAGAAAAACCACTCCTAAAATGCCTTGCAGGCTTAATCTCTTTAATCCACTATTAACAATGCCTTATAGGATAATTTTTGAGCACCTAGTCAAGGAACACCAACCCCTCATTTAGAGACATCAATCTCAAGGAGCACCAACCCCTCAAATTATTTTATGAACAATAATACTATCAGAGGATCTTTCTATTTTCAAGTAAGCTCAAAGAACTCAATACTCTTCTCTACCTAATACACTAAGAACTCGACTCTTTGAATCCTTAAAATATTTAATAGAAAAAGAATTGCATCAATGCTCTGCAACATGTTTTCAATTTTTGTATAACAGAGCTTTTACAACATTTCATTTCTTGATACAACTAGTAATAACATCACAATCTTAACCAGAAGAATTATAGTGTTCAAAACACTATATTTATATATCTTCACAAGAATGTCTACCAGAAAAGTCTTCATAGAATGTGTTGTTCAAAAGAATCTAAAACCCCATTGATGTTTTTAGAATGTGAACCAGAAGAATCAATGTCTGCAAATGATGGAATGACAAGAATAACGCCTGTGCAGAAGGCTGAAAATAAACTTTGTGAAGATATATTAATGCCCTTTTTTCAAAACTGCAAGTGTTTTTCAAAAAACCAAATCAAATGCAATTATTCTCAAAATAAACACCATTTTGAAACTATTTTTAGATAACCCATATGTTGAATCCATAAATTTTGCAACAAATGAAGTGATTTCAAATTGTAATTAACAAATTTTCAAAAAGCACGACTACCCATTAGCTAAAGAATCATAAATCTTCAAAATTATGTTTGGTCATGATCTATTTCAGCTATAACTTCAATTCATTAACTTCTGACAAAAAAAGAAGAAAACTTATACCAATGTTGGTCGAGCAAGTATAAACCAGTAACTTGTCTTTTTCAAAGAGAAAACTTGAATGATGAAAAGAGTTACTGGATAATGAAGAAAGGAATCTGAGAAATGCGTTCATTAGAGACTATTTTAGAAGCATTTACCAACCTAGTATGTAGAGCCATCGAATCTCATTCCTCCTTCGTGATCTTGTTCAATCAAACACAACAACCAAATTGAAAATGCTACCTGTTACAACCATTATAGCTAGTTGGAAAAGATAGAAATAGCAATGAAACAATCCTTCATGGCGGCAGTGAGGCTAGGGTTCCATACCCAACCAAAAGATAGCTCAAAGAAAAAAAATGCACTTTGCCCTAATCATTCCAAAATTTCAAAGCATTCAATGACTTTGATGAAATGAAATGTGATTTGAAGTCCACACTAAGTCAAGAAGCATAATAATAAACAACTTAGAAAAATTGTTGAGTTCGCTGTCCCACAAAATGTCGACCACTTTATTACCTTTCAATCATGCTGTCAACACATGATGAATATTATTCAAGTTTGGCCAAATAAAATACCATTGAAATTTTCTAAGAGAAACCCGATAGGGTTATGTAGATGTCGACCATATTATTGTTGACTTGAAGACTTGTCAACAAAATCGACCACTTTATAACCATTGAGCAACAATTACCAAAGGGTGGAAGCCATGTCATTATCAAATGACTTTTAAGTAAAGAAAATAATCATTTAGCTTGAACCAAAGTAATTCCCAAATCAACAATAAGTCATACCAACTAAAACCATAACTGTATATGCCATGAATTAATATACCTGAACATGTGAAGTGACAAATTCATAAATCTGAAGCTGAAGAGATCCCTGTCACCATGAATACCATCTGAATAACTTGAACCAAACCTTATCAACATTTTCAGTCCAATAATCATAATCATTTGCAAAAGAATAGCATTCATAACGTTGAACCATAATTATCATGCGAATCAGCATGAACCTGAATCATAATGATTAACCATTTGTAATAGTTTGTAATAGCCAAGAGAATCAAATATGTATCATATCAAAGCATAAATATCCTGATAGACCAAATCTGAAACTGTCAGACCATGAAACCGAAGAAGTGATTTTGTCATCAAGGACAAACTATGAACAAACCATGAACACAACTAAGACCCAACAAATAATACCTTGTGGGATTTGA